>OZ005738.1:121458173-122058173 GCA_963930755.1 Eudasyphora cyanicolor | reverse complement strand
AAAAGAGTATGCTAAACCCGAATTTGGTTAATTTTTTTAGTCGAAGCTTTAGTTTTCAAATTATGACTATTTTTATATCTAACCGGTGATTCCACAAGAATACCATTTTTTCTATGACAATTTTAAAATGGATTCAAAAATGAACCCCAAGAAATAGATAATACTTAAATAAAAAATTAATCATTAATTCATTGTTATTATTATTTATTATTTTTATTATAATATGTATAATTATATATTAAAAAATTTGTGGAATTCATAAATAATAATTTTTTTTACTATGCAAAACCCTCTATCTTTTTTTATACATGAAGAATTTTTGAATAGCAATACCCTCTATGTTCCCTAAAATGACTCGTGGTGCAAATATTAAAAAAAATTATATGTTTTAGTTCTTGTAGTTAGGTGTAATAAACATTGTAGAACAAACAATTTTAATTTTCTTTAAAATTTGGGATATAAACGGTTTTTTGACTCTATTGAACAAATGTGTTTTTTAAGATAGAGGATATTGAATATAAACTGTCGATATATTCTAATTTTATGTGGCCAGATTTTACAACGACAGACCACAGCCTCTGGTGGGAATCGAACCCACGACCCCCAAACTCATAGGCGGGCACGCTACCACCTCACCTACTGGGGCGCTCATAAAGAATATATATTCTTGATCATAGTGAAATTCTAAGGCACTTAACCATGTCTGTCTGTCTATTGGAATCACGCTACAGTCCGTAATAATATATAGCTAGGTTGATCAAATTTGGTAGCAACACTTTTTATAGTTGCAGGTCGCTTGGGATTGCAACTGGGCCATATCGGTCAGGGTGTGATGTCGCTCCAAAATGCGGTTTTTGAGCTAAAGATACCACATTTTTAAAGCAATTTTGCTGAAACCTTGTAGTTTGTATTCTATTTGGACAAGAATTCATCACAGTCAAAAATTTACAAATCATTGTTTATTATAGTCACACTATAGAGGTCGCTCCCCAATAGGCCATAAATACCACCTGTTTTAAACATTTAAAGCGAATCTTTGCAGTTTGTATTTTATTTAGACAATAATTCATCACATTAACAAATTTCTAAATCAGTTCAAATTTTGTTATAGTCCTCCTATAGAGGTCGCTTCCAAAAAGGCTTGTTTAAGCCATAAATATCAAGTTTTCTAAGTAATTTAGCTGAAACTTTGCAGTTTATATTCTATTTTGGCAAAAATTAATCTCAATAAAATTTATGACGCTAACAAAAATTTGTAACACTTAGCTCATGTCTGATTTGACAGATAATTAGTTTTATCCTTCCGCTGAACGAATATGTGTATATTGCGAATATTGCGACATTACTTTGAAAATCATGGTAATGTTGCAGAATGTGTGCGAAAATTGCGTACGGATTTTGGAAGAAGAGAAGCACCGTCAGCTCCGTATGTTCGTTATCTTGTGAAAAAAGTGAAAGAAACTGGCATCCTCATCGATAAACCAAAGCGTGAAAAGCCAAAAACAGTGCGTACACCCGAGAATATTGCTGCTGTGGCAGAAACTGTGCGTGAAGCGCCATCAACATCAACTCACCGTCGTTCTCAACAATTGAACATTTCGGAGACATCATTGAGACGAATTTTGCATAAAGACCTTGGTATGACGCCATACAAAGTCCAGTTGGTTCAGGAGTTGAAGCCAACTGAGCATTCAATGCGTTTTCAGAATATTTTTTTATAGCATTTAAAAAAAAAAGTTATTTGGCGGACACTTACAAGTCAGTTTATATTTTGTTGTAGTCCCCGTATAGGGGTAGCCCTCAGATATGCTAATTTACGCCATAAATACCACATTTTCAGATGCGTTTATTTAATAATTGAAGGTCTAAAATTTGGAAAAAAAATTGCAGGATGAAATTGAATGAAAAAGAAAGGATGGTTTCAAGATTTGCTCCACTTCCAAAGATTTTGCCAGTAATAGAATTGTATGCAATACAATGGTGAAGGGTATATAAGATTCGGCATGGCCGAACTTAACGCTTTTACTTGTTATTTGTGGTAAGGTACTGCATGTTGAACTGCATGAAAAAAATGCAAAACATCTCATATTTGGGGATTTTCGAAACTATTGTGAGAATTGTGGGATTGACTTTTGAAAACATCATGATTGGTGAAATACCTTGGATTTGTGCTGTAAATACTACAATTATAGAGACATTTTTAAGAACTTTGGGATTTAATTTAAAAAAAATATATAAAATTTAGAGGAATGTATGAAATTTTTATTTGAGTCGAAATTTTTATGATTCTTTTTGTGACGAAACGGGTCAGATATAACTTCCAAAGTTTGTTGTGTAAAATGTTCACAAAAAAGATTAAAAAATATGGCAACGACAGCATTGCCCCTCATAACTCAATACCGGATCATCAGAAATTAAAAAAAAATATTTAATAATCGTTAAAGTCAGGTAACGGTGTCGAATTTTTTTCAAAATTTAAATTTTTCAATTTTTGGGAACACTTTGAAGAGAAAAAAATCGATTTTTGCGAGAAAAATTCGACTAATTGGTTAAATAAAAAAGTTGACAAATTAAAAAAAAACTCGACAGCGTTATGTAAAGAGATACAGTTAAAAATTTCAAAAGGATCGGTTCAGTAGTTTTTGAGTTATGAGGGGCACCGTCGTTAAAAACACGGGGTGAGGGAAAAACGCTTTAAAGTTTTTCTGATGTACTGAGTCACGTATGGGGTGCGGTTGCTTGGACTGCTGTATCTTTGTCAGTTTTGCTCCGATGCACCTCAAATGTTCACACATAATATTCTTGATAGGTTCACTATTCAGAAAAAAAAATAAAAATGTAAAATAAGATGTACAAAACGTTACCCCCTTAAAAGAATTTAGAAAACAGCTTAGAAGAACTGACATTTTTAAAAATTATTTTGCAATAAATCCTCGTTTTAATGGTCAATAGTTTCAGGGTATATAGGGCATTATAAAGGGTCCGCCAAATAACTTTTTTTTTTGTTGAAAAAAACTACTGAAAACGCATTGGATGGTCAGTTGGCTTCAACTCCTGAACCAATTGGACTTTGTATGGCGTCTTACCAAGGTCTTTATGCAAAATTCGTCTCAATGATGTCTCCGAAATGTTCAATTGTTGAGAACGACGGTGAATTGATGTTGATGGCGCTTCACGCACACTTTCTGCCACAGCAGCAATATTCTCGGGTGTACGCACTGTTTTTGGCTTTTCACGCTTTGGTTTATCGATGAGGATGCCAGTTTCTTTCGCTTTTTTCACAAGATAACGAACATACGGAGCTGACGGTGCTTCTCTTCTTCAAAAATCCGTACGCAATTTTCGCACACCTTCTGCAACATTACCATGATTTTCAAAGTAATGTCGCAATATTCGCAATATACACATATTCGTTCAGCGGAAGGATAAAACTAATTATCTAATTATCAAATCAGACATGAGATAAGTGTTACCATTCACGAAATAAGCACTAGTTGAAAAAAAGTAGTATACTTTATAAGTAAAGTATGTGCATTAGCGCACACCTAAAAGGAGATGACATAAGCCCATCCGATCCTAATGAAATATGGCAGAATATTGGTTCGTTTGCCAAGAGTGAACACTGACAAATTTGATGAAAATCTATTTAGATTTACGTGTACATAACACCACAGCTTTTATACATCCGTAGCTTCTTGTTCCATGAAAGAATACTACGATTTTCCGATTCGTTTCAGATCTACATTCTGATCAGTGAAGGTGGTGTCGGCTTTCGTATAGTCGACTTCGCCCGACTTTAGCCTTTTCTTATTGGTTTATTAAGTTTTTATAGATTTTTTTAAATTAAATTTTCCTTTCACATTTAACCTATATTTATTTTCGTCACTGTACGAGTAAATAAACCATTTTATTCCGCATTATTCTTTCGTTACATTTTCACTCTCCAAGAATTCTTCTGGCATCGAGAAGATGAATATCCATTAAATAAAGCTCTGATATGTTGATTTTATGTGGCCTAATGTTTGAATTTTATTAAAAGTGGAATTACAAGCAAAAATACAAACGGGTAGATCTTTAATAGAAATATTTTTGAATAAACTCATTTACCGTGTATGTAATATAGAGCGTTAGTATCATAAAAAATATACAAAAAGTCTTACAAAGTTGTTGAAAGTTTGATGTACTTTAAAGCGCATAAAGCGACCCTAACAAAAATATGCCGATGATGATGGCCATCGAAGCATATTATGACCTTGGATAAATTCTCCATCCTCAAAGGGACATGAAAAGTTACGACAATTAAGGCAATAGCATAAGCAGCTACTGAATTATACAGATTTACCTAAGTATTTTACATTTCAAAGAGTTTTAGTTTATATATTTTAGTTAAAAAAGATATTAATTATGTTGGGCTGTAAGGGAACAAATAAGAGGATGAATTTTAATGAACTTCGTCCATGTTGAGAGGTTTTCCTATTCAAAATAGTAGCTAGCAAGTGCACAATTGTTCATTAAATGTTATCATTCGAGTTAATATTTATAGAAGAAAGCAGGTAGTGAAAGACAGAAGTCAGGCCATGTTTTCTCTAGGGACAATTTAGTAGAATATAAAATAAAAATGTGCAATATAAAATATATGTTCTCTAAAGAGTCAAGAAGTGAGCTTGGAGAAGATTATAATATGGAGCTATATGAAAACATGGACCGATATGCTCCATTTTCCATAGGGATTGTCCCTAGTCCAAGAAATGCCTCAATACCCATTTTCGGAAATATCGCTTCATAATTGAGATCTGCACATTAATCACATGAATACATGGACAGACGGACAGACGGACATGGACACGATTCAAAAATGATTCTATTCCAACTTTGGGAATGTTGAAAATGTAGCTAACTTTTGAAATTTCCGTAAAAATTGTGTAATTTAGGAAAGAACGGATCAAAAATTTTGATCCGTTCTTTTTCGAAAACATTCTCCAAGAAGTTTCCTCAAAAGACGTATATATATATATTGTTGTACTCTCTTTCCATAACTTTGACTATATTTGCAGAACTCTACACGGGGCAAAATCGCCTTTTTTGATATGTTTGAATCGAAAGAAAATATATTTGGAACACAAATTTTTAAATCTATATATATAAAGAAGAATGTGTGTTTGTTTGTTTGTTTGTTGGTTTGTTTGTGCCGAATAGACGTCTAAACGGCTGGACCGATCTTCTTGAAATTTTCACAGAATGTACATATGTGGGGCGTGGTGAAAATAGGGTACTTGAATTTTCGATATATCAAGTGGGCGTGGCCCCGCCCACATAAGACAAATTTTAAAATTGAGATATCTTGCACAATTTGTTAGCGAGAGTGCTGTAATTTTGTACATATGTATCTGGTGGCAGTCTACGTGATTGGTCCAAAAATGGGCGTGATCGGACCAAGGGGCGTGGCCCCGCCCATATAAGCCAAATTATGGAATTGAGATATCTTACACAATTTGTTAGCGAGAGTGTTGTACTTTGGTGCATATGTATCTGGTGGTAGTCTACGGGATTGGTCCAAAAAAGGGTGGGATTGGACAAATGGGCGTGGCCACGCCCACATAAGACAAATTTTTAAATTGCGATATCTTACACAATTTGTTAGCGAGAGTGCTGTAATTTGGTGCATATGTATCTGGTGGTAGTCTACGTGATTGGTCCAAAAGTGGGCGGGATCGGACCAATGGGCGTGGCCTCGCCCGAATTTTGAAATGGAGATATCTTCCACAATTTGTTAGCGAGAGTACTGTAATTTTGTGCATATGTATCTGGTGGCAGTCCACGGGACTGGACCAAAAGTGGGCGGAATCGGACCAATGGGCGTGGCCACGCCCATGTAAGACAAAATTTTAAATTGAGATATCTTGCACAATTTTTTAGCAAGAGCGTTTAATTTTGTTTACATGTATCTGGTAGCAGTCCACGTGTTTGGTCTAAAAAAGGGCGCGATCGGAGCAATGGGCGTGGCCCCGTCTATATAAGCCAAATATTGAAATCGAGATATCTTACACAATTTATAAAAGAGAGCGCTGAAATTTTGCGTATATGTATATGGTACAAGACTGCGTAATTGGTCCAAAAAGCATATAAGCAAAATTTTAAAATTGAGATATCTTGCACAATTTATTAGCGAGAGTGCTGCAATTTTGTGTATATATATCTGGTGGCAGTCTACGTGACTGGTTCGATAATGGGCGGGATCGGACAAATGGGCGTGGCCCCGCCCATATAAGGCTAATTTTTGAATTGGGATATTTTGAAAAAAATGTTAGCGACAATGCTGCAATTTAGTTTATATATATCTGGTGGCAGTCTACGTGACTGGTCCAAAAATGGGCGGGATCGGACCAATGGGCGTGGACCCGCACATATAAGCAAAATTTTGAAATTGATATATATTGGACAATTTGTTAGCTAGAGTGCTGTAATGTTGTACATATGTATCTGGTGACAGTGCACGCGATTGGTCCAAAAATTAGGGGAATCGGACCAATGGGCGTGGCATCGCCCATATATACCAAATTTTAAAAATGTGATATCTTGCACAATTTGTTAGCTAGAGTGCTGTTATGTTGTACATATGTATCTGGTGACAGTACACGTGATTGGTCCAACAATTGGCGGGAGCGGACCAATGGGCGTGGCACCGCCCATATAAGACAAATTTTAAAAATGTGATATCTTGCACAATTTGTTAGCGACAGACCTGGAATTTTCTGTATATATATATCCGTTTTCGATCTAGATGATTGGTCCAAAAATGGGCGGGTTCGGACCAATAGGAGTGGCCCCGCCCATATAAGCCAAATTTTGAAATTGATATATTTTGCACAATTTGATAGCGAGAGTGCTGGAATTGTGTGTATTTGTATATGGTGGCAGTCTACGTGATTGGTCCAAAAATGGGCGGCATCGAACCAATGGGCGTGGCCACGTCTATATAAGCCAAATTTTGAAATATAAATATCTTGCACAATTTATTATCAAGAGTGCTGCAGTTTTGGGCACATGTATCTGATGACAGTCTACGCGATTCGCCCAAAAATGGGCGGGATCAGACCAATGGACGTGGCCCCGCCTTTAGAAGCCAAATTTTGAAATTGAGACATATTTTGCACAATGTTTAGCGAAAGTGATGTCTGGTGGTAGTCTACGTTATTGGTCCAAAAAGGGTCGGGATCGGATCAATGGCCGGGGCCCCGCCCATATAATCTAAATTTTAAAATTGAGATGTCTTACACATTTTTTTAGCGACAGTTCTGTAATTTTGTGCAAATTTTGAAATTGAGATATCATGCACAATTTGTTAGCGATTTGATGTATGCATTTGATGGCAGTCTACGTAATTGGTTCAAAAATGGACGGAATCGGAAATCTGAAGTCTGGGGCAACGAAGTGGACCGGGTCCAGCTAGTATTATATATTTCTTAGCAAATAAATTTTATTTGAAAATCAATAAAATATATTTGGAACGCATATATTAATATAACAGGTGGCGCAAAAGTAACCTTTCGATGTTTTTTGGCTGTAATTTAAAAAAAAATGAAAAACTTTGATTCTTCTTGTGGATTATTTTTATTTAGTCTTTTAATTTTTTTTTACATCAAGTCGAGAATATGATGTCATGTAAATGGCCGCCGCCACAGTTGATTGTCATTTGAGCCCTTTTTATGGCATTTTCCATCACTTTGGCCAAAACTTCCGGCGATAGGTCCTCACATTCTTGTCTTTAAGAGCTGCAAGAGTCTGAGGCTTGTTGACATAAACCCGCGACTTCAAAAAGCTCCACAAAAAGAAGTCTGGAGCGGTCAAATCAGGCAATCTTGCTGGCCAGTGCAAATCGCCAAAACGGGAGATTAGGCGCCCGGGAAATGCATCCTTCAGCATATCGGTTGTGGCACGTGCAGTGTGTGCCGTTGCACCGTCCTGTTGGAACCACATGTTTTTCAATCCCAATTTATCAAGTTGCGGCAAAAAGAACTCGTTGATCATTGCTCTGTAGCGCTCACCATTCACAGTAACCGTTTGGCCGGCGACGTCTTCGAAGAAAAAAGGTCCGATGCACCATACAGTGACTTTGAGCGGGTGTAATGGCTCTTGGTGGGTTACACGCGGATTTTCAGTGTAAATTTTGCTTATTTACGTATCCGCTAAGATGGAAATGGGCCTCATCACTCATGATTATTTTTGATGAAAAATCATCTTCCTCTTGGTCAAATAAATAGTCAGCAATATTCCGCGTTCTGGAGCAGTGTAGCGTAACATTGTTTCCTAACGTGTATTTCGCATGTGTTTACTACACAAATGTCAAAACAGAACTGATATTAGGGGCCAATCGCAAAATTTATAGCATTTTCTGATAGGAGGATTGCTTTTGCGCCACCTGTTATTACAACAAATTATATTTGCAAACTAAATTTCTCAAATAAAATATGTGTTTAAATACAAATAAAATTATTATTAAGGAATTTTTCCAAATATATTTTATTTAAAAAATATTTCCAAAACTTTTGCTGAGTTTTTGATATTTCAGTTTCAATTTTTCTTGGGTTTCGAATTGTACCTCCCAGTTATGATACCATATGCAGCATTACCTTCTGTTTTAAATCAATCATTTCAAATTTCTGAGTATTCCAAGTCATCATTAGTTGTCAATCCTCTAAGTACTTTATATTGATCCAAGTTTATATGATTTCAATTATTATTTTTTACGAACATTAAAAATTTCTAAAAATTTTACTTTGAGTTACTGAAAAATTTGACACAATTTATGTATTTTATAAATACTTAAATGCAAATAAATATTTGTTCCGGAAATAAAGGTCCCAAATAAAAACATATTGGAATGTAAACAAATACTTGTTTAGAACAACATCTTCCCAATTACACAATTTTTGTGTGTACCAAATATTACATACTTAGAGTCTACCCCAAACATATATATGTTTTAAGCCGAATATGTTTGGGACAATATACTACAGAAGCGATTTTTTTTCAGCGTGTACATATACTTTTTCACTAAAAATTACACAAATTACATATTTTTTAAAATATACATTATCTCCTTTATCTCCATGGCAATATATAACCGAAAATGTATGCTGTCAATTCAGAAAATGGTGGAAATCAGTGTATATTCTGAACTGATATTAACAAAATAATCAAAAATTTAATAAAGTCATAACATATTTAAAAATGACATAAAATATTCTTAACATCACAAATCGATAGTAATTAGCGAATTGTTATATTTGCCAAACTCGATCCTATAACTCCAAAAATAATTTTCCAATTTCCAAAAATTGGATTTTTAGCATTTTCCCCCTATATCTACTACATATATTAACCCTCCGTTAGGCACATGTTTCAATAGTCATATACGTGTCTCATGAGTCTGGCCAGACCCATAGACATTTTCATGTAAAGGGTTTTCCAACAAGAGGTGTTATTTTGGTATTCGAAGAAAAATGCAATTTTCTGAGATAAATGATCAAATGTTTATTTCATAATAAAGAGGAAGATATGCCTTTAATAATGAAAAACAACATCAGCCAAATGGTCACCACGACCACGCTTACAGGACCATATCCTTTTCATGAAATTTTCCATAACCAAATCGCAAAGTGGCTGCCCTATGTCCTCGATAGCCTCACGAATTCTATCTTTGAGGTCTTGAATCGACGCTGGGCTGTTGGCGTAGACCTTATCTTTCACGTGGCCCCAAAGGAAGAAGTCGCAAGGTGTTAAATCACAAGATCTCGGTGGCCAATTGTGATCACCTCTTCGAGAGATAACACGGTCCGGAAACTTTTCCCGTAATAGAGCAATGGTTTCGTTGCTTGTGTGGCACGTAGCGCCATCTTGTTGAAAGTAAACGTTGTCCAGATCAATACCATCCAACTTCGACGATAAACAAATCATTAATCATCTCTCGATAGCGCAATCCATTCACCGTAACTGTTGATCCAACCTCATTTTCGAAAAAGTAAGGTCCAATGACTCCGCCGGACCATAAACCGCACCAAAGAGTCACACGTTGAGGATGGAGAGGCTTCTCAACAATAACTTTTGGGTTTTCCGAGCCCCAGATGCGACAATTTTGCTTGTTGACGTAGCCACCGAGGTAGAAATGGGCCGCATCAGTCAAGATGATTTTGTATCGTTCGTATCAGTGCAATGAATTTAAAGTATCTAATGTTCAGCAAAAAAAGGTGTATTTGATAAACCCCTTCTGGTACCTCCCACACAAATTGACAGAATAATTCGAGTAATATTCAATATTACATTACTCACAAAGTGAGGGTATACCTTAGTCGGTTTACCCGACTGAAACTTTCTTACTTGTTAGTAATGGAGTAGTTTCTACTTGTCAAATGTCAAAGAATAAAAGATTCAAAAGTGACAGCTACCGAAATACCGGGTGATTCAAGATAACACCTCTTGTTGGACAACCCGTTATTTGTAGGAAAATATCGGGTTTTTGGTGGTTTTAGTGAAAGCTGAATAAGAGAAATATTGTCAAGATTTATCAGAATGATTTGTCTAATGTTACTGATATGTCCAAAAAAATCATTTTGATAACGCTTAGATTCAAAATCGGATATATATTTATATATCGATTATATATCGGACAAGTAGAACAGTCCGCAAGTGGAACAGTCCACAAGTAGAACAGTCCACAAGTGGAACACAGATCGTACTGTTTTGTGACTAACTTTTGATTGGGTTGACTGATAAACACCAAATTTTGACTGAATATAATTTGTAATATTTAGAAATTAAAAATGTAATCTCCCTAAAAACATGCTTAGTCGACACAGCATGTTTTAGAATGGAGGTGTCGATATCTGGAAAATTTCATCAAAATCGGATAAGAGCTAAAATTTGTGTGATAACTTCACATGGAATTATTCTATATATGAATTTGTGAAACCTAAAAATACTGGAGCTTGACAGACCCGCCTAAAAGTATGCACTTGCATAGTGCAGGAATTAAACCAATCAAATAATTATGCCGTTTCTTACAATTGATTGTCACAAAATGTGGCATGTTTGTGGAAAAGGTATTGACGGGTATTTAAATATGGAGTTGAAGTGCGAGAGACAAAAGTTATTTTTGAAAAATAGTATTTCAAAGTGTAAAACGTATTTTACCAACATTTCTTAAAATAGCTCATTTTGGTATTAATTCAGGAAAATTGAGGTATTATAGGTATATTAAGAAAATACAGGAACATTGCCGCGAAATTTTAAAAAATTTTATTTCAAACAAAAGTTTTGTTTTTCTCAGAAGTGTAAAAAGAGTTACACGCAGTACCGAAATTTCGAAAATTCGAGCATTTCGACAGGTAACTGGCGAATGACACGCGTGATGTTTTGCTCCAAGGCCTGAATCGAAGCGGGTTTGTCCGCATAAACATTAGACTTTACATATCCCAACAGGAAAAAGTCTAACGGTGTGATATCACACGATCTTGGTGGCCAATCGACCGGCCCAAAACGTGAACTTATCTGCTCACCGAAGTGTTCTCATTGACTGATGGATGTGTGGGAAGTGGCGCCGTCTTGTTGAAACCAAATGTCGCCGAGATCACGAGCTTCAATTTCAGGCATCAAATAGTCGGTTATCATGGCACGATAACGGTCTTCATTGGCGATTACGTTCTCCCCGGCATAATATTTGAAGAAATATGGACCGATGATTCCGGTACGTACGATCGGGAATCGGTCAATGGCAAAAAGATAGCTCTTAACGAGAGCTAAAATATTGGTCATGGGTGTCAAGGTCGTGGGTCGACTGGAAAGTGTTTTTTTTTTTTTTTTGATTTAAAAAAAAATGCACTTAGCGCAATTGGTGAACGATTATTTTGATAATAAAACTGAATAATTTATAAACGTTGTTCAGGCGTAAGTCTTTCCATGATGAAATGCCAAACAATACATAACAAAAATAACATGACAGCATGACTCGACTCACACGTGATCTGTCAAAAAAATGCTATTGAAAAAAGTATATCTGCTTAGATCACCCTATATAACATTTTAATTTAAATTCTCCAATATCTTTGGCGAAAATGTTTTGCTTTTTTAATTCCACCCACTGTGTCGTGTACTCATAATCGCCAGCTGATTCCATCCAACAATTTGTATCTGTCGCGATTTTTGTACGATCTTGATAAATTTGACAATGAGTTTTCATCTCAAAGACGAAGCCTATTGCTACACGAATGATCACTGTCAAATATTTTGCATACAATAAAAAATGTTGTTGTCTATCCAGAAAAGATAATGAGAAAGGAATCGGTGTATAACCGGCTCTAATATATAGCGATTCTTATAAAAGAATCGGGAAAAAGAATTAAAAATTCAATTTTTTTTTAAATTTGCGCGCATCGCTATAATTTTTGATCTCACGACTACACCTTCAGAGATAGAGTCTTAAGGTTTGGAACATATTCAAGAGAATTATTTGGTTAAGAAATGTGTGTACCCAGATTCTTTTGCTGCCACCGTGTGTCGTAAGCGACTTAGTGGAAATTAATGTAAAAACCAAAATATAGTTCCGACATCAGTTATCATGATTTTAAATGAAAGCTGAAAAAATTTAATTTAAAACCTATTTGAATTGTGTTGCTGCGCTTCAAATGTATAGTCCATTGAAGTTCGAACATATTTTTGTCAACGTTACGTTACAAGTCTACAAAACCGGGCAATGTTTCTGAAATTGAAACCACAACAACTCAAAAAACAACAAATATGAAGTTTTGCTATTATACTTTTAACACTTTGAGTCGTTGACTGATAATAAAAAAAGTCATATTAAAAAAGCGGTACACCCTAATGTACATTAACTGCTGAAGCGTTAACCATATTTTAATTTTAGAAGAGGTAAAGTTTTATTTGCATTTATTAATAAAATATGCAAACTTTGAAAAAATAAAACTTGAAATGGGCTGGAGAAGGTATAAATAAAATTTGAAGGTATTTTCATTAAATGTTTTCCACAATTACAAACTATTCCCAAAAAGGATTTCCGAAAATTGTTGTCATAGTCCTATGCGCGCATATTTTCCCATCATGTGTCGGTCGTTCCGTACCGAAACACACACATGATTCCCCAACTGAGCTATCATCGTCCCTATCGTTGTTATTGCAATTTGTGTGGGGTTTGTCATTTAAATGAACTTCGTAGCATCGCATAACCTCTCCTCTCTCACTACCAATCTTCCTTCCTACCCTTCCCGACAAATCTGGCACCCTTACTCCAAAAGGTGGCTGCGAACGAACGCATCGTTCACCACATCCACATTGGCGGATTACACATTGGTCGCTTCGCGAGAAGCCCATCTTAAGAGTACCATTAACTATTAATTACCCTATACTTATTTTTGGTCTATTTTGTATGTTAAGTGGCGATATACAGTGGTCACCGCTAGAAGTGTTGCGAATTAAATAATTCTGTAATTAATGTTTATCCTTATACGCTGCGCTATAGGATAGGAGTATACTTGCATCGTCATTTCGTTTGCAAAACCCTGAAATATTATTCTGATACCCTATACGTTAGGGCGGGTCGATTTAAAAATCGCCCATTGCTCAGTGAAAATCGTATTCTAGGGATCAAAATAAGAAACTTTGCCGAAGGAACCATACCTCTAAAACGAATTCTGATGTCCCGGAAAAAATCCCACTTTGACCCATTTAGAGTGCTCCAATCGAGTCCAAATGTATGGAACCCCCAGGGGGTTCCAGGGGGTGTGCCACTGGCATGGGTGGGTCGGGCCTCCAAAGTTAGTGGGGGTCGGTCATACATTTGGACTCGATTGGAGCACTCTAAATGGGTCAAAGTGTGATTTTTCAAAATTTGCCCCTACCCAAAAGTTCGACCCAAATTCCGGGACATCAGAATTCGTTTTAGAGGTATGGTTCCTTCGGCAAAGTCTCTTACTTTGATCCCTAGAATACGATTTTCACTGAACAATGGCGACTTTTTTGCCTCGCCACAAATCGACCCGGCCTACTATACGTATATATATATATATTCCTGATTGTCGCAAATTTCTAAAATTCTCTCTGCTGTCCAAAGAGCTCTACAGTCCGTAAAAATATAACAAGGTTGATTAAATATGGCAGAAATGTTTCTTATAGTAGAATGTCGAACTTATGGAATGAAACTGAGTTCTGTCGCTAATGTTTAATACAGGATTTTCCAATATGAGTGATATGATTTCTTTGAAAACAAAAAACACACTTATTGCTAAGGTAATTCAAAAGTTTTTTATTTAATGTGAAGTACAATCGATACAAATAAGTTCTAAATAACACGTCATTCAAATGGCCTCCACGACTTCTTCTGCAGGAACGAATTCGATGAACCCAATTTTCGAGCACTTTTTCCACTAAATCAAGTCGTATGTCATGAATGGCACTTTCAATATTGACTTACAAAGCTTGAAGAGAGTCTGGTTTATTTCGAAAGACCAACGGCTTTAAATAACCCCACAAGAAATAGTCTAATGGTGTTAAATCTCAACTTCTTGGAAGCCATTCAATATCACAATTTCTGGAAATAATCGAATCTCCAAACTTTTCTCGCAACAACTCAATTGTTCCATTTGCTGTGTGGCACGTGGCCACAATCGGTCAATGGCAAAATGATAGCCCTTAATGAGAGCTAAAATGTTGCTCATGGGTGTCAAGGTCGTAGCTCGTCTGGAAAGTGTTTTTTTGGATTTTAAAAAAATTTACATAGCATCGTTTTCAAATGTGTACGGAAAGTTTATTTTTGATCTAGCTCATTAACGATACGTCGGAGCGGGAATCGGTCAATGGAAAAAAGATAGTTCTTAACGAGAGCTAAAATATTGCTCATGGGTGTCAAGGTCGTTGGTCGACTGGAAAGTGTTTTTTTTATTTTTAATAAATGGACTTAGCGCGAAAAGTTGCAATTGGAGAGCGATTGTTTTGATAATAAAACTGAATAATTTGTAAACGTTGTTCTTGCGTATATCTCTCCGTGATGAAATTGTAAACACTACTGATTACAATGAAAAACAAATGACAGATCATGACATATTACAAATGGCCGAAACGTCACTTCAAAATCATATCAGTCCTATTGGAAAACCCGTTATAACTCGCGTATAGAGTTTGCTTTCAAATATGCATTTAAGCCATTAAATCCCATTATTATAATTTATAAATTTTTACTCATTTATGGCCCCCATATACTGGTTTCTCTTAAATTTTCACATCTAAACATTCCAAAATCGCGAACGATAAGGTCGTGATTTTGGAATTAGTGTTGAACATTACTTAAATTCACCACAATGACAATTTACCATATAATGCTTTGATATAACTCTCGAACAGAGGTCGCTCTTAAATATATTTATCTACGAAATATACGCCACATTTGTCAAAACAATTTAGTTGAAACTATACAAATTCCTTTGGCTAAATTGTATAAACAAATTTATGTTAAAGTATACATTGGATATTTCATTGTTATTCAATCTTATTAGAATGGTGTAGGGTACATATAGTCAGCACCGGCAGATTTTAGCCTTTCCTTACTGGTTAAATTTAAATATGTTGTCCAATTGGAATTTTAGGTGACGATATATAGCTAACTCGATTTACTCTACTGAAACATTTTTACTTTTTTCCTTTTTCCGCATATTAGCAGCCCGTCTCATATAACCATTGTTTAAAGTTAACATTGCACAATTTTTCAACTTAATTTTGCTTTATATGTATAAACGCTTCATTTGTTAACCATAAATTTAAAAATTTAATTAATTTTAAACATTATATAAAGGCTTTTAAGTGCGTACAACAAAAATGAGCATAAATTATGCCATGAAATTTATTAACAATCATCAAAATAAAATGAAATTTATAAATTTGCCAAAAATATTTGCAATTCCTGTAAATCATTTGCATATGAAGGGAAAAGAGCTCAGCAGGAGGCGGTGGCGTTGGCGGTAGTGGTGGCAATTGCATAGCTTTGGAGTCCTGTGTTCATTTCATTTCAGATTTCGTTGTTGAGCAATTTAATAGCCCTTTTGTGTATTTAGCTCTCACTTACATAAAATATACGTTATTATCAGTCAACATCGGTCAATATAAACGCAAACACACGCACACATGCAAACAGGAAATTTAATATACATTGCACATTCACAAAAGGATACTTACTCATACATACGTACGTACATCATACACACATTTATGCAGTTTGTTATGTGTAATCAATAAATTTATGCAAATAAATGAGCTTAAATTGTAAATTATGTATTTAGTGTGAAAACGTATGTGCCAGGATTCTTCCTTTGACTCCTGTCCTTGTTATCCTATTAATACTTTACATGCCCGAACTGAATTCAATTTATTATTACGCATGTTTGCATAGTATTTGTAAGGCATGTTCGTCTATTAGTCAGTCAGTGCGTCCATTAGTTATTGTTTGTTATTATGTCTGTAGCTGGCCGATGCTGGGTGAAACCTATGTTATCACAATAATGTAGATATATAACACAAACTAACAGATAACTTTTTTTTTGATGAATTTAATTTTAAATTTATTAATTAAAATTAAATTAATTTTATATAAATTCTTTCTAACATCATCATAGAAGCAGACATTTCGTTAAAATATATTCACGCTGAAAAAAAATCGCTTCTGTAGTATATTGTCCCAAACATATTCGGCTTGAAACATATATATGTTTAGGGTACACTCCAAACATATAATATTTGAAACACACAAAAATTATATATTTGGGAGGATGTTGTTCGAAATAAATCTTTGTTCACATCCCAATATGTGTTTATTTTGGACTATTTTTTCCGAAACAAATATTTGGTTGCATTTAAGTATTCAGAAAAAAAATTGAGTTAAATTTTTCAGTAATTCAAAGTAAATTTTTGGAAATTTTTCATGTCGTAAGAATAATAAATAATAATAATTGAAATCGTATAATCTTGGATCGAAACCTATTACGTGGAGGATTGAAAACTAATGATGGCTTGGAATACTCAGAAATTTTAAATTAATAATTTAAAACAGAAGTTAATGTTGCATTTCGTATCATAACTGGGAGGTTGAATGCTAAACGTAATTCGAAAAATTCAACAAAAGTTTCGAAAATATTTTTTAAATAAAATATATTTGGAGAAATTCCTAAACAATAATTTTATTTGTTTTCAAACACGTATTTTATTTGAGAAATTTAGTTTGCAAATATTATGTGTTGTAATATATTAATATACGAGTTCCAAATATATTTTACTGATTTTCAAATAAAATTTATTTGATCAGAAATATATAATATTTAAAAATTTGTGTTCCAAATATATTTTCTTTCGATTCAAACATATCAGAAAAGTCGATTTTGCCCCGTGTTGGAATTTCTTATGAATTCTTAAGAATTAAAAACTGTCTAAAAATTTTAAAAGAGTCCTCTTCAGTTTCCTATACAATGGACGAATATGCACGCTGAAAACAAATCGCTTCCATAGTATATTGTCCTTAAAATATTCGGCTTGAAATATATATATGTTTAGAGAATATTCCAAATATAAAATACTTGTACACAAAATTATTTTATTTTTGAGATGATGTTTCTTAAGAAATTTTAGTTTTTCCTAATATTTTTTTATTTGCATTTAAAATGTATAACTGTAACGACAAAAAATCAGCTATGGTATGATATTTTTATACCCTACACCACACTGTGGTACAGGGTATTATAAGTTTGTTTCACGGCAGATGTTTGTAACACCTGAAAATAACACAGCTAGACCCACCTTAAAGTATACCGATCGACTCAGAATCACTAGTTGAGTCGATTTAACGATGTCTATCAGTCCGTCTGTCCGTCCGTCTGTCCATGTAAAGTTGTTCGTCGACTACAGGTCGTTATTTCACTCCGATCATTCTGAAATTTTGCAGTTTAGAGTATTTCGCGGCTGTTAAGATCCCTATTGAATTTGGTTGAAATCGGTTCAGATTTAGATATAGCTCCCATATATATCTTTCGTCCGATTTGGCCCTTTAGTCCTATAGAAGCTGTATTTTACATCCAATCATTTTGAAATTTAGAATGGTAGAGTTTCGTGATCCATGAACCAACATTGCCGAATTTGAAGAAAATCGGTTAAGATTTAGCTATAGCTCCCATATATCTGTTTCGTCCGATTTGGCCCTTTAGTCCTATAGAACATGTATTTTACATCCAATTATTTTGAAATTTAGAATGGTAGAGTTTCTTGATCCATGAACCAACACTATTGAGTTTGAAGAAAATCTGTTAAGATTTAGCTATAGCTCCCATATACATGTTTCGTCCGATTTGGCCCTTTAGTCCTGTAGAAGCTGTATTTTACATCCAATCATTATACCCTCACTTTAGTGTGACGAGGGTATATATCATTTGCTACGGAAAAAAGTGTAACACATCGAAGGAGTGATCTAAGACCCTAAGTATGTTCGGAGGAAATCCGTTTTGGGTCATTTTAAGTCGAATGAGCAATGTCCGTCCGTCTGTCTGTCTGTCTGTCTGTCTGTCTGTCTGTGTGTCTGCTGGCTGGTGCGCACGATAACTCTCGAAAGGAGTAACCGATTGACTTCAAATTTGGTATGTGGTAATATTTTGATCTATCTCCGGATGAGGTCGAAGATGGGCCATATTGGTCTACTCCTTCTGGTACCTCCCACACAAAGGGTTAAAATTTAGTGAAATTTTAATTCTTTAATAACTTCTATACTACTTACTCGAATCTTTTGAAATTCTGTACATAATATTAGTATATTAGTCGCTATTAACTCGAGAAAAATGGGTGAAGTTGGCATGCCCCTTTTGGTACCTCCCACACAAATGGACCATTTTGCATCAAAATTTAACTGCTTATAACTTTAACACAAGTGCATAAAAATGCTTGAAATTTTCTACAGTATAATGTTTTTGTAGCGCCTATAGTCCGGTAAAAAATGGGCATTATTGTACAGCCCCTTTTGGTACCTCCCACACAAATGGACCATTTCGTACCAAAAGTAAACGGCTTGTAACTTTAATACCAGTGCATACAAATACTTGAAATTTTGTACAGTGTAATGCTGTTATAGTGCCTATAGTCCTGTAAAAAGTGGGCGTTATCACCCTGCCCCTTTTTGTACCTCCCACACAAAATGACCAAATCATACCAAAATTACATAGCTCGTAACTTTAATATACCAGTGCACATAAACGCTTATAGTTCAGCACAATGCAATGTATTTACCGAAAAATACGTGTTTTTGGAAAACCCCTTCTGGTATCTCCCACACAAATTGACAGATTTATTGGTGTAATGTTATATATTACATTACTCACAAAGTGAGGGTATACCTTAGTCGGTTTACCCGACTGAAACTTTCTTACTTGTTTTGAAATTTAGAATGGTAGAGTTTCTTGATCCATGAACCAACACTGCCGAATTTGAAGAAAATCGGTTAAGATTTAGCTATAGCTCCCATATATATGTTTCGTCCGATTTGGCCCTTTAGTTCTGTAGAAGCTATATTTTACATCCAATCGTTTTGAAATTTAGAATGTGGAGTTTAGAGTTTCTTGATTCATGAACCAACATTGCCGAATTTGAAGAAAATCGATAAAGATTTAGCTATAGCTCCCATATATATGTTTCATCCGATTTGGCTCTTTAGATCCAATCGTTTTTATACCCTACACCACACTGTGGTACAGGGTATTATTTAAGTATAAAATGTCCCAAAAGTAAATTTATGTAAACAATTTATACATGAATTACAAAATTTATATATCAGAGTTATTCAATATTATAGAGTTATAAATATACTTTGTTCTAATATATTAACAATGCGCTCCAAATAAGCTTCATTGATTTTCAAATAAAATGTGTTTGTTCAAAAATATAAAATATTTAGAAATGTGTGTCCTAATTATATTTTCTTTCGATCCAAATATATCTAAAAATGCGATTTTTCCCCGTGTGGTAAATTTTCAGAAATGAATATTAAAGCAATTTTGGATTTATTATTCAATATTTCAGTAGCATTTGTTTGTGGAAAGCACTCAAAAGGATTGTGAAAATTATGCCAATTTTCACAGAGCTTCAGGAATTGAAAACCTATTGCACTGTGCCAAGGTTAAAGTATAAGTATTTTTATATACTAATTTTAAAATTATGAGCTATTACGAGTATGTATATTTGACTTTGGGCATCTTTGTGTAAGAGATGCCAAAATGGGTGTGACAATATCACCTATTTTTCCGGTTGATATATACTTATATATATACGGAATTCCACGACAAATCGACGGTTTAAAAAAAAAATCGGTTTTGATTTTTTCCATTTATTTATATCTTTATTAGTACATCTGAAGAAACGATTTGGGGAATTTGTTTATATTTTTCCGATAACTCGTTCAGAAGTTTTTGGTTATAACTTCTTAAGTTATTCCGATTTGAAAAGTCTTTTCTTTGAAATGTTGATATTTCTCGGAACTTTTCAGAATTTTTTTTGAAAAAATATTAAAAATATTTTTGTGTGCGATTTTTAAGTTTTACAATTTAAATGTCATTTTTTAAATTGTTTGTACTCTCCGATTATTTCAAATTTTTTATATTTTAAAATCTAACATATTCGCTGTGGATGGAAGTGGGTCTAAAATTATTTATATATATATTTTTTTTTGATTTTTTAAAATTGAAAAAAAATTCGCTGGTAGCCACTGTGCTTGTGACTTGAAGGCTTCGGACTAGATGTTGCATGTCAACGAACAAAATAAAGGAGACACTTCAGGAAGTATTTCTTCCAAAACAACCGCCACCCCCCTGAACATCTTACCCCTGAGAAACTCCCTACAAAATAACTATATATCAAAAGTAGTAGAAATCGATGGATTTTTTAGGTGAAGTATTTGACAAAAAGATTCCTTGTAAAACAATCACTATAGACGCCCACAATACACTTTTAATATACACTTTAATATATTTTTTAATATATCGTATTTATTGGTTATGCATTGAGTTTTGTTTGGTCTTGAAATGTTCCTTTAGAAAACAAGCAAAAAATATATTTTTGATCCGTTGATTTGTTGTGAAATTCCCCAAATATATATATTTGCTAAGTTTACTTCTATGTGACGCATAGCGATGCTTAACTTATTCTAAAGGTGAAATTGTGGGAACGGCTTTCGAAGTAGTGCTAACCTGACGCTGTTGAAGCAACCAAGCGGTTAAAGGCAAATACGCATGACAAGCGTCAGGTTCACATGACTACAGAAGCATATCGTTTTCAGCAGCAGTTAAAAAGTTATCAAAATGGAACTCAAAAGCATCTGCGTTATTGTTTTGTAAAGGGTTCTCCAACCATAATACACGATGTTAATTGTGAGTCACTCGTGGCGAGCATTTGACCGATATTTTGTTTCACACATAATTGTCACAGATCCTTCTATCATAATAAAATGTATTAAGATAATTCTCTGAAAACTTTTTGTTTTTTTTACAATTAACATCGTGCGTTTATTATGGACCAACGTGGTAACTATACCCTCACTTTAGTGTGACGAGGGTATATATCATTTGCAACGGACAAAGAGCGTAACACATCGAAGGAGTGACCTAAGAACACAAGTATGTTCGGCGGAAATCTGTTTTGGGTCATTTTAAGTCGAATGAGCAATGTCCGTCCGTCTGTCTGCCTGTCTGCTAGTTGCTGCGCACGATAACTTTCGAAAGGAGTAACCGATTGAATTCAAATTTGGTATGTGGTAATATTTTTTTCATCTCCGGCTAAGTTCGAAGGTGGGCCATATTGGTCCACTCTTTCTAGTACCTCTTCCACAAAAGGTTAAAATCTTATGATATATTGATTCATTAATAACTGCTATACTACTTATTCGAATCTTCTTAAATTACACACATAGTATTAGTTTATTAGTCGCTATCAACTCGAGAAAAATGGGCGAAGTTGCCACGCCCCTTTTGGTACCTCCCACACAAATGCACCATTTTGCACCAAAAGTTAACGGCTTATAGCATTATTACCAGTGTATATAAATACTTGAAATTTAGTACAGTGTAATGCTTTTATAATGTCCACAGTCCAGTGAAAAATGGGCGAAGATCCCACGCCCCTTTTGGTACCTCCCACACAAAAAAATACTACAATACTGTGTATAGTGTAACGCGAGCACAAAGTTTAACACATGGAAGGATTGACCAAAGACCCTAAGTATGTTCGGCGGAAATCCGTTTTGGGTCGTTTTAAGTCATTTGAACAATGTCCGTCCGTCTCTCTGCTGGCTGGTGCGCACTATAACTCTCGAAAGGAGTAACCGATTGACTTGAAATTTGGTATGCGTTAATATTTTTCTCTATATCCGACTAAGTTCGAAGATGGGCCCTATTGATCCACTCTTTTAAGTACCTCTTCCACAAATGGTTAACATTTAGTGAAATATTTATTTTTTAATAACTTCTATACTACTTACTAGAATCTTCTTAAATTCCATACATAGTATTAGTTTGTTAGTCGCTAACACGCCAAGAAAAATGGGCGAAGTGGCCAATCCCTTTTTGGTACCTCCAATACAAATGGACAATTTTGCACCGGCTTATGACTTTAATATCAGTTCATAAAAATACTTCAAATGTTTTAGAGTGTAATGCTTTTATAGTATCTAGAGTCCAGAGAAAATTGGGCGTTATTGCCACGCCCCTTTTGGTACCACTCACACAAATGGATAATTTTGCGCCAAAATTTAATATCTTTAATACCAGTGTATAGAAATGCTTGACATTTTTGTACATTGTTATTTGCACGCCCCTCTTGGTACCTCCCACACCAATGGACCATCTTGCATCAAAAGTTAATAGCTTATAACTTTAATACCAGTGCATACTTTAAAATTATTAAAAGCTATTTAAATTGATAATCATTTAATTAAAACAAATAAATAAATAAAATTACGAATATTTTTTTTTTTGGACTGAAGTTGAGGGGATTCTTAAATAGGTTTACCTGACTGACCTTTCTTACTTGTTTTTATTTTTTTATAAAGATTGAAGGAAAAGCTATTGAAAACACTTTGGGTAAAATTTTCTAAATACAATAGGCAATTAGTTATATTGATAGCAAAAAGGGTCCGTTTGAACAAAATGTCAAAATTCAACACGCTCCAACTCGAACAGTACCTGGTGTTCAGGACTAAACTTGGTGAAAAGTTGCATACCGATCAGAAGACATCGGTTTTAAAAATGCACTCACTTAACATGAAATATCCCATAAATATTTGTTCCTTTTACTCGTAAGGTTTAAGGTAAAATAACATATTTCCATATTTCAGAAAAATGTGGCTTCTTGCAATAAAATCAAACAAGTCGAAAGTGATCGTTGTATGGGCGCTATACAAAACATACACGCTGAAAAAATATCGTCTCTGTAATGTATTGTCCCAAACATATTCTGCTTGAAACATATACATATTTTTAGGGTACACTCCAAATAAATAATATTTGACACACACAAGTATTATATGTTCGGAAGGATATTGTTTTAAACAAAAATATGTTCCCATTCTAATATTTTTTTATTTAGAACTAATATTTCCGAAACAAAGATTAATTTGTATTTAAGTATTTTGGCAATGTATCATTTCCTTAATTTAAAGACAAGTTTTCTGTTTTTCAGAAGTTCACAGTGCATTTTTTGTATAAATTTTATAAGTTTGTGAAATTCAATTTAAACATAAATCGTATAATCGTTTATAACTATAAATTGCATTGATGGATTGAAGTGATGAATTGCAATATTAATGCTAAATATATTTTTAATTATAAAGTTTAACACGAAATCTAGGAAAAACTAACTATAATTCGAAAAATTCAGCAAAGTTTAAAAAATAAGGATAAGTCGTTACAAATGTATAAAATCATATTACTCTTCATCATTGGAGTAACCATATTACAAATTCTCCTAGATATGAAGCAATTATAAATAATTGTAGACGTATTCATTTGGATTTTCTAATTTATGCCAATCAACATAAATTCTAGGATGAGCATTTCAACGCAACTTTCGAGAAGGCTCAACAATACATTTCGCAATCACGTCTTCCTGATTTCAGTTTTCTAACCGCCACATAAACCTCTTGAGATTTTCCCATCTTTTGTTTGACATACATTTGCAAACATTTACAACTTCAACTAAATTAATGTATATTCTGAATGCAACTAAAAGATGTATATCACAGCAGTTGCACTGTGTGACCTAAGGTGAACAAAGGGCAAATCATTGTATATTGTTTTGTTAGTTTTCCACGGAAAATGAAAGACTTTTGCATTCTGCTTTTCCAAGATCTCTCCTCCGAATCCTTGAAAGTTGAGTTTGTTTTCAACTTTGGCAATTTCCTTTAGAAATTTCGCAACAGAAACACTTTTACTGCGACCTCAGGTTTTTTTTGCGAAATAAACACGCCATCGCACACACACACTCACACACCAGAGCAAAGTGAGAAAGTTTGTTTGTTCGTTCGTGTATGTCCTCTGTGCGGGAGTGTGTCCTTAAACCTAAACTCCAACATTTGTTTCTACTTTCGAAGACAACTACAACAACTTTTGTAAATGTCTATTTTATTTGTATTCGTTGTTGTCACAGAAGTATGCCACCGCACACACGTGATCAATGACTGTTTTCATTGACTGTGTTTATGTGTGCGTGGGTTGGGGTGTGGGGGTTTACAGACAATATGTATGCAAATGTATGTTCGTTTGGGTGGAGAGAAATACGTGGTGACATCTCAAAGTTGCGAGCAACATTACAGTTTATTCAGGAATGAAAAGTTTGATCCAGAAGAAGCTTTATTTATTTTATGTTAGCTCGACAGATCCTATTATCCCAAAAGAATATACATTGATCTTCAAACTTTAACACTTTAAACCGAAAAAGGTAAAACGAAATTTAAAAAAAAAATGATTTTAATACCATAGAATAGGGGAACACTAACTATGTCATTCCGTCTGCAACACTTTGATCATAATTCCTATAAAGCAGATATATTCTAGATCGTCATACAATTCTAAGACGATTTAGCCATGTATGTATGTCTGCTCGTCTGCTGCAAGCACGTTACAGTCCGTAGTAATAAAGCTAGGTTCATCAATTTTAACAGAAATATTTCTTATAGTTGCAGATCCGACTAAGGTATACCCTCACTTAAGTAATAAAATATGGAATATTACACGAATTAATCTGTTAATTTGTGTGGGAGGAACAAGGAAGGGTTTAACAAATACACCTATATTTTTATGAACAGTGGATACTTCAAACACATTGTACTGTGCCGAATTGTATACGTTTATGTGCACTGGTATATTAACGTTATGATGGGAGGAACCAAAAGGGGCGTGTTGATAACGCCCATTTCCATTTTTTTTAGAGCCAAAAAATAGGATGTGCCCCTTTGACGATTTTTACGCCGAAATGAAGATTTTTAGTGATATGGAAAATCTAAGGAAAGCCTAACAAATATTGCTTATAAAGGGTTTTTCAACAAGAGGTGTTATTTTGGTATTAAAAAAAATCAATTTTTTGAGATAAATGATCAGATGTTTATTTCGTAATAAAGAGGAAGGTATGCCAAATCGCAAAGTGGCTGCCCTATGTCCTCGATAGCTTCACGAATTCTATCTTTGAGACCTTATCTTTCACGTGCACCTAAAGGAAGAAGTCGCAAGGTGTTAAATCACAAGATCTCGGTGGCCAATTATGATTGCCTCTTCGAGAGAAAACGCGGTCCGAAAACTTTTCCCGTAACAGAGCAATGGTTTCGTTGCTTGTGTGGCACGTAGCGCCGTCTTGTTGCAAGTAAAGGTTGTCCAGATCAATATCATCCAACTCCGACCATAAAAAATCATTAATCATCTCTCGATAGCGCAATCCATTTGCCGTAACTGTTGGTCCAACCTCATTTTCGAAAAAGTAAGGTCCAATGACCCCGCCGGACCATAAACCGCACCAAACAGTCACACGTTGAGGATGGAGAGGCTTCTCAACAATAACTCTTGGGTTTTCCGAGCCCCAGATGCGACAATTTTGCTTGTTGACGTAGCCACCGAGGTGGAAATGGGCCTCATCAGTCAAGATGATTTTTCGATGATTTTTGATTTTTCGAATTTTAACAATTTCAATGCGTTGTTGAATCTTGTATCGTTCCATTTTTAGTAATGGCGTAGTTTCTACTTGTCAAATGTCAAAGAAAAAAAGCTTCAAAAGTGACAGCTACCGAAATACTGGTGATTCAAAATAAAACCTCTTGTTGGAAAACCCTGCATTAAGGATTTTTTTTATAAGTCGGGATTTAATTTACATTCCCCATTATCTTTTTAAAATTAAAATTATAAATGTTAGCATTTTTCTTATATTAATCTGACAATCGTGTTTACATAGCTTAAGAAAACTTCTCAAACGTTGGATGATCATTGAAATAAACACAATTTGTGGTAGATTCGATCACAATTACACGCTGAAAAGAAATCGCATCTGTAGTATATTGTCCCAAAAATGTTCTGCTTGAAACATATATGTGTTTAGGGTATGGTATATTCGAAATGCATAATATTTGGAACACACAAATATTATATAGTTGGGAAGTTGATGTTCTAGGCTTGTTTCCTTCCTAATATTTTTTTATTTTTATTTATTTCCGAAACAAAGATTTAATTGCATTCAAAAATTCAGAAAATATTCGTATATCGATTGTACTTTTAAGAAATTGTTTATGTTCTCAAAAGTCCTTTATAATTAAAATCGTATAATCTTGAATAACGCTAAATTGGTTCTTTTAACAAAAGTTAATGCGACATATGGTAATTTTAACCGTATGTTATAATTCGAAATCCAGGAGAAATTAAAAGTGAAAATCGAAAAAGTCAACAAAGTTTTGGAAATCTTTCATAAATAAAATATCTTTGGCGAAAATAATAATTTTATTTGTATTTAAACACACATTTTATTTGAGAAAATTAGTTCTCAAATATATCTTGTTGTAATATATTAACATATGCGCTTCAAATAAAGTTTCTTGATTTTCCAAAAAAATTTATTTGTTCATAAATACATAATATTTAAAATTTTCTATTCCAAACGATTTCCCCGGTGTTATGACATAATAATTTGTTCTTTCTTGGAGCCTTGACTTCGAACCTTGAAATGGTTCGGGGTAAAATAAAGTACAATATTTGTCAAATATGTCACAGTGTTATACCCTTACTTGAGTGAAACGAGGGTATATGTCATTTTCTATGAGCCAAAAGTTTAACACACAGAAGGAGTGACCTAAAACCCAAGTATGTTCGGCGGATATCCGTTTTGGGTCATTTAAAGTCGAATGAGCAATGTCCGTCTGGATGGCTGTCTGCTGGTACGCACGATAACTATCGAAATGAGTAACCATTTGACTTCTAATTTGGTATGTGGTAGTATTTATTTCTATCGCAGGCTAAGTTCGATGATGGGCTATATTGGTCCACTCCTACTAGGATCTCCCCCACAAAGAGTTACAATTTGGTGAAATATTCCTTCTTCAATAACATCTATACTACCTACCAAAATCTTCTGCAATTCCACACGCTGACAAAAAGTCGATTTCTGTAATATATTGTCCCAACCATATTCTGCTCAAAATAAACATATGTTTAGGATACACTCCTAATATATAATGTTTGGGAGGATATTGTTCTAAACAAAACTATGTTCCCATCGTTATATTTTTTATTTGGAACCAATATTTCCGAAACAAAGATTAAATTGTGTTTAAGTATTTTTACAATGAATGTATCAATGCCTTATTTAAAGCCATGTTATCTGTTTTTTAGAAGCTCAAAGTGGAATTTTTTTAGAAATTTTATATGTTTGTAAAATTCGATTAAAATTTAAATCGTATAATCTTTCGTTACCATAAAATGCATTGATGCACGCTGAAAAAAAATCGCTTCTGTAGTATATTGTCCCAAACATATTCGGCATGAAACATATATATCTTTAGGATACACTCTAAATATATAATATTTGGTACACACAAAAATTATGTATTTAGGAAGATGTTGTTATAAACAAATCTTTGTTTACATCCCAATGTGTTTATTTTGGACTATTTTTTCCGAAACAAATATTTATTTTCATTTAAGTATTCAGAAAATATCTAAATTGTGTTAAATTTTTCAGTAATTCAAATTTAATTTTTTCAAAAATTTTAACGTCTTAAATATAAAAAAATAATAATAATTGAAATCATATAATCTTGGATCGAAATATATACTTGGAGGATTGACAACCAATGATGGCTTGGAATACTCAGAAATTTTAAATGTTTGGTTTAAAACATAAGTTATTGCTGCATTCGGTATCATAACTGGGAGGTTCAAACAAACAAAAATATAATTTTAAATTCGAAAAATTTAACAAAAGTTTCGAAAATATTTTTAAAATAAAATATATTTGGAGAAATTCTTAAACAATCATTTTATTTGTATTCAAATACATATTTTATTTGAGAAATTTAGTTTGCAAATATTATATGTTGTAACATATTAATATACGAGTTCCAAATATATTTTATTGATTTTCAAATAAAATTTATTTGCTCAGAAATATATAATACTAGCTGAGCCCGGTGCGCTTCGCTGCCCATGTCAAAATTCGCGCTGTAGAAACTGTATTTTATATCCGATCAGTACGAAATTCGGCAGAAAGAGGTTTGTTATTACATGAAGGAATACTGCCAAATTCGGAGAAAATCGGTTCAGATTTAGATATAGTCCCCATATATATGTTACCCCCGATTTGAAATTCAAGCGCTGTAGAAACTGTATTTTATATCCGATCAGTAAGAAATTCGGCAGAAAGAGGTTTCTTATTATATGAAGGAATGCCGCAAAATTCGGAGAAAATCAGTTCAGATTTAGATATAGCCCCCATATATATATGTTACCCCCAATTTGACATGTAAGCGCTGTAGAGACTGTGTTTTATATCCGATCAGTACGAAATTCGACAGAAACAGGTTTCTATTTTACATGAATGAGTATTCTAGGAAAATCGATTCAGATTTATATATAACCTCCATATATATGTTCCTCCAGATTTGGTTACAAAGCGCTATAGAAGTTGTACTTTACTTCCGATCATTACAAAGTTCTCCAGAAAGAGTTTTCTCAATTTAGGAACGAATATTGCTTAATTTTGCGATTATCGGTTCAAAATACATTTACCAATTATTCCAAATTATTATCGCAATGACCCTTATCGCATTGTTAGGGAGGTGTAGGGTATTATATAGTCGGCCCCGCCCGACTTTCTGCCTTTCCTTACTGGTATTAGTAATAAATTCACTGAATGAAAAAATACCGAATTCAGTGGAAAGTCCAGAAAATAGAAATGTATACTTATAAAATTTCCAAATTCTTGTTTCATTGATATTGCATCACATTATCATATTGCGATTGTATTGGAGTGAGCAGCTGTAATTATCGCATACCGAGCATTTTTGTTCATGTATTTCCTATATAATACTTGCAAGATATATCAAAATATGGGCTGGGCCACGCCCACTGGTCCTATTCCGCCCATTTGAAAGCCAATCACGTAGACTGCCAGATACATATACGTAAAATTTCAACACTCTCGCTAACAAAATGAGCAAGATAATTCAATTTCAAAATTTGGCTTATATGGGCGGTGGCCCGCCCATTGGTCAGATCCCGCCAATTTTTGGACCAATCACGTGGACTGTCACCAGATACATATCTACAACATGACAGCACTCTAGATAAAAAATTGTGCAAGTTATATCAATTTCAAAATTTGGCTTATAAGGGCGGGGCCACGCCCATTGGTCCGATCCCGCCCATTTTCTCACCAATTACGTAGAATGCCACCAGATACATATACACAACATTGCAGCACTCCCGATAGCAAATTGTGCAAGATATAAAAATTTCAAAATTTGGTCATTGTGGGCGGGGCCACGCCTATTGGTCCGAACCCGCACATTTTTGGACCAATCACGTAGATCGCCAACGGATATATATAGACACAAAACTCCAGGTCTCTCGCTAACAAATTGTGCAAGATATCACATTTTTTAAATTTGGCTTATATGGGCGGTGCCACGCCCATTGGTTCGATCCCGCCCGTTTTTGGATCAATCACGTAGACTGCCACCGTTTACATATACACAAAATTCCAGCACTCTCGCTAACAAATTGTGCAAAATATCTCAATTTCAAAATTTGGCTTATATGGGCGGGGCCACGCCCATTGGTCCGGTCCCGCCCATTTTTTCACCAATTACGTAGAATGCCACCAGATACATATACGCAACATTGCAGCACTCCCGCTAGCAAATTGTGCAAGATATCAAAATTTTGTCTATGTGGGCGGGGCCACGCCCATTGGTCCGATCCCGCCCATTTTTGGACCAATCACGTAGACTGCCACCGTTTACATATACACAAAATTCCAGCACTCTCGCTAACAAATTGTGCAAAATATCTCAATTTCAAAATTTGGCTTATATGGGCGGGGCCACGCCCATTGGTCCGATTCCGCCCATTTTTGGAAAATTCACATAATCTGCCATTAAATGCATACAAACAAAATTTCAGCACTATACCTATAATAGGAGCAGAAATATCGGATTTTTAACCTGCGATTTGTATGGGAGGTACCACGCCCCTTTGTCCAATTAATATTTTTTTTCTATATAAACCATCTCGTGAAAATTTAGAATCGAATAAAAAAAAAATCATCCAAATCGCTCCAGCCGTTCTGACGTGATGCCATTACACAGATGGACCGTTTCATTTTTATATATATAGATATTGGTATGGTTCACTCATGTATGGAACAAAATATCGGCCAAATGGCCGCCGCGACTTCGCGACACACCTCCATCCGATGGTCGAAATTTTCGATGACGCTAAGGCATAATTGAGGTTCTATGCCGTTAATGTGCCGAATTATCTCATCCTTTAGCTCTTGAATTGTTGCTGGCTTATCGACGTACACCTTTTCTTTCAAATAACCCCAAAGAAAGAAGTCCAACGGTGTCAAATCACATGATTGACATCGCCAATTAACATCGCCACGACCTGAGATAACACGGCAAAAAGGACTCGATCGAACAGTCATTACAATAAAAAAATAACAATGGTGCATGTTTCGATATTTATATGAGGCTTATACATTTTCTCAAAAAATAGGTGTTTTTGCAATATTATGTAAAATTATCGAAATCGGCGCACGGAAGGAAAAATGGTATAGTAAGATGTTGCAGGGTACTTAATTTTAAATTCTTTAACTCTTTTCTGAATTATTATAATTATTGTATTTTCGTTTGTTTTGAAAAAAATTGTTTTTGTCGTCCGGTGTAATGTTTCCCTTACCAAAATTAATGTGCACAAAACCCGATTTCCCCAGAAATACTTTCATATACTCGTACTCCACTGATTTTCACAAAAGTTCAGTTTTTTAAAACCGGTTAAAACGAATTTAAAACTCGTTTGTTGTGCTATTCTACTTGGCAGGAATTGTGGTACTCAACAATAGCTATCATTTGCTAAAGGGTCTATGCTCTCCCAAAAAATGTTATACAATGCTTTAGCTAATGTATTGTCAAACAACCTACCGTCTATGGCCCTCGCATGTAGGTTTGGGATTTGAAATAAGTTTTATACGACACAACATTTCTCTGTGTCTTTTTGATCATATTTAAAATCATCCATTACCTTCATTTACACACAATTTTTGGTACACGAATTTCCGTAGTAGAACCGCAAATCCATGTATGATGTTCCCATTCCACCAACACATTTGTCAGTGGATCCATTTACCACAAGGTACGCAATGCATATCCTAACAAATGTGTACCTTAAGATGGGTTACATACATTTGTCCGTACATTAAATATTTGCTTTTTATCATAACTAGTTAGAAATAACAGCTTGAGAGAAAAAATAAGATAAAAATGCGTTTTAAGGAAATTGCAATAGGGCGGCTGAAACGATTTTTATAAAGTCTACGTCGTAAAACACTGCGTGTAAAATTTCATATAAAGAGATTTTAGATTTCATATGTGCAGAAATTGAAGAACATTTTCTAAAATTACCAGATCAATTCATAACTTTTGCAAATATTGAGGCTTCAAGAATCCAAATACTTATAATTTTTCGGACTTGTGGCAGTGCGTCAAATATTCAGCGTTAACATAAAGAAAGTTGTGTTACCTTAAAAACGTTCCAAATTTGAAAAAATGCAATATTAGCCAAAAGTTCTATGATATATTTTATTTTTAATTCAAATATTTAACATATTTTACTAAAAAATGCTATCAAAACTTTGTTAACTTTTTCAAACTTAAGTTTTAATTTTTCCTTGATTTCGAATTATACTCGTACCTCCCAGATAAAAAGGCATATGCAGCATTAACTTATATTTTAAAGAACTCATCTTATATTTCGAAATATTCATCATTTGTGGTCTACTCGTATACTTCAATTAATTTATTATTTTCCAAGATTATCCGATTTCAATTATAAATTATTTTTACAAACATTAAAAATTTCTAAAAAAATAGATTGAGGCATACTATTTTGTGAAACCAGAATAAATTTAGTTTATGGTACAGTTTTTTTATACAAAATTTAATATTTGGATACAATTTTTTGAAGAATAAGAATAATAAGAATAATAAATTTAAATTTGAAGATTTAATTGAGGGCTAGAAATGCTGAAAACATCACTTTAACGTTGAGACGGAAGTTTAGTAACTGTCAATAAAATAATTAGACAAAATTTGAATTTTTTTCAAAAATACCTTCCTTCACTTTGAAGGAATTCTTTGATCTTCAGCTCAACTCCACAGTAAGAAAAACCATAAAATAACATCAATAACAGATCAATCCCGCATAGGGAAACATCAAAATAGAAATCGTTTTTTGTTGGCTCGAAAAAAGCCAAAAAAATAGGAAAAATTCACAAAAAATTGGTTTGTTTAATTTTTTGAAAGCTAGGAACTTCACAAAGAAAACAATGCGTATTTGCAAAAAGTCTTTAGGTAAATGTATAAATTATGACCCATATTGGAAAAGTAGGGCAATTCAAATATTTTGTCATATTTTTTATTTTGGACAGTTTTGTTTGGGAGCCAGTTTAGTTTTAATATACTGTGGGCTTAGGTTAGGGTGGCAACCGTTCTTATGTTAGTTCACATAGACCAGTTTAGGTCCATAGTGATACTATGGGCTAAAATGCCCTCATCGAAACCTACCTGTTTGATATACAAATATATCGATGGTAAAAATATCGGTACCGGAAAGATCTGTTAGACTGCCTAAGAAGGCCGACCCCAGTAGGTCCAGTCGTCGTTTATTCAAAGCGGGACAGTAGCATAGAAAGTGCTCAATGCTCTCCACTTCTGCCTCATCTCCACAGCTTCTGCAGAAGTCATTGGAGTTAATACCTAATCTTCTGGCGTGTTCGCCGATCAGGCAGTGTCCTTGCACGTGGATAGTGGCGCACCAATATATGCAAATTCTTTGAGAATTTGTAATGACGTCCCTTTCCTAGCAAGTTCATCGGCTTTGCAGTTCCCCGGGATATCCCTATGCCCAGGCACCCATATGAGTTGTATATTAAACTGCTCAGCCATCTCGTTAAGAGATCTGAGGCAGTCGAGGGCTGTTTGTGAATTTAGGGATGTTGCCCCAGAGAATTGATGGCAGCCTAGCTGTCCGAGTAAATGACAACGCCAGTGTTGGTTACTATGTTGCGACTCAGCCACTTGGCGACTTCCCATATTGCCATTATTTCGGCTTGATAGACACTGCAGGTATCTGTTAGTCTGTGAGCTATAGCCAAACTAAGTTCTTCAGTGTACTCCAGTGTACTTCGAAGACAACCTTGTCATCAAGCTTCGAACCATCCGTGTAAAAGAGGAGATGGTTTCTATTACCTGTTATTCTGCCAACCCATTCAACTCTGGCGGGAATCATAGTGATGTAATTTCTCTCAAAGGTGTACACAGTTTGTATATAATCCACTCGGTCGGTTACCATAGCACTACACTTTGATATCCTCGTGTGACCGTAGTTCTTGTACCTCCACATTGATAGGCAGTTTAATCTTATTGTCGCGTTGGTTGCAACTTCTCTCGCCACAATATTAATCGGCAGTATATGGAGTAGGGCTTGTAGAGACTCGGTCGATGTAGTCCATAAGGCTCCACTTATGCTCAGGCAGGCTGTTCTCTGAACCCTTGTTAGTAGGTTGGTGATAGTTAGTTTGTCAGTGGTCCACCATTAGGTTTAGGTTTAGGTTAGGGTGGCAGCGGTATTTTTTTACAAGCTCACATAGACCAGTTTAGGTCCTTAGTGTTATCACGGGCTGAAATGCCCCTATCGAAACCAACCTGTTTGATATATAAATTTATCGATAGTACGAATATCAGTACTGGAAAGATCTGTTAGGCTGCCTAAAAAGGCCGACCCCAGTCGCAAAGCAAGTGCTCAATGCTCTCCACTTCTTCCTCATCTCCACAGCTTCGGCAGAAGACATTGGAGTCAATACCCAATCTTTTGGCGTGTTCGCCGATCAAGCAGTGTCCCGTAAGAACCTGTACTAACGTAGACAATCGTTTCCCCTCTAGTGCGAGGAGATATTTTGACCTTCTCAGGTCATACCTTTGCCAGATTTGTCTAGCTACCCTGCAGGTGCCGATTTCTGTCCATCTTTCGTTGGACTGCCTGATTGCCTCTTGCCTAAGCCAAAGCTTGCACGTGGATAGTGGCGCACCAATATATGCAAATTCTTCGAGAATTTGTAATGTCGTCCCTTTCCTAGCAAGTTCATCGGCTTTGCAGTTCCCCAGGATATCCCTATGCCCAGGCACCCATATGAGGTGTATTTTAAACTGCTCAGCCATCTCGTTAAGAGATCTGCGGCAGTCGAGGGCTGTTTGTGAATTTAGGGATGTTGCCTCCAGAGAATTGATGGCAGCCTGGCAGTCCGAGTAAATGACAACGCGACTATGTTGCGACTCAGCCACTTGGCGACTTCCCATATTGCCATTATTTCGGCTTGATAGACACTGCAGGTATCTGGTATTCTATATATTCTATATATCCAGACTAAGTTCTTCACAGTGTACTCCGAAGCCAACCTTTTCATTAAGATTCGAACCATCCGTGTAAAAGTGGAGATGGTTTCTATTACCTGGTATTCTGCCGACCCATTCATCTCTGGCGGGAATCATAGTGATGTAATTTCTCTCGAAGGTGTACACAGTTGGTATATAGTCCGCTCGGTCGGTTACCATACCACAATGCCGTATAACAGTATTGGACGAACTACTGCTATATATATCCAGTGGACGATTTTAGGAGAGAGGCCCCACCGCGACCCTACAGCCTTTTTGCAGGAATATAAGGCGACGTTGGCCTTCCTTACACGTTCCAATACGTTAAGTCTAAATAACAGTTTTCTATCTAGAATTATTCCTAAAAATTTTTCACTTTCAGAAAAGACCAGATCTGTTCCATTTATCCGAGGTGGAGGGTCCACATGTGGGACATTATTCATCCTAGTAAAGAGAACCAATTCTGTCTTGTTTGGGTTAACGCCCAAATCGCTGCTTCAGGCCCATCTAGCCAACTTGTTCAGAGCCACCTGCAGGATGTCTCTGATGACGTTTACGAATTTGCCATTCACTGCGATTGCCACGTCGTCCGCATATGCCACGACCTTGGAGCCACAACGTTTTAGATCTAGCAGGATTTCATTCACCACTAGGTTTCAAATAAGTGGAGACAGTACTCCTTATATTATTGTAATCATATTAGTTCCACGGCAGGAGTTTCGTATCCAGGTTTTCTATAATGAAATAATCTAAAAATCTTTCCAGACTATTCAATAGGAAGTAGGATAGGCTAATTGGTCTGAAGTCTTATGGTCTAGTGTGCGATATCTTTCCCGCTGTGGGTATGAATACCACTTTGGTATCCCTCCATCGATTCGGGATGTATGAAAGCCTGATACAGCCCACATAAATTTTCTCCAGCCAGGGGATAATGTACTTTAACATTTTCTGCTGGAGTGATGCCGTCCGGTCCAGGTGATAGGCTCAAAGCTGTTAATAGCCCAGCTTATTCTGGATCTCTCAGTCAGTAAGCTAGCGATGCTCGCAGTCCACTCGCTCTTTTGTTGATCCTGCTGATCTTCGAGTTCTGTTTGTGAGTTCCCCTGGAAATGTGTGTCGAGCAGTACATTAAGTGAATGCTCGCTGTTTTTTGTTCAGTTATTTGCCTCATCCTGCAAATAAGCCACTGTACGGGGAGCAGTGGATAATATATTTTCCACTTCTCCACAGAAGGTATACCAAGAGCGTCTTTGCGCCTTCCTAAGTCCCTTCTTATATATCTTAAGTTGCTCTTTATAGGCATCCTAACCTTCATCGACGTCAGTAGATTTTGCCCTGTTGTCTTGAGTGGTCGTCCAGTACATTCCACCCAATAATTTTGTCTGAGAGCCGGTCAGTAGCAAATGTTACGTCGAGTATTTCTTGCCTGTCGTTAATTGTATATTACCTATGTTACAAATACTTAGGTTGGTAGTTAGAATAAAGTCAGGAAGCGAATCACCCCTACTGTTTATATCTGTACTACCCCAGATAGTATGATGAGCGTTCGTACCTGCGCCAATAATCAGCTCGGCAAGTAACTGGAGACCACCGAATATATGCGATTACCTATCTCCAGACTAGCAGATGTTTAGTCTTTACCACTTAAATTATCCTGGAGAGAGATGCTTAAATCTTTCCTGGCCAAAATGCAGGTTCTTGGATTGCCTTCACAATTGGCCACAAGCAGTTTAAAGTTGGGTGTACCGCACACCCTTCCTCCCACTGCGTAGGGCTCCTGTATCGGGACGATGTCTACTGCACCTGTGGACAGACGCAGCAATAGAGCCGCTGAGGCTGATTTAGCGTGATGGATGTTAATCTGTAGAATTCTTACAATCATTGGTAATTGACAGATTAACATCCACCCCGACAAGGGTGTTTCGAACTCTTCGTTCATATCATCGAGAAGCCGTGTATCAACCACGGTGGATGACTCACCTTCCGCACTGGGAGCTATATCCTACTTGTATACCTTCAAGACTATAGTCTCGAAGCCATACTGTAGGGTTGCACTTGCACGTTGTATATGGGAGGTGGATTCAGCGTTAAGGATCAAATTGACCTGTCGCTTTTTACCATCCGCCTCACCCACCTTGCTGATTCTCCAATTATGGGCCGGCAGACCAGGATTGGAATCTTTTATTATTTCTAATATATCAGCCGGGTTGGAGGGCTCTTCTGTAACCCAGGTTATGGCTCTAGGGTGACTAGGGATGTTGTTTTTTTCGACAACATCCACCAGGGCACCCGGCTACACCTCACCCGCTCGACTCAGAGCAGCCTTATACAGGTCTACTGATCTGGCATCATCGAAATATAAGAGCTTTACTCTCCCCTGATGCCATCCTGCATGCCCGGCATTTCTCTTCGGACATCGAGGTTATAATCCATAATCGCTGATTGCACATGGCTCCATTTGTCCTTGAGGATGGATTTATCCTCTCTAATTCTGTCTATAACGGCCATCACTAGACTCTCCTTCGCCGCTTCATTGAAGGGCTTAGTGAGTGTCCTGTTGATGGTAACATTAGGCCCTCTTGCTTTTTTCGAAGGCAGAGGTTCATCAGGTGATTTGACTCTTGTGACTTTATTAGCCGTTAACACAGCTGAATTTGTGGCTCTTTCAGCCGGCTCATTGGCCTTAGAAGCATCTATGACGCCTTTAGCCCAGGTAAGTGACTCTTTTTGTTTTTCGGTATGAGCCGAAACCTCAACAGCCTCCAACTTCGTCAAAACTCTGAGCGCTATTCGGTGCACAATGCTTCCGTTTTGACGGTCGGACAAGGTACCACTTGTTGTGAGTGCTGGGAGGAAATTTTTACCATTTTTGGTGTCGTCGGTTATGGCCAAGACCAACAGACGGACAGTAGGACGATTAGGGAACCCCGCTCCATCGGAACAGGAAGGCATTCCCGTCAAGGAATTTATTTATTTATTGAATTTATTGTCTGTATTAGCCCGTAATAGGTACTATGATTCCAGACTTTGTACAGACTTTTTTTGCGATTGCGTAATAGGTACTGCGTAATAGGTTTTAACTATCCGTTCTGTGATAAACACGTCCGTTCTGTGATAAACACGTGCGACGACTGATCAGCAACGACTCCTAGAGTGTACCCAAACATAAATATGTTTCAAGCTGAATATGTTTGTGACAATATACTACAGAAGCGATTTTTTTCAGCGTGTAGTCTATGATTATCTTCTTTTCGACTTTAAGGATCTTTTCCGGATCATTGTGGAGAGTAAATAAAATTTATTTTTTTGCGACCCCCCTCTATTATACACCTATCCTGCCAGCACCAAACTTACTTTGCTAACGTATTTGTTCCCGTCTTGACGATATGGTGCGTACGTGTTTATAGAACTTTTGTTTTTCCAATCCATCGTTGTTGTTTCTATTGTCCCATTTACTGTTGTTGTTCTACTAATGTTGTTGTTGTTCTACTCTACGAGTATTCCTTTTGATTTGTTAGTGCGTGTAACCGAAATTGTGTTACCACTGCTGTAGATGTTTTTGTTGGCATTGTTGTTGTTGCTGCAGTCACTGTTGGCGCAACGATGTTGTTTGGCGTAGGAGTATTTGAACAGTTTCTCGATTTGAATCGAAGGTCCTCCTTGAGTGTCTTCCTTTGTTTGTGCGGAAATATGTACGAGTACACTGAAAAAACGATTTTCCGAATATAAATGATTTTGTGCCATAGACGTCAATTTTTTTTTAAATATATGCGAATATGTACAACGAGAAAACTTTCCAAAGATCAAAGATTTTGTGCCAAAGGCATAGAGTCTTTTCATTAGTATTAAGTAAGTATGATTTAATATTCATTGTACACTCAACAAAATATAGTTCTAATTTAAAGATTTAGCGCCAAAGGCGTCCCAATCATTGGAAAACGGACATTTTATACATAAAATAAAGGAAATGTATTTAATATCAAGAAACTATTCCTTGTTTTATTCCTTATTTAAATGACATATTAAACATACAATTTTAAATATCAAATATTAAGACTTTGGCTCTAAATCTTGAAAGACAATATTTTTTTCAGTGCATGAATGAGAATTATGCTTATTTTTAAAACTATGACAATTTAAAGTAGAAAACCTTTACAATTTGGAACAATTTTAATTCTCAGTGTATGAAACTAATATGCATTGTTTATTTGCTTGAAAATAAGACAAACGTTTTGTAAATATATTTAAGTTTTTGTTCGTCAGTCTGCCTGTCTCTAAACATTTACAATTGTACCGTATTGTGTTGTGCAGTGTTGTTCACATAAGAGATACATTTAGAAAAAATTTCCATATTTATTGTATTCAAATTAAGAGTAACGCAACCGCACACACCCACACACATCCGGACTTACAACCCACATGAAAAACTTTTTCGTTTTCGTTTCCAATTTGGGTTCACTTCTTTTGCTTTTTTTTGGTTAATGGAAAAACTTTCAATTGAAAATCGAATTTTTCCCAGAAGTTTCAATTCTCTGCAAAATATATTTAAGAGCCTATACATCACCCAAACATATCGTTGGAAAAAGGATTTTCCCCTTCCGGCTGAGGTACACATTTGTTGGAAAAAATATTCAAATATATCTTAATTCTGCCTAAAGGACTTCTTGATTTAAAACGGTAATGACTATTGAATTAAAGTTTTAAAATTTGACTTACATGCTTCAGAGGTTGAAAAAGATGATGCTGAAAAGAGAGAAAACTAATTTTGATTATCACTTGAAAACATGAGGCATTGCTCAGAGGGTAAAAGTGTCACTCTATGGAAAACATATGTCTACGAATTAATTTAATTAATGTTTTGTTGCTTGTATTTAAATATATATAAGAAATTTAACTTTAGAAAAGTATTTATGGTTTTTATACCTAAGATCATATTACTATACTACTCTAACATTGTATATTTACTAATATTGATAGAAGACCTTATAAAGTCTGCATATTCCTGATCGACATAAAAATTTAATACATTTAGGCATGTCCGTCCGTGTGGGAGGAATTTAAAAATAGGTAAATAAATCGGTAATTTCTTAAACACAAAACGATTGTGACAAAACTTATAGTTCTATAGAATTAAAGTTTTTAATTTGGACCCCCTGGGGCGAAGCAAAGTTGGCTACCTCGAGAGAACAAAACGTATAAGTAAGCGATATTTTGTTTACTTTTTTATTTTTCATCTAATGTGCATTCTACCTACCGAGGTCTCAAAAAGGCTTTTTACACCTAAGTATAATCTCGTATAATAACAGAGATATCTGCAATTGAAAATAGCATTTTTAATTTTTTCCCTACCCTGTTCTGTAGCGCGGGTCGATTTAAAAAGTCGCCATTGCTCAGTGAAAATCGTATTCTAGGGATCAAAATAAGAAACTTTGCCGAAGGAACCATACCTCTAAAACGAATTCTGATGTCCCGGAAAAAATCCCACTTTGACCCATTTAGAGTGCTCCAATCGAGTCCAAATGTATGACCGACCACCACTCAGTGAAGTGCTCAGTGAAAATCGTATTCTAGGGATCAAAATTAGAAACTTTGCCGAAGGAACCATACCTCTAAAACGAATTCTGATGTCCCGGAAAAAATCCCACTTTGACCCATTTAGAGTGCTCCAATCGAGTCCAAATGTATGGAACCCCCAGGGGGTTCCAGGGGGTGTGCCACTGGGGTGGCCTCCAAAGTTAGTGGGGTCGGTCATACATTTGGACTCGATTGGAGCACTCTAAATGGGTAAAAGTGGGATTTTTCAAAATTTGTCCCTACCTAAAGTTCGACCCAAATTCCGGGACATCAGAATTCGTTTTAGAGGTATGGTTCCTTCGGCAAAGTTTCTTATTTTGATCCCTAGAATACGATTTTCACTGAGCAATGGCGACTTTTTTTTCCTCCCCACAAATCGACCCGGCCTACTGTATTTTTTTAATATCGGAGCAGAATATCAGCAAGTTCACATCAAATTTTCTGAATTGGCAACATCATTTGTTATATGATTAAAATCCAATCAAATATTATCAATAAGACAAAAGTTATGGCCATTTGAAGTAATATTTTCAAAAAAAATTAATTTTTGTGGAAAAGGTAAATGTTTGTTGGGGTTATAGAAGAAGAAGTTTAAAAATATTAACATACTAATATTCACCTTAAGGGAAACTTCCTAGAGAATATTCCCGAAGATAGAAAGGTTCAAAAATATGCACTTGTATTCTTGCCAAGCTTCTCCAATTTACACCATATTTTACACAAATTTCAAAATCCACATTTTCTCCAATCGCAAAGATTGGAATATTAAAACCTTTAAACATTTGTATACCCTCCACCATAGGATGGGGGTATATTCATTTTGTCAATCCGTTTGTAACACCTCTAAATATTGATCTGAGATCCCATAAAGTATATATATTCCTAATCGTCGTAAAATTCTAAGACGATTTAGCCATATCCGTCCGCCCGTCTGTTATAATCTGGCTACAGTCCGTAATAAAAGAACTAGGTTGATCAAATTTGGTAGAAATATTTCTTATAGTTGCAGGTCGTTTGGGATTGCAAATGGGTCATATCGGTCATAGTTATGATATAGCTCCCCTATAGATGTCGCTCCAAAATACCGTTTTTGAGCCATATATACCATATTTTTAAAGCAATTATGCAGAAACTTTGCAGTTTGTATTCTATTTTGACAAAAAATCATCACAGCAAAAATGTCACAAATCGGTTCCTATTTTGTTATAGTCACCTTATAGAGGTCGCTCCAAAATATACGTATTTAAGCCATAAGATTAACTTTGAAGATTTGGTCTATACGAGGGTGGCGGAGTGCGTCCTCGAATCTAAGGATGAACCACCAATCGCTCCACCGGAGCGAGACAGCATCCAACGCTCTGATAGACATCATAAATAAAGGCAGGGTTAATATTGCTTTGTTCCTGGAACCATTGACAACTAGCAACAAGGTTACTGGATTAAACCATGTGAACTATAACCTTTTCTACGCTAACACAGGTACTCGTCCAAGGACTTGTATTTTGTGCCATAAAAACTTATGTTTTCTTTTCTCTCCAGAGTTGTCAACATCGGACGCAACAATGCCGAGGTAAGGTAATGGAAATATGTACCTGGCGTCAATATATCTGCCATTCGATGCCACCTACGTCGGAATTACAACGTCTGGTAAGGGAATCCAAACACACAAGTAATGAGTTATTAGCTGGGTGTGACGCCAACTCCCATCACATCGCTTGTGGTAGTACTAACATCAATAAAAGGGGACACGCCCTTATACAATTTTTGAATACAAATGTCCTCATAACTCTTAACATAGGAAACACTGCAACCTTTGTTAACAAAATTAGGGAAGAAGATATAACGATATGTTCAGAAAATCTTATTGATGAGATCCATGAGTGGAGGGTTTCGGATGAACACTCCTATTCAGACCACCTTTATATAAGGTTTAAAATTGCACGGCCACCGTCAAACCCAATAAGTTTCCGTAATAAAGCTAAGACCGACTGGACTAATTTCGGAAATCTACTTAGAAATCGATTGGGGCAGCCTAAACGCGATTATCTATGTGCAGAAGACATTGATATCAATGTGAAGAAGATTACCGAGGCCCTTGTAAAATCATTCGAGGATAGTTGCCCACTTCGAGAAAGGAAATCTGCCTATGAGAAACCCTGGATGACATGACAAATTCGCTCGATTGACAAAGATGTCCGCAGACTTTACAACAGAGCTCGACGTAAAAAACAATCAGTATATTGGGACGACTACCACAAAAGACTCAAAGAATACAATAAAATCATTAGATCGACGAAACGTAACTCCTGGAGGCTTTTCTGTAAGCAGGTAGACATCGTTAACAGCATGTCTAAAATGAAAAAGTTCCTCTCAAAAACTCATGTCCAAACCGAAACAATGGTGGATGGCACGGGTAAAAGGATGGAAACTATAGAGGAGACCATAAGGCTCTTGATGAAAACTCATTTTCCGACTGGCAATGCTGGACCAACAGAGGTACAGTTACAGAATGAAAATGTATTGCATCAAGTACCTATTACGGATATAACAGATGGTATGGTTAAAGAAGCGATAAAAAGTTTTTCTCCCTTAAAGGCTGCGGGACCGGATGGAATATTTCCAGCACTTCTGCAGAATGAGGTGGATCTGGTATCACCTCATCTGGCTGGAGTGTTCACTGCATGCCTAACCCATTCGTATACCCCAAAAAACTGGCAGGAATCAAGGGTGGTCTTCATACCAAAGCCTGGCAAGGCGAGTTATACGACCCCAAAGGCTTATCGACCCATTAGCCTTACTTCTTTCCTGTTAAAAACAATGGAGCGAATAATTGATAACATGGTCAAAGGTAAAATAGCGGATGACAGGCTAAAATTCAAACAACACGCCTATGTCAAAGGAAGATCAGTAGAAACAGCTCTGCATGAGGTAGTGCACCACATAGAAGAGTCCTTCAGTAAAGAAATGTATACACTTGCTGTTTGCATAGACATTGAGGGCGCATTTAACAATGTACAGACCGATACACTTATCCAGTCCTTAGACGAGTTTCAGGTTGACCGGGCGCTGAAAAACTGGATCAACAATATGCTAAGGAATAAGTGGATTAATTGTTGGTCATATGACGTAAAGATCAGAGACAAGGTAAATCGTGGTATACCTCAGGGGAGCATTTTATCGCCTCTCCTACGATACAGTCTCCTTAAAGCCCTCACCAATGAGGGACTTAAACCAGTCTGTTATGCAGACGACGTTATAATACTTCTAAAGGGCACACATCCAATCCAACTATACAGTAGAGCTGATGAGGCACTTAACATAGCATATAACTGGGCACAACCAAGGGGATTAAATGTCAACCCCGAAAAAACAGAAATATGTCTATTTAAAAGGAAAAGGAAGAGTCATCCTTTTACCGTGCCTCGATTCCTGGATAAGAATATTGCCATATCTAAACTACTTGGGAGTAATCTTGGATCAGAAACTGTACTGGAAAGATCATATTGAAGAAAGAGTTACAAAGGCCCACAGATGTTGGTCGTTGTGCATAAGAGCTATAGGTTCAAAATGGGGACTACGTCCAAATATGACACACTGGTTTTACATGGGCGTGATTAGACCAATAATAACCTACGCCTCTGTAGTGTGGTGGACGTCAATGGACAAAAAGTACAACGTAATATCATTGAAAAAAATGCAACGTATGTGCTGTCTAGGCATAAGCGGGGTAATTAGAACCGCACCAACAAGAGCGTTGGAGACTATACTGCACATCCAACCAATAGATATCCGTATAAAGTATGAGGCAGCCCTCACAGCAAGTCGTCTACAAGTGATGGGTGAATGGATAAATCGAGACCACAAGAAGATATTACAATCACTGGTCGGTCATATTCAAACAACGGAAATCTCCGACCGCATTCCTGAAGTGCGGCTTACAGCTACCTGTGATTCGTTCGTGCCAGACAGACGCTCCTGGGAAAACGGAACACTAGCTCATGCGCCAGTGGGAACCAGCTGCTACACTGATGGGTCCAGGCAAGGAGGAAGGACGGGTCTGGAACTTTTTATTGATGAACCAGAAGTCGAACTTTACTTCCGCCTCTCAGACCATAACACAGTATTTCAAGCAGAAGTTCGAGCAATCACGGAGTGTGTTAACTGGCTCAGTAATATCACAAAGCCTAAATATGCCAACATATTCACAAAAAGCCAAATGGTGATCAAAGCAATAAAATCGGAAAAGGTCAAAGGTCAGTGTTAGACTGTAAAAGAACAATAAATAATTACTCAGTCCATGGTCAACTGCGTATTTTCTGGGTACCGGGACATAACGGAGTGATTGGAAATTAACGAGCAAACAGCTTGGCTTCAAAGGGCAGATGAACTTCGAGTAATAAACTTGGAAAATTGGAAACCTTTCGAAGCCACGAAGGATGAGTTGAAGCACTGAGCAGTGATGGCTCACAAAACTCTGTGGAATAGAGCAACTGTAGGAGCAACTGCAAAGATACTGTGCTGTGACCCAAATGAGAAGAAAACAAGTAGTTTTCTGAAACTAAACAAGATCGAGATTAGTAAGATGATAAGTGTTCTAACGGGATACTCAAGCCTACAGGCACATCTTCATCGTATAGGACTAGCAGAAAATGACGAGTGCAGGGCATGCAGGGAAAACACCGAAACGATGGAACATTTTCGGTGTCACTGCCCAGCTTTCACACATGCAAGATCCCGATATTTCGGTTCCGACATATTGCCAGACTTGACTCATCTCAGAGGATATGACAGGAAGATACTGAGAAAATACGTGTCTAGTACCTATTTTCTGTAACCTGTGGGGTATAAAAATCATAAATAAGGAGCGCACAACAGGCCGAATCACTGGCTTAAGTGTATGTCCATGGACATGAGAAGTTTATTCAACCTAACCTAACCTATACCCAGGAAAATTTTGGTAAGTACCTGTCATTATTCCCTGCATTACCAAATAATGACATCTCGTTATTCGCTGCATTACTTTCGGCTTATTAATAATGACTTACTAATAATAACAGAAATAAGTGATTTTTTTGTGATCATTTTGGCAAATTTTATTGTAATGCAATTTTGGCTATATGTGGGTTATTGTACAATATTTATTGATTTTTCAACATGTTTTCAAATAATACTTGTAGATTTGAATGAAAATACCATAAAAATTAACGAATATCGTATGATGTTAGACCATTGAAGAATTTTTCACATGGCGGTTTGGGTTCAGAAATTCGAATATGGCATGAGGAAATTTTTTGTTTCGAGAAATACGCGCCACAAGACGCAAAAAATCACTTTAGGTAGCCATCTCTACATATCTACTACTAATTTTATAACTTATTGGTAATGCATTATTCAAGAACCTAAAATCGTGAAAATATAAGCACATATTTATTTGGTCTGCCAATGCTACAAATAAGTACTTATTATGCTACTTTATTGTATGCTTTTGGGAAGTACTTTCCTCCAATGACATCCCCATGTTAAAATAATGAGAAAAGTGGCTAAATAATAAGTACTTACCATTATCGAACTTTGCTTACTCGTCGGATTATTTGGTAATGAGAAATTTTGCTGGGTAATACCCTGGACTACAGTATGGTGTAGGGTATATAAATTGTAAAGATTTTTGGGTCAGAATATTTAATATTGACCAATTTGGCAAAAATGTTTATAAGCAGTTGCTAATAGGTAAAATAAGATCTTGTTATCATTTTTTTTCAAACCATTGTTTTACAAATTTTATTGGCGTTTTAAATTTTGATAAAGTAAGTTTTTGGATTTTACAAAATTTGTAATTTCTCGCAAACGGCTGAACAGTTTTTTACAAAGTTTACTTTGTTTTAAAAAGGACACAATGCGCCATTTGTACAAAAATGTGCTTTAAAAATTAAAAAAAAATTACGAATGTTTTTTGAGAAAAAAAAATTGTCCCACCCTCGAAATTTTTACAAAATATTCGGCGCACCATCACAAATCCAGAACAGTAAAAAAATTTGTGAGACTCATAAACTACATAGGTCGATATTAAATATTCTGCCCCATGTATATTATTGGGAGACTCAATATTTGTAAAAGTTATGGACGAAATACCAAGACTAGTCGTGACAATTTTCGTCTGTTTTTGCAAAACACTGCACAGTGGTGCGAATTCAAAAAGGAAAAATAATTCGACCGTTTCTTAACCAAACAACAGATTGCGACCAAACTTGGCATCGTAGATGAGAGGTGTTAGGGAAATTAAGTTTTACATTTGGGCCCCCTATGTCAGGCGGAACTAGATGGCCTCAAATTGGTCAAGTCGTGTGAAGAAAATGTTCAAGCGCGTGTAACTCGTGTTTCTCTTCCGATTTATAAAATTTCTTTATGTGTATGTTCTACTAACTGAGGTCTACGCGCTAGAACATTTTCTTCTCCCGATGTTGCCAACTTTGAGGCCCTCTAGCTCCGCCCCTGTCTGACATAGGGGCCTCATTAAAACAAAGTGAACTTTGCAAAAATCGGTTCAGCCGTTCGAGGGCAATTACAAATTTCGTAAAACACAAAGACTCATTTTTTTAATATTTTCAAAAATTAAAATGCCCATAAAAGTTTTTTCAAAAAAATATTTAAAAAAAAAGATGATAGCGAGATCTTATTTTTCCTATTTATAACTGCTTATACATATTTTAGCCAAAAATAAAACACATAGGTCGATATTAAATATTCCGACTCATATCTATTATTCACATAGGCTTTTAACGATACTAATCTTAGTTCAAAGACAGAATGGCGTTTATGCCACTTTCAAAATAAACAGTTTATATAGTCCAGTGAATTGTGGGCGTTATTGGCACATCCCTTTTGGTAACTCCCACACAAATGTAATATTTTTTTAAGCAACAGTTAATGGCTAATACCAGTGCATACTACAAAGTTATATAAATGCAATTTAAATTGATAATAATTTAATTAAAACAAAAAATACATTTACGAATATTTTTTGGGACTGAAGGTGAGGGTATTCCGACTGAACTTTCTTACTTGTTACATCTGGTCAGTTTATAAGTTTTTGCATGTACGATTGCAAATTAACTATACCGGCCACATTTGAGTAGGACTACAGATTGCTAATGAAAGCCAACACAATTTGTTTAACAGGTTTATTTTGAGTGCTATATAGCGTCTCCCACAAAATAGAAAACACAACACAAAAATGCACTCAACAACAATAAAATAAAAAACACTCACAACAAGGAGAGGGTGAGAGAGCGAAAAATAGAAATGAATTTGACTATTTCTCCCCGCAAAATAAAAATCCCCCAAACAACCATTTGGTTGACACTGAAACAAATGAACAGGTGAGCTAAAGTACTAAATTCTCACACACTCTTTGCTACATATCTGAGTGTTTGATTCAATGAGAGAGGGACATGCGCTTTAGCAAAATGCCTTCACATTGAACAAGAAGCAGCAGCAAATATGATAAATTTGATGGCTTGCCTGTGTGTATGGGTGAGTGTGGCGGCCGTGTAGCCAAACAAACAAATGTTGCACTACTGCAGAAAAGCTAAACAGATGTTCACAAATGGCCCCAAAATGAGAAATTTCCCCCGAAAAATAGAAAAATTTCCTTTTTTGCTCCAAACACACAAAAAAAGGAAGAGAGCACTATGAGCGCACCAGCACATTGTGTGGGAGAGAGAGAGGGTATATTATGCTGTTTTTCGCTAATGGCATCATAAGGGGATACCGACTTGCCTGCGAGTGGCGAGCAACTCTTTTAAGCACAAACTTTCTCGGTTTTGCGGATGTCTAACGCGGATAAAAGGAATTTTTTGCTCTGACTTTGCGGTGTTTGTTTTTGTGAAAACATAATTTCTACATAAAATCAAGAAAAATACAAAAAAACGAAGCGAAATAACAAAATATTTTATAACACCAAAGCAAAATGGAATAAGCGAAAGAAAGAAAGTGCAAAAATGTACGAAAAAATGGCCAGAGAATAATTGAAAATTGCCAAAAGTGTAAAACAAAAGAAGAAATCAAGAAATCCTAAAGAAAAGTGAAAGTTTTGGAGAAAATCATTCAAGAAATTTGGAAAAAAAATTCCACCTAAACCTCTATAAAAAACGGATAAATTGGATGATATCCTATCAGCAATAAAAAAGCGTGTAATATATACAATAATTTTATTGTTTTTGCCTATATTTCTTGTGTAGTTTTATCAAAAAATCGAGTATTCAGTTTTGTTTCCTCATCATCTTCGTCGTTGTCGTTTACGTTTTCTTCTTCTTTCTTGTTATTTTGTTAAAACCGTTGCGTTCGTTACGTCTTTTCATTTCTTGTTGTCAATATATAAAGTGAATATATGCGTGAGTGCGTGTGAAAGAGTGTCTCTGCCCGAAATTAAATTGTGGAGTGTGTGCGTGCGCCAGTTTGCATTCACAAAAGAGTTGGTGGGAAAATGAAAAGTGTTTGTTTTTGATAATCACTGCTGACACAAAGAAAAGGCCAAACATAAAAAAATCGACAAAAAAAGAGAAAGTACGCGCCACTTCCAGTTCTATACACACATCCACACAAATATACGGCACATAAACAGTTTAATATTATAAACAACAGCAAAGCGCCAACACAAAAACAACCAAACAAAGTCAAAATATCCCGCTGTGTTGTAAGTAAATGCCAGTAATAATAAAAATACGCAAAAACGTACATACGTGCAAACGTATACAATCGAACACACACACAAACACACATATTTCCTAGAAAGTGTAATAAGGACAGTGAGTCAAAAAAGGGGGGAAAAAGAGCACAACACAGCAGCAGCGGCAGCAGTAGTAGCAGCAACAACGTGTGGCATAAAAGTAACGCGTCAAAACGCAATGTAATATCGTTCTCTTTCTTCTCTTTCCGCCTCTGCCTCCAAAAAAATGCCAGCATTTGGCATACTTTATAGGCCGTTATGCTGTGTTTTTCGCCTTGAAGTTGATTTCGCAACAACCATCAAAACAGAAACAATGAAAAAAAGATGAAATAAAAAATAAAGTGCACAAAGGACAAACAGCAACAGTAAATCGCACAGCATAAATAAGGATAAAATGACTTGTTCACACTTCCACAAACACTCACATACATACGAACACACTGGTGTCCTACGTCAATATATTTTTGAAGACCAAAACCATAAAAAAAGGAATATTTAATGTATAATTTTGTGTATTCGAACTGTGTTTTTTAATTCTAAATAATTAGGAAAAGAATAGTATTCACAGAAAAGGAATATTTTTTTTTGGTAAAAAGGAAACTCAAAATTTGAAAAATGTATAATTGAAACCTTATCGGAATTATTGACTTAGTTGTTTTCTGGTGCTCGGTATACAAAACAACTGATTACGTGTTTATGGGGAATTCCACGACAAATCGACGGTTTCAAACAAATTTCGGTTTTAATTTTTCACATTTTTTGGTACACCTGAAGAAATGCTTTTTGGATTTTTCCGACTACTCGTTCAGAAGATAGCGATATTTAAACAAGTAAGAAAAAGTTCAGTCGGGCAAACCGACTAATGAATCCCCTCACCTTGAGTCCCACAAAAATATTAGTAAATTTATTTATTTTTTTGTTTTATTTAAATTATTATCAATTTAATTGATAATTTAATAACTCTAAAGTATGTACTGGCATTAAAGTTAAAAGCTGTCTACTTTTGGTACAAAATGGTCCATTTGTGTGAGAGTTACCTACACGGGCGTCCCAATATCGGACACTTTTCTGTGGACTCTAGGTACTATAAAAGCATTACACTGTACAAAATTTCAAGTATTTATATGCACTGTGTAAAATGGTTTATTTTTGTGGGAGGTACTAAAAGGGGCGGGCCAATTACGGCCACTTTTCTCTAGACTCTTGGTACTATAAAAGCATTACACTGTACAACATTTAAAGTATTTGTATGCACTGGTATTAAAGTTATAAGCTGGTCACTTTTGGTACAAAATGGCCCATTTATATGGGAGGTACCAAAAGGAGCGTGGCAATAATGCCCATTTTTCACTGTATTGAAGTTACTACTAAACTATTACACTGTACAACATTTGATGTCTTTGTATGCACTGGTAATAAAGTTATAAGCTATTGTTTCAAAATTGTCCATTTGTGTGGGAGGTACCAAAAGGGGCGTGGCAACTTCACCTATTTTTCTCGAGGTAATAGTGACTAATAAAATAATACTATGTTTAGAATTTCAGAGGATTCAAATAAGTAGTATAGAAGTTATTAAATAATCAATATTTCACTAAATGTTAACCCTGTGTGGGGGAGGTACTAGAAGAAGTGGACCAATATGGCCCATCTTCGAACCTAGCCGGAAATAGTAGAAAATATTACCACATACCAAATTTGAAGTTAATCGATTACTCCTTTCGAGAGTTATCGTGCGCAACAGCCAGCAGACAGACAGACGGACGGACATTGCTCATTCGACTTAAAATGACCCAACACGGATATCCGCCGAAGATACTTAGGGTCATAGGTCACTTCTTCGATGTGTTACACTTTTGGTTCGTAGCAAATGATATATACCCTCCTCTCTAAGGTGAGGGGATAAAAAACCTATAGTCATCTTTACAAGTGATCTTTTTGCGAATACATAACCCAAAAAATCCATCGATTTCTACGACTTTTGATATATCATTATTTTTTTAGGAAAATTATCAGGGAAACACTTTAGAAACACTTTGTGAAGCGTCTTCTTTATTTTTCTTTTTGACGTAGAACATCTATTCCAAAGCCTTCAACCCAAAAACACAGTGGTTTGCAGCAAATTTTTTTTAAGTTTAAAAGAATATTAAATCTTATATGTTAGGTAATTCATAGAAGATTAAAATATAAAAATTCGCAAAAAACGAAGATTACAAACAGTTTAAAAATAAAATTTAAATTTTAAAACTTAAAAATTGCACAGAATATTGAATATAATATAAAATTATTTAATATTTTTTTCTGAAAAGTGCGGAAAAATACAAAAATTGTAAAAAAGATTTTTAAAGGCAGAGTTCGGAAAAAACTCTAAGGAAAGGTTCGTTAGCGTTCAGTACCGTTCTTTCATCGCGAACAGAACAGTTACGCAACCCTTACAGGAGAACAGAATACACTAAACTTTTTTATCCCCTCACCTTATAGAGACGGGTATATGCCATTCACTACTATTCAAAAGTGTAACACATAAAAGGAGTGACCTAAGACCCTAAGTATGTTTGGCGGAAATTCGTATATTTATTCGCAATAAAAGCCGACTATTATCAACATTTAATTTTTTGGACGTTATTGACCATTCGCCGGAAATGCCCATATATCAAATAAAATGTAATATCCCCGTCCCATAGTGCGTATGTTGTAAACTATTATTTATTATGTTGCTCATACTATTTATAAGTATTATGTTACTCATACGCTGAGCAGACCAGGTGTACGTGAAAAACAAATTATTTATAAACATGGATATCCGTTTTTTATTTACCAAATTATATTCAATCAGATAATAAGAATAAACATTTGCAAGTGGTTAAGTGGTCACAGTATCTGGTGACAAATCATGGCGACAAAAATTGTGACAGATAAGCCTCAAATATCACGTCCCAGTAAAAACAACTGCAAAAGTGGTAGTGTTAATAATTAAATGACTGAAATTGCCTATAGAAGATAGAATAGTTTGTACGTCACTATGCAAAAAAGAATATTATCTGAGATTTAAAATGAATTTTGATGGACATAGTTACACCTGTTGGAATACATAAAGCTAAACAAAACAAGGAAAATCTTAGGTTACCCTACACCAACTCGATAGAAGAAAATAAGCTCATATATGTAAATATGCTGTAAACGATTAGCTCAAACTCGCAGTAATCGCTATTGAAAACTACATTCTTTAAAACTTCACAAAGATCGTCGGTAGGGTAATTGGGCTTTGTAACGTTTCAAATCTGGAAAAAAAATCTGGGATTAGCAGACTCCTGTGTAAAAAATTGTATAATGAACTGGTGTCAAATATAGGTTTTATACCGTTTAATCGCCTATGTAGATAATTTTTCGAGTTCTGGATTTTATCATATTGTTGAGTCTTTTTTCAACACTCTGCTATGTATATCAAGTTTCTTGTGTATTGCTCTCCTGGACGGTTCGATTTTTATGTGATAGACGGTTATTCCAGAAGCTTCTCGTATATCTAAATATGAACTACAGCCTTTATCGCGCTTAGGGGCTTATTCGGAGGGAATAGTCCATCTCCCTTATGTGGTCACATTTTGGTACATAAAGAACTGTCCCTTAGAGGAAAATTAAATAAAAAGTGCCAAGTTTTAGGGCAATCGGTTGGCATTTCTAGTTTCATTATATTATCCATCAAAATAATATCGCAACATGGGTCTATGTAACCCATTTTCAATCTCAAACAGCACACATATTAAATAAATCTTTCTCCTTCATAGCTGTCTCTAAAACAAATTCTTTGCCAAAAATAAGCTTAAAATATATGTTCCCGCCTATTTAGTAAAGGGTCCGCCATCTAACGTTTTTTTCAACTAGTGCTTATTTCGTGAATGGTAACACTTAGCTCATGTCTGATTTGACCGATAATTAGTTTTATCCTTCCGCTGAACGAATATGGTTGTGTATACGCTTGCACAACGCTGGGAGCGATCGACTTACAGAAGATGCCGATTTTGCCAAAAAATCATCTTTTCAGATGAAGCTCATTTCGATCTTGGCGGGTATGTAAACAAGCAAAATTGTCGCATTTGGGGCACAGAAAACCCGCACGCATACATTGAAAAGCCGTTACACCCAATCCGAGTCCTTTGGTGCGGATTTTGGTCCAGAGGCACAATTGGGCCATTTTTCTTCGAAAATGGGCAGGGAGTGACCGTCACAGTCAATGGCGATCGTTATCGGGCCATGTTGAATTTTTGTTCACAAAAATTGAAGAGGAGGATATTCGCAACATTTGGTTTCAACAGGACGGCGCTACGTGCCACACAGCCGAAGCTACACTCGACGATTTGCGCGATGTTTTCAAAAAAAAAAAATGTTATTTGGCGGACCCTTTATTTAAGAGCTATTGAAACTGCATTTGACATTCGTTGTTTATCTTTTGGGCAGTAATGATGTTTTTGATCCAAGTTGATAAAAATCTTTGTAGATTATATAACGGGTTTCCCAATTGGGATGATATGATTTTGAAGTTATGTTTCGGCCATTTGTAATATGTCATGATCTGTGTTTACAATTTTATCATGGAGAGATATACGCAAGAACAACGTTTACAAATTATTCAGTTTTATTATCAAAATAATCGTTCTCCAATTGCAACTTTTCGTGCGCTAAGTCAATTTTTTTTAAATCCAAAAAAAACATTTTCCAGTCGACCTACGACCTTGACACCCATGAGCAATATTTTAGCTCTTGTTAAGAGCTAACTTTTTGACCAATTCCCGATCCGACATACCGTAAAGGAGATAGAGCAAAAATAAACTTTCCGTTTACATTTGGGAATGATGCCAAGTACTTTTTTTAAATCCAAAAAAACACTTTCCAGTCGACCTACGAACTTGACACCCATGAGCAATATTTTAGCTCTCGTTAAGAGCTATCTTTTTGCCATTGACCGATTGTGGCTATGTGCCACACAGCAAATGAAACAATTGAATTGTTGCGAAAAAAGTTTGGAGATTCGATTATTTCAAGAAATTTTGATATTGAATGGATTCTAATAAGTTGTGATTTAACACTATTAGACTATTTCTTGTGGGGTTATTTGAAGTCATTGGTCTTTTGAAATAAACCAGACTCTCTTCAAGCTTTACAAGTCAATATTCAATGTGCCATTCATGACAAACGACTTGAAATAAACCAGACTCTCTTCAAGCTTTACAAGTCAATATTCAATGTGCCATTCATGACATACGACTTGATTCAGTGGAAAAAGTGCTCGAAAATTGGGTTCATCGAATTCGTTCCTGCAGAAGAAGTCGTGGAGGGCATTTGAATGATGTTTTGTTTAGAACTTAGTTGTATCGATTGTACTTCATATTAAATAAAAGAATTTTTAATTTTCTTAACAATAAGTGTGTTTTTTCAAAGAAATCATATCACTCTTGATGGAAACCCCTTTATATTCCAATCTATTGGTTCCCTCCGATATTAAGGAATACTGCGCCTTAAAATGCGTTTATTATGATCTAGTTTATTATGGTCAGTTTCTCCAACTCCTTCTTGGAATAAGCTTTGATGGGGACTTTAAGCTAAGTTCTTTGTTAACTGAAACGTAACCAATTATTTTAAATTATTATCGCAATGGCGATTGTTAGGGAGGTGTAGAGTATTATATAGTCGGCCCACCCGACTTCCTGTCTTTCCTTACTGGTTCTAATAAGTTATTTTATAAAAGATGTTATCCAAAAATTGTTATATAAGTGAATTTTTCCTTCATGAAATCAAACTGTGAGAATACTCCTGGATCATTGAAATTCGCTTGTTTGGTTACATATTGTTTATACAGGGTGGCTGATATGTAATCGCAAAGTAAAGCGCTATATTTTTTTTAAATTTTATTGTTCAAAAGCAAAAAAATTCGGAAATAACATAAAATTTTGGAAACAGTTTAGATTTGTTCGAATTGGCCACCTTTGGTATGAATTATGGCCTTCAAACGGCCGACAAAGCCATCACACGCTGCCCGAAAGTGGCTCTGCGGTATTTTGGCCCATTCCCGGCGAAGCGCCGTCTTGAGATGATCGATACTTTGGTATTTTTTAGTGCGAACCTTACTCTCTAAAATGCCCCAGGCGCAAAAGTCCAACGGATTGAGATCCGGAGATCTTGGTGGCCATTGTGCGGAGAAATGAAGCGAGGAACCTCCTTTTTAAGCCATTCTTGGTTGACGCGTGATGAGTGCGATGGTGCTGACTCCTGTTGGAATGTCCATGGTCTGCGGCCGTTTGTTTGTTTGTCTGCCCAGGGCTTCAATACTGTCTTTAGGACATTTTCCCGATAATATTCGGCATTTATTTTGACCCCATGGTCGATGAATACGAGCGGGGAGCGACCATCGGCCGTTACGGAGGCCCACACCATTACCATCGCCGGCGCTAGAGTTCTGGTGGCCAATCGAAGGTGTACATTTTCAGCTGACCTCTTTGGCAAGTAAACCCGATCATTTTGTTTGTTCACAAACTGCTCAATTTGGAATGGCTTCTCATCGGAGAAAACCAAATTCGGTAACTGGCCACTTTCGTGCAAGCGAAGCAACTCCTTGGCTCTTTCCAGTCTAACTTTTTTTGTGCATCGGTGAGCTCTTGCACTTTTTGGAACTTCAATGGCTTTAGTTTAAGCTCATTTTTTAATATGTGTTGTATCCGTTCTCGCGATATGTTCAGCTCACGAGCAATTTTTCTACCACTGCGGCGTGGATTTCGATCAAATCTGGCCTTCACTTTTCGGATCATTTCTGGTACCGTTTTTTTTCGTCCACTTTTTGGACGCGATGCAACACTGCCAGTATCACGGTAACGAGCAATGGTACGAGAAACAAAAGATTTATTCACATTTAAATGCTGGAGGGTTCTAACGATAGCCACTTGTGTTTTTCCACCCAAATATACATAAAGCAATCACACTATCACGCTTGAATTCCATCACGAATAACTTTTTTCTGAATGCAATAGATCAAAATGCTTTTGTAAGCTTGTAAACAATAAAATGAACTGTCACTGAAATAAATCTGTCAGCTATCAGACTAGCGGTTTAGAAATGATAGCAACCTGAAGTTGGTTGCAATACATATCAGCCACCCTGTATGTATACTCCTGGTTAAGAGAAGAATATCAAAAAAAAACATCTTTAGTTTTAGAAATAACGAGACCTAAACTCATGTTTGTTGCTGTGTTAATACGTATGCCCCAATCTGTAACGTCGTAAATCCTGCTGAAATTTGATTATATACATATATGTACATACATATTTGATGTACTCTACGGCCGACAAGTTGAATTACTCAAAATGCTGTGCCGTATCTTTGTGGCTAGCCGACCTTTTAAGTCCTTACCTCGTTTTGTAATAAATTTTAAGTGTGTAAAACGAGTAAGTGAATCCGAGCCAAAATACCTACATGTGTGTGTGTGAGTGTGTGCGAAATTTTCCCTTAGAGCCTTGCAAATATGTCATTCATTATTGAAGTGCACTAAGGAAATGCCAACAACAATAACAACCAGATATGTACATCAAAAAAAAAAAACAAAACGTCTCTCTTACAAACAAGCAAGAACAACAGCACAACTTTAAATCTGGTGTATGCGTACGCTTTTTCTCTGCCTTTATGCAAATGCTTGCACACACGCACTTACTCTCATACTTCGTACAGGTATTTGCATATGGCTGGCGCACACACCACTCGTACAAACATATTTGTTGAACTCTTCGGCCTAAGTCTCAGAGTGCAAAAAGCGACTTGTGTGTGTATTTTCCATTCAATCTCCTTTTTTGTGTGTAGCTAAATGTTGTTTTTGCTGTTGTGCTGTTTCTGAAAACGAACAGAACAGAAAACATTTCACTTTGATATCGTTCGTTGTTGTTTTTGTTCTTCATCCTCCTTGTTGTGTTTGTGTGTTGTTTGTTTCTTCTTCGCATCTATTGAAGTTTCAATGGAAATTTGTTTTTATTTTTCTCTGTTTTTTTTCTACTCTCAATTGCAGAATGTGTGCAACGAATGTGGGTCAATTGGGAGGTAGACCGACCGGCCTTCACAATGTGCGTGTGTGATTCATGTTTATTATAAACGTTTAAACATCAAGAGGAAGCAGCAGCAGCAACAACAATAACAGCAAAGGCGCGCAAAAAATATGTAACTCTTCATCTCTCCCGCAACACAAAGAAACACACGGACAAAAACTCCCTCGAGTATACAATAACAGCAGCAGCTCTTCTACATCGTCGTCTCCATCGTCTCCATCGCCGCCACCGCCGCTTCATGTGAAATCATTACATTTTCGAATTGTTCTCATTTCCTAATTAAACACTTTGGAGGAGTGCAAATTAAAGGTGAGTTTTAATGACATACTTTCGTACCTATTTAGTACTTACATACATATACGAGTATACTCTACATATAGTTAGGCACGTACATATGTATATGCTTAGCAACATTAGAGTGTATCGTATACCAAATATTTAATATTTCTTATCATATCTTGGAGTCTTATATCAGAAAATATTAAAAAAAAATTGAATTATTTGTATATCCTACAACACAATGTGGTGCAGTGTATTATGGCTTTGTCTTTTTTTACGTAATACCTAAATGTTGAAGAGATAGGCCCATAAATTAGTTTCTTATACCGATTAACATCGAATAAATTTCTGAGTACATTTAGCTATGTATGTCCGCCGGTCTGTCCATACAAGTTTATGATAAGGTAAAGAACGCATTTTTTGTCCGATAACTATGCAATTTTGCATATATCCCTGACTTGCTCTAAAGAGGAACCCTATTGCAAATGTAGCTCCAATATATAATTTTCAACCGATATTGGTTAACAATAAGCATAAGGGTAATATATGACCCATTTAAAGAAGGATGTGTTTCGGTCAGAATGAACTCAAAATTGTTGAATTTCAGATAGATTAATTGAAAAATTTGGCTTCTAGAGTGTCAAACATTCGAATCTGAGATATATTTATTCGGGACATCTACTTGTATATGTAGGAATATATCGATGGCTTATATCCAAAAGGTGCTATATTTAGATTTTCGAAAATGAGATTTTGATGGCAAACGCTTCTGCTTCACATGATTGACCTACTGTGTAAATGTTAGATTGAAAAAAATATCCTAACACGCCTTTTTACCATTTTTCTTTTTTTGCTATGTTGTTTTATGTATTTTTACGAAGAAAAATCAGGCTATACTATCATTTTTTTATATGCTTTCCAAATTGCTTACAATTTAAAAACCGCCAAGTTCAATAATTTTACGATATGGTATGAACTTTTCCTGTAGATGTTGACACGCTGATTACAATTCTGTATTGAAAATTTTTGCAAAATACATACATTTAGAGAAAACCGCGCAAGCAAATTTAAAATTTGATGTATTTTGCAAGCCCGTGTAACACTCATAAGCCTTCTTAAGCGAAGTTTAAGATGCCTACTGTGAAGAGTGAATTTTACTTTATAAAGTATATTGCAAAATAGTTGAAAGCAATGACGTCTATATAGCGAAAATTTGATGCTTTTGACTGCAGAATCCTAAAATATATAATATTACCTAAAATGCGCTATAAAACGAGAAAATGAATTGATTTTTAAAATATTTAATTCGAAAAAACGTAGAGTAATATTTTTATTATGAATTGCCGGTTGTATTCAAAACGTTATAACATTGAATGCATTTTCAATGCACATATGAGAAAAACTAGTTATGTGTGATATCTACAAAACTTCTAAACTATTTACATTGATATGGGTATCGCAGAAAAGTTAGAAAACACTATGTCCAAACTACAGTAAACAATTTGCAAAATATTGCAAAACACCGCGAAATTAATTTTTTTAAAAGAAAATGATGTGAGTAACGCAGAAATCAATATGTTTAAATAACTTCAAAAAATTTGCAAAAACATTGCAAAAATCGCGAAATGCTTTTTTTAAAAGCTCATGATGTGGACAACGCAGAAAAGGTAGAAAACTATATGTCTAAATAACTTTAAAATATTGTAACAAATCGCGAAATTCAATTTTTTTCGAAAAACAACCTCTACACCACGGTCAGCTTCCGATTTCTATGAGTAAATGGAAGCATTTGCAAGAATTGAAGTCATTGATTCCATCCGATTAACATAACGTTTATCATAACAAAACTATATAAACATAACTATATAGCATTACGTGTACTATTTGCAAATATACAAAAATCGTTGATACCGTCGTAAAAAGTTGTTGTCTTCACACTCGCGTTCTTTTCAACGTATGTAAGGTTTTTATACAGAATCGCGACAAAATCGTATTTCATTTGGCTACCCACACTTCGTATTGAAAAATTTCTGCGAATAGTATAGCCCTACCAATTGCCATTTATTTATCCATAGACAGTTTGGAGTTTAGTTTCAAAATATCTTTTAATTTTAATTGTGTTCAAAATTTTTTATTTTCAACAAAAGCTGCTATACCTACAAATTCCACAAAACATAGACAATTTCCGAAGAAAAATAAGGGCTATATTTCAGACTTTCGCGTACAATTGATTATATTAAAATTTTTTTGGTTGTAGCACATAGTAGCAATATGTAGAACATATCGTAGAACAAAAGTTCGCTGAAGCTCAAATAATGTGACAATAAAACAGTTTTTTTGCTCTCCTGAAAAATTGGGTTTTTTAATATAGCCACAAATGGATATAAGCCATCGATATATAAAAATGGATCGTGGTTTGTTTGACTGCTTAAAACTTGAAAACTACTAGACCAAATTCGATACTTCCTTCTGCGGATTTGTCCGCAATTGCTACGCGATGATTTAGGAAAAATAAAAGTCGCAAAATCCTCAACTGGTGGCGCTGAGCACTTAACCGCTGCTATTTCCGTAAGAGCTAGAAAGCTCAAATTTTGCACGATCATAGACCAAAGCGTTGTATAAACAACGAATGTTTAACGAAGTCATTTTCTGTCCTGTGGTCATTTTTAGCGCTATCAAAAACGTCAGTATTGTGTTTGTCGTTTCAGAAACATCTTATAACATCAAATGCTAAAACTTTGTAAATATGATGACATATATAAACGTGAAAAATAATTTTGAATTCTCTGGCTGTGGTCAGTGTAGCAGTGGCCAGTGTATTCAGTGATTTTAAAAGTCCCATTAAAACTATAAAGCTTACATTTTGCATGACTTTTCACAGAATCGGACTTTGGCCAGTGGTCACTTCTCGCGCTATCAAAAACGTGAGTGTTGTTTATATTCTTTCAGAAGCTTCTTATATGAAACAAACCTACGTCTTTGTAAATATATAGTAATATACAAAGAAAATGTACCATCTTGATACTACGGGGGAAAATTTAGGACTGCTCAAACGGCTGTGTAGCGGCCAACATTACCTCATAGTTCGAGAAAGGATCGGTGGATTTTCACGATTTAGATTCGTATTTGACCAAGAAGTGTGGATCAAATTTTCGGATTTGTCAATGGGGCACAACCTCATAGCTCGAGAAAGGATCGATGCGATTTTACGATATTGAAATTGATGTATTCGTTGGCGCAAGGGAGGACTATATGGCTATATGTGTGTCTTAGCTCAAGAATGCGATTTTGGGCTTGGGATTCGTATTGGCCTCAGGCAGGGGGGGACACGATGTAGGAAAATTTAGGATTGTTTAAAGCGACGCGACACGGCCATTACAACTTCATAACTCGGGAACGAATCTTTCGATTTTATGATTTAGGGTTTGATGGATTCGTATTGGTCCAAGGAAGGAAAACATTGAGGATACTTTAGGTTTGGGTAAATGGGCGTGTCACAGCGACCAATAACCCAAGAACGGATCTTTCGATTTTCACTATTTTGGGCTTGACGAATTCGCATTAGCCCAATTAAGGACGCTGTTTAGGAAAATTAAGGATCGACAAATTAAGCGTGAAATGGCCACTCGAGAACAGATCATTAGAATTTTACGAATGTGGTATATACACGCTGAAAAAAATCGCTTCTGTAGTATATTGTCCCAAACATATTCGGCTTGAAACATATATATCTTTAGGATACACTATAAACATATAATATTATATTATATTCTGATATATATACACAAAAATTATATATTTGGGAAGATGTTGTTCTAAACAAATCTTTGTTTACATCCCAATGTGTTTATTTTGGACTATTTTTTCCGAAACAAATATTTTTTTCATTTAAGTATTCAGAAAATATCTAATTGTGTTAAATTTTTCAGTAATTCAAAGTAAATTTTTTCAAAATTTGTAACGTCTTAAATATAAAAAATAATAATGATTGAAATCATATAATCTTGGATCGAAATATATACTTGGAGGATTGACAACCAATGATGGCTTGGAATACTCAGAAATTTTAAATGATTGGTTTAAAACATAAGATATTGCTGAATTTGGTATCATAACTGGGAGGTTCAAACCAAAAAAGTAAATAAAAAAAAATTAAATTCGAAAAATTCAACAAAAGATTCGAAAATCTTTTTTAAATAAAATATATTTGGAGAAATTCCTAAACAATCATTTTATTTGTATTCAAATACATATTTTATTTGAGAAATTTAGTTTGCAATTATTATATGTTGTAACGTATTAATATACGAGTTCCAAATGTATTTTATTGATTTTCAAATAAAATTTATTTGCTCAGAAATATATAATATTTAAAAATTAGTGTTCCAAATATATTTTCTTTCTATTCAAACATATCAAAAAATGCGATATTGCCCCGTGTGGAATTAGAAACGAAATCTGGATAACCATTGCACACATTTTCTTGAAGTTTGTACTTTATACTTTTAATAGAATTCTAAATAACTGATATACGCTAAAAAAAATCGCTTATGTAGTATATTGCACCAAACATATTCTGCTTGAAATATATAAATGTTTAGGGTACAATCGAAACATATTATATTTGGCGCTAACAAATATTATATATACTTTATATGGTTATTTAAATAAATATTTATAAATGTATGGTTATCCGTCCTACTATTTTTTATACGGGACAATTGTTCACGAAACAAATATTTAGTTGTATTTAAATATTCAGAAAATATATCTATACCTTAATTTTAAGACAAGTTTTATGTCTTTCTGTAATGCAACGTTCATTTTGTTCAAAAATAAAATAAATGCTCGTAAAATTTCTTTATAGTTGAAATGGTATTATCTTATAGAAACGATACATTGCTCGATGGGAATAAAAGAATAGAAAATTAGTGTTTTAAAATAAAAGTTAGTGCAACTTATTTCATTTTAAATTGTAAGATAAAACTCAAAATCAATGAAAAATTAAATTCGAAAAAATCTGCAACGTTTCGAAAAGCTTTTTTAAACAAAATGTATTTGAGAAAATTCTTAAACAACAATTTTATTTAATTATAAACACATATTTTACTTGAAAAAATAGTTTGCAAATAGATTTTGTTGTAATATATTAATGATTTTCAAATAAAATGTATTTCATCAGATATATATTTTATTGATTTTCAAATAAAATGTATTTCATCAGAAATATATAATATTTAAAAATTTGTGTTCCAAATATATTTTCTTTCGATTCAAACATATCCAAAAAGGCGATATTGCCCCGTGTAAGTACATCGACATTGTTATAATTCAGTTAGTCCCATTGTATTTAATACAATACAAATGATTTTAATTGACAAAATTACAGAAATCAGTATGAGAATGTTCGTATTATTTTCATTACATCAACGAATCTGGAAGGAACGAAGTTCGCCGGGCCAGCTAGTTATATTATAAAAAGGACATTCAGAAATTGGACTCATATGGCCATTCAAAAGGAATGATTGTTGATTTGAAAACAATTCTGCAAAATTCGTTAAAATCATATTTATTTATTTATTAATGACATCCTAATACAAAAAGAACTGAATCTTATATAATAGTGTTAGGTATTTGAATCGATTCATAAATTACAATAATTGAAATCAAGATTAAAAAAATTAAGATTAAGATTTAAAATGTAACAAAAATTAAGGTTGTATTATTTATTTATACGTAATTTATAATATATATATAGACATAATTTTTACTTATAGAATTTCTTTAGCTCCTTTTTAAATTTTAGTGCGTTGCCTATTATCTGTAAATGACTTGGTAGACTGTTCCAAAGACGAATTGTGGATACAAAAAATTGTCTTTCCGACGTAAGACTTTTGAATCGCTGCTGTATAATTTTCTTTCCACGGCTTGATCGGGCGAAACTTATTTTATTAAAGAGATAGCCAGGCTCCTTTGTATAAATTATCTTGTGCATAAACAAAAGATTTTTGTATTTCATAAAATTCTCAAAATCCATATCAAAAATTTGGTAGGAAATTCTGTCATTTCGTTTGTTGTTAATAACATATCGTGCTATATTGTTTAGAGCTACTTTAAGTTTCAAGAAGTCAGTATTGCTGCAGTTGTAAAAAATTTCGGACCCATACAGCAGAACTGGGGTTAAATGTGTTTTTGCTAGTAGCATACGAATATCTAAAGGAGTTGAAGCTTTTACTGCCCATAGGCTCCGTAGCATGCCGTGAACTTTTCCCACAGTTATATTGATGTGGTTTGTCCAAGACAATTGGTCGTTGAATGTTACTCCAAGATTGGATGAAGCGGATACGTAGTCGATGACGCAATTGTTGAGGTATATTAGATGATTTGGAAGGGTGACGTTCTTTCTTTTCGAGATATATAAACATTTGGATTTGGTTGGATTTATGCGAAGTCCATTATTATTTGCCCATACGCTTACTTTTTCTAAATCCTCATTGATTCCAGTGACGCAGTTTTGAATACTTTCTACGGGAGTACTTTCGTATATCTGTACATCATCCGCGTACATGTGTACCTTACAGTGTCGAAGTACATCTGGTAAATCTTTATATACACGGGGCAAAATCGCCTTTTTTGATATGTTTGAATCGAAAGAAAATATATTTGGAACACAAATTTTTAAATATTACATATTTCTTAGCAATTAAATTTTATTTGAAAATCAATAAAATATATATATAAATCAATATTAATATATTACAACAAATTATATTTGCAAACTAAATTTCTCAAATAAAATATGTGTTTTAATACAAATAAAATTATTATTTAGGAATTTTTCCAAATATATTTTATATAAAAAAGATTTCCAAAACTTTTGCTGAGTTTTTCAAATTTCAGTTTCAATTTTTCTTGGGTTTCGAATTGTACCTCCCAGTTATGATACCATATGCAGCATTACCTTCTGTTTTAAATCAATCAAATATTACATGCTTAGAGTCTACCCTAAACATATATATGTTTCAAGCCGAATATGTTTGGGACAATATACTACAGAAGCGATTTTTTTTCAGCGTGTACATACTGAATAGCAATGGTCCTAATATAGATCCTTGTGGAACACCCTTGTGTAGACTTAGTTTGTTTGAGAATTTATTATTAATACAAACAGCTTGTGAGCGATTTGTTATGTAAGATCTAATGAGACGGCATGCAGAATTAGAAAAGTGGAAAATCTTTTCTAGCTTAGTAAGTAAGATAGTATGATCGACAGTATCGAAAGCCTTGCTGTGATCGAGAAGCACTAAAAAAGAATCTAAGTTAGTGTCGATTTGTATCCTTAGTTCTTCGATAACATTAACTAGAGCGGTTACGCAACTTCTTTTTGCACGAAACCCAGATTGCCATTGAGATAAATATTGGAGTCAAAAATTATAACACAAATCAAATGATGTCTGCCGTTATTTCTATATCTTTTAATCTCCCTTTTCCTCGTTACAACCTAATGTACGACTGTACCCATTTTTGTATATTGACTATATTTAGACCCCCTATTGTTTATTTTCATTTCATTGAGCGCTGTTGCAAATTAATGGCAATAGTGTGAAAGTGTGCACAAAATTATTTGTTATGGATTTTTTTTGGCTAAACGCCGACTTTCATTTGTCCAGAATAATGGCGATGGAGCTGTTTACATTCCGTTAAACAATTTGATGATTGCTCACTACAAGTATTCATAACAACAGCAGCTTTCTAAGCAAAGCAAAAAAACACTTAGAATCGGCGAATCCAAATATCTCCGGCATGTAGAACAAATGGGTTAAGTGAATTTTAACATAACGTTCATTTCATGCAATAGTGTTATAGCTCAAAATAGAAAATTGAATATAAGGATGCTTTAAATGTTCTACATATCGATATCTCCATTGTAAAACATGCTAAGTCGACTTAGCATATTTTTAGGGAAATTGCATTTTTTATTTCTAAATATTCCAAATTATATTTAGTCAAAATTTGGTGCTTATCCGTCAAACAAATCAGAAGTTATTCACAAAACAGTAAAGGTCATTCGATTTGCTTTATAAAGCAATTCCACACATATTAAAAAAATTCATCAAACTTTGATCGCCTCTCCTAAAAAACTACCTTTTTGCACTTAGCATAGTTTTGAACGGAGGTATCGATATAAAAAATGGCATGAAAACACCAATATATTTTATTAACTTCAGAGACATGATGTAAATAGACCGATAAAAATGTACTGATAAACAATAACATGTTACTCCTTAAGTTTTTCTTTATTGCAGTACACTACAATACGAATGGTATGAACGGAAATTCTCACATTTACTAACTTATCGATTTTGGAAACCCAGATGGAATCAAATCCAAAAGTGAAGCTTATTTGCCCTTCAGCATGGATTGCATTTAATTCTATAATCAAAAAGAACTTTGAAATTGAATAGATTCAAATTACATATATATAAAAATAAAACGAATGCTGCCACGTTTCAGATAAATTATTTTGAAAGTGTGGAATCTATGGCTTAAGAATATATATAAGAGCGACCTCTATGAGGGGACTATAACGGAACGTTGAACGATATTATAAATTCGATTTGTGCAGTATTTTGAATAAATTAAATACAAAGTGCAAAATTTCAAACAAAATGACTGGAAAATGTGGCCTTTATGGTATATTGACTCATATGTGAAAGCGACCCCTATATGGAGAAAATGGCAAAACATGGATATATGGTTCTCTTTGATTGTAGAGAATTCTTGTAAAAAATTTAACTGCACATTATTAAAACACTAATTAAAATCCAGAAAGTAATACTATTCAATTGAAAACATGTGGACCAGGTGATAGCTCATATTGAGCCCTATATGTCAAAAAAATCATTTTGGGATCGCCGGTAGTTTGGGAGATATCAATAAAAGAATAAGATGACTTCACAATTTTCTCCTATTTATGTATAGGGAACAACATTTTCAAATCATCTGAAATCAAAAACAATATAGATTTTAAAATAAAAAAAAAACAGTTTACAAAAAGTTCGAATAAAGTATAAGAAATGTGAACTTATCTTATATATAAGGATTCGATATATATATTTAAGAGCGACCTTTAACTAGTACCGACAAACTGCAAAATTTTAGCCTAATCGTCTGGAATACTATGTGGTATTTATGGGTTAAGTAAGCATATTTGAGAGCGATGAATTCTTACGAAAATCATATGGGTGATTCCAACGGAACGGGTGTGACATTGTTACTGAGAATTTTCCTGATTTTGATCTATATAATTTATAACGACAACTCACAATGGGTGGTTTATGTAGATATTCATAATTGTTACCTACTGACATGCAAGGAAATTAAATAATATTTTTTATAAAAAAAAATATGGTTGATATATTACCGTAACGGATGTGACCTTAGGTTTTGATAAAATCTTGATCAGCCGCTTTCATTATTGCATACTGTAACATTTTTCTATGTACTGCCAACAAAAAATTTTGGTATCTCGAGAGTATTGTGTATATTGTAGACTTCATTCCAAATAATTTAAATTATTATTCCATTTGTAGTAAATATTTTAATATGTAACGGATGTGACAAGCCAATGTAACGGGTGTGACATAGTCTCACTCTGGAGGAGTAATAAGTAGATCAAAATATTATCCCGGATTTATTAGCCAACATGCATCTATTAAACTAGTTTTTTCTGCGAAAAACAAAATCAAAGTCGTTTTATTCGCTAAATCATATTCATATTGCCGGTTTTCTTTATCACATAGAGTAAAAACTTACAAATACAAAATTCGTTGCCAAAAACACGTTTTGACATCTTAAAAACTCTTCCTCTTTTGTATCAATGTTAATGACAATGCTATTTTTTCATTATCTACAAAGGAATAGTTTCTGAATTAGAATACGCTGTGTGTCCTGCTAGAATATTATAAGCAGGAATCTTCTCAAAATAATGTTAAGATCTGTTATTCTTGATTTTTTTAGTTTTCCCACATATTTTCTAAAATATATTGATATATTTTAACTTCATTTGTGAAGTATTTTTATGCCTTTTATTCCAGAACCAATCAAAACCTTGTATCATTGAGTGGGCTGATTTAAAATGACCTTATGGACCTTCACTGCCGCACACATCATTCTCTTAATGATTGCCCCTATAACATCTATTTATTTTGTCAATTTATACCGAAATTTCTGCTTTCTATTATTTAATTTCATACTTGACATAAAATTATTAAATATACAATATTTTTAAATCGAATACAAATTATTTACTGTCTTTGCGTAAGGGGTGTGAAAAATATTAGATTGCAAATTCTACCGTAAATATTGCAATGATACTGAAACATTTTGATTCACTTTATACTATATAACCTTGACCTAACTTACACGAAAGATGATATATGCATATCTAAATAAAACGTATTAAATTTAACTTTTTTTTATATATTCGGTATCGGGTGTGACAAACAAAACACTCCAAGATACAAAGCCGTGGGCGGGCACTGAATATTTTCCAAAAGTTACGAGTTTTACACTAATCTACACTTAAGGATGCGTACTTTCTTGTAGTCAAAAGAAAAATTTCAGAAAATAAAAAATATGTCGAAAAATAGCTCATGTCAGTTCAACAGTAAAATTAGTGCATCCAACAATTTTATAATAACCTATAGAAAACTCATTGCTAGGAAAAAAACTATTCCTAAATTTCATCAACTCTTCATAATTTCTAAAATTGAATTGTTCGTAATGTCCGTTATGGCATTTTTTTTTTGCTAAAATCTGATTTATTTTTTTTGTGTGATGGGGTCAGTTTACGTGGAATCACCCATATACAAACTTGAAAGTTCCACTGAATTGCTTGAGAAATGTGATTTTTATGGCATCAACAAGTAAGGCAAGACAGGAAATCGGGAGGGGCCGACTATATGATACCCTATACCTCCTATCAATGTGCAAATGGACATTACGATAATAATTTGGAATAATTGGCTTGGTTTCAGTTAACATTGTACTTAGCTCCACCTCCCTATCAAGGCTTTTTCCAATGAGCAGTTGAAGATGTTGATGATAATAAACTAGTTCTGAAACGATAATCTTAAAAATCGCAGTATTCTTTCATAGATCAAAAATTGGAAGGAACAAATTGATAGCGCTATACATAATCTAAACAGATTTTCATCAACTTGGATCAAAAAACCTAATTTCTGCCAAATAATATAAAATCGGATGTTAAATACAACTTCAATGGCGCTTAAATACTAAACAGTCAGGAACATAGTATATACATATGCGGCTAAATCTACATCTGAACCCATTTTCCCCAAATTAAGCAGTATACGCTCCTAAAATAAGAAATGTCTTTCAGCCAATTTTTGTAATGATCGCAGTAAAGTACAACTTCTATAGCGCTTTGATACCAAATCGGGAGGAACATATATGAAGCATTATTTGTCAGGAAGCCAGTTTTTTTTGGTAATGTTTTCCGATTTGAATGAAATTTGGTGGACATGTTGGCGTATGCCTAAAATAAAAACTGAGTACACAGTTGTGTTGTGTTTCTACTCAGCTTTTAGAATTACAACGACATTTCCATGACCACTAACTTTTGTTAAATTGTTTCGCACGGTTTTATAGAACACATTTAAGGTGCTTCTCTTAAAATTGGAATATCGTGGAAACTAGGAAAAACGCCTCTCCAAAATTGTGTTCATAGTTAGTACGCTAAAATAGCATTCTTCTGAGAAATTTTGAGTAAAATCGCTTGACCACGCTTTTATGATATTCGCAAATTAATAGTTTGACCTTGAATTTCAATGTCAAAATAATGTTTGTGCAAAAAATGATTATCACCATTGAAAAGCCCATAAAAAATCTTTAAGAAACATTTATTACATTTTGCATTGTGATCACCAAATTTGACATAAAAGTCGAAGAATAGGAGCATATTTTTTAATATCAACAAAATTAAATTGCATTCAACTGCAGTAGTGGTGACCAGAATACAGTCATATTTTAGATTAATACTATTTAGGCATACGCTATCCATGTCCACCAAATTTCATTAAAATCGAAAAACATTCCCAAAAAAAGCTGGCTTCCTGCCAAATAATGCTTCATATATAGGAGCTACTAGCTGGACCCGGTCCACTTCGTTGCCCCAGACTTCAGATTTCCGATTCCGTAAATTTTTTTAACCAATTATGTAGACTGCCATCAAATGCATATTTACAAAATTACAACACTCTCGCTAACAAATTGTTCAAGGTATTTCAATTTCAGAAATTTGCTTAATAGGGTTGGGCCACGCCCATTGGTCCGATCCCAACCCTTTTGGACCATTCACGTAGACTATCACCAGATCGATATGCAAAAAATTACAGCACTCTCGATAAAAAATTGTGCAAGATATGACTCTCAATTTAAAAATTTGGCTTATACTCGCATAGGCGGGGCAACGTCCATTGGTCTGATCCCGCCTATTTTTGATCGAATCACGTAGACTGTCATCAGATACATATACCCAAAACTGCAGCGCTCACTTAAACAAATTGTGCAAGATATCTCAATTTAAAAATTAGGCTCCTATGGGCGGTGCCGCCCTTTTTTGTGTAATCACGTAGACTGCGTTAGATGCACAAAATCACAGCACTCTCGCTAACAAATTGTGCATGATATCTCAAATTCAAAATTTGGTTTATATGGGCGGGGCCAGGCCCATTTTTAGAACATTCACGTCGGCTATCATCAGATACATATGCACAAAATTACAGAACTATCGCTAAACAATTGTGTAAGACATCTCAATTTCAAAATTTAGTTTATATGGGCAGGGCCACGGCCATTGATCCGATCCCGACCCTTTTTGGACCAATAACGTAGACTACCACCAGACATCACTCTCGCTAAAAATGCAAGATATGTGTGTCAATTTCAAAATTTGGGTTATATAGGCGGGGCCACGTCCATTGGTCTGATCCCGCCAATTTTTGGGCGAATCGCGTAGACTGTCATCAGATACATATGTCCAAAACTGCAGCACTCTCGATAATAAATTGTGCAAGATATTTCAATTTCAAAATTTGGCTTATATGGACGTGGCCACGCCCATTTGTTCGATGCCGCTCATTTTTGGACAAATCACGAAGACTACCACCAGATATATATACACGAAATTACAGCACTCTCGGTAAAAAATTGTGCAATATATCTCAATTTCAAAATTTGGCTTATTTAGGGGGGGGGGGGGGGGGGGGGCGGCCACACCCATTGTTCTGATCCCGCCCATTTTTAGACCAATCACGTAGACTGCCACCATATATGTACATATACACAAAATTCCAGCACTCTCGCTATCAAATTGTGCAAAATATCTCAATTTCAAAATTTGGCTTATATGGGCGGGCCACGCCTATTGGTCCGAACCCGCCCATTGGTCCGATCCCGCCCAGTTTTGGAAAAATCGCGTGGACTGCTACCAGATACATACGTACAACATTACAGCACTCTAGCTAACAAATTGTACAAGATATCTCAATTTCAAAATTTGGCTTATATGGGCGGGCCACGCCTATTGGTCCGAACCCGCCCATTTTTTGACCAATCATGAAGGTCGCCAACGGATATATATATACAAAATTCCAGGTCTCTCGGTAACAAATTGTGCAAGATATCACATTTTTAAAATTTGGCTTATATGGTCCGAATATGGTCCACGCCCATTGGTCCGATCCCGCCAATTTTTGGACCAATTACGAAGACTGCAACCATATACATATACACAAAATTCCAGCACTCTCGCTATCAAATTGTGCAAAATATCTCAATTTCAAAATTTGGCTTATATGGGCGGGGCCATGCCTATTGGTCCGAACCCGCCCATTTTTTGGACCAATCATGTAGGTCGCCAACGGATATATATATACAAAATTCCAGGTCTCTCGGTAACAAATTGTGCAAGATATCACATTTTTAAAATTTGGCTTATATGGGCGGTGCCACGCCCATTGGTCCGATCCCGCCCATTTTTGGAAAAATCACGTGGACTGCTACCAGATATATATACACAACATTGCAGCACTCTCGCTAGCAAATTGTGCAAGATATCGAAATTTCAAAATTTGGTATATGTGGGCGGGGCCACGCCCATTGAGCCGATCCCGCCCATTTTCTGACCAATCACGTAGACTGTCACCAGATAGATATACACAAACTTGCAGAACTCACGCTAATGAATTGTGGAAAATATTTCAATTTCAAAATTTGGCTTATATGGGCGGGGCCACGCCCATTGGTCCGATTCCGCCCATTTTTTGAAAATTCACATAATCTTACACTAAATGCATACACACAAAGCACTCTAGTTAAAAATTTTTCTCAACACCAAAATTTGACCCATATGGGCGGGTCCACGCCCACTTGATATATCGAAAATTCAAGAACCCTATTTTCACCACGTCCCACACATGTACATTTTGTGAAAATTTCAAGAAGATCGGTCCAGCCGTTTAGACGTCTATACGGAACAAACAAACAAACCCACAAACAGACACTCTCTTTTATATATATAGATTTCTCCAAATTTGGAAGTGTTCGGCCGTGTAATAAGAAACCATTTTTCTGCGGAATTTCATACTGATAGGATATGAAATGCAGTTTCTACAGCCCTTATCAAATCGGGAGTAACATATATATGAGGACTATATCTAAATCTGAATCGATTTGCTCCAAATTTGGTTTTAACCAAATGCAATAGGGATGGTTCTTGGGCCAAAAAAAAGATATGTGCAAAGTTTCGTTGAGATGGGAAGATAATTAAGACCTGTACTTTGATTACACTATGCAACAAAATTTGCTCTACTGAAAAGCTACCCGTTTCGACTTTGCATGTTAGAATGAAGATATCGATTTACCTAACGATTTTACAAGGATTGTAGATTGTATTTTCTAACCGATCTTTTATGTAATTTCAACCACAGACTCTCTACATATTATAGACAGATGTGCCGTCGTGACTTTGTTTTAATTTTCGTGAGTTACGAACGAATAGAAATGATTTTCAAACGCGAAAAAACAAGTTTTCTTGAGTTCTTTTTTTGTACTTAGCGATCGATTTTAATTTTCTAAATGTGATAATTACAAAAAATCTGGAAAATCGGTCTTAAAATACGCAAAAAAAAACATTCGCTGAAATCACTGATAGACTACTCGCTACTGGACGAACCCTCTTTATAACATTATTTTCTTTGATTTCATCTGGGTAGTTTGTTGATCCAAGAACGATCTGTTTGAGTTATAAGGTACTCACACCGGATTTATCTGTGCTTATTGTGCTCTAACAAGCTGGTCTAACGTATCAGATATTCAGCTCCGCCCGACTTTGATTCTTAATTGCGGGTTTAATTTGCTTTGGAATTACCTCGATATTAATAATTCTGTCCTAGAAGTTTTTTTTTACAATAATTCATTTTGTGGAACAGTAATTTTGATACTTGCTACATATACATATGCATATCCAATCACACACAACAACTTAAAAATATGATGAGATTATAGCACTCGTACTCATTCCGGTTTTGTTGACCAGGTGTGTTTGTGTGAGGTTTTAAGGCCGCCACCACAAAATGCTGGTAATCATAGAAGCCCAACCCCCTTCATTCAACAAAACGTGTCAACGTTTTGGGGAGAGATTAAAACAATTTGTGTGTCAAGCTTATGGTCAAAATGGTCGAGTCGCCGACAGATGGATGAAATCAGAAAAGAGAAATGGGAACACAACATCACTGCTACGCTCATTATCACAGAACAAACAGCTTAAAAATCACAATCCCAGCAATAATGGCGACGAGTTGAATGAAGCAAATACTCTTACAAACCATCGCACTCACACTCACACACGAACATAAACACTTTCTCCTCCATAAAATGGTTACTCGGGCAGCAGCAAATGCACAAAGTGTATTTGTAGGCCAACGCCAACAGGCACAGTCAGGAAAGGAAATGACAACATACCGCAAAAAAAAATACAAAATGAACACAAACAAACACAACCAAGAACACACATTCAACCCAACAAACCGCAACCTGACCCACTTACTTCAGCAAAATCTTAAAAGTCAACACTCGTTTAAATTTTTCTCGTTTTGTGTTTTGCAGTAAAAATATCCGATATGAAAAACAGCCGAAAATGGAAATGTACCAAAACATTTTCAAACTCAAACGAGCACATTCATATAAACTTTCGCCCACTTAAAATTTCATTCACACACCCACACGAACAAATAAGAATTGTTTATAGTATATACACTTGCTACAATATTCTCACAAAAAAGGAAACAAAAGCGCGTTAGTGAAGACCAAAATATTTTGCTTAGACCTAAAACAACTTTTTGGCACAAAGACACAAAACGTTAAGTGTTCTCTTTCTCAGACAAAACTTAGGCTCAAAAATAAATAAACATTCATCAACAGAGACAGACAGAGCGGCATTCACAAGAATGGACATGCAGGACAAAGCGAAACGTGATAGTGGTTAGGGTAAGAGGTGGTTAGAAAAGCGAAGGATGATACTTTGAAGGGTCGTAGTTCCTAATACTAAGGTATTGCTAAAATGTATGGACAAGAAAATGTAGTTTTATAGCCAAAATAAAATAGTGATGATTTTTATTTAAAAATGTTTCTTAAGGAAATCTCAACAATATTTTTTCCTTATAGAAAAATTACCAAATATCATCTTTTTTAGAGCGATGGCATGACCATGTTTTATTAAAAAATATATATACTCTTTTTGCATAGAAAAGTCATCAACGATGATCTTTTCGCAGAGAAAAGTCATCAACGGTGATCTTTTCGCATAGAAAAGTCATCAACGATGATTTTTTCGTATAGAAAAACTTTTCAACGATGAACTTTTCGTATAGAAAAGTCTTCAACGATGAACTTTTCGTATAGAAAAACTTTTCAACGATGAACTTTTCGTGTAGAAAAGTCTTCAACGATGAACTTTTCGTATAGAAAATTCATTAACGATGAATATTTCGTATAGAAAAGTCATCAATGATGATCTTTTCCTATAGAAAAGTCATCAATGATGATCTTTTCCTATAGAAAAGTCATCAACGATGATCTTTTCCTAAAGAAAAGTCATCAACGATGATCTTTTCCTAAAGAAAAGTCATCAACGATGATCTTTTCCTATAGAAAAGTCATCAACGATGATCTTTTCCTATAGAAAAGTCATCAACGATGATCTTTTCCTATATAAAAGTCATCAACGATGATCTTTTCCTATAGAAAAGTCATCAACGATGATCTTTTCCTATAGAAAAGTCATCAACGATGATCTTTTCCTATAGAAAAGTCATCAACGATGATCTTTTCCTATAGAAAAGTCATCAACGATGATCTTTTCCTATAGAAAAGTCATCAACGATGATCTTTTCCTATAGAAAAGTCATCAACGATGATCTTTTCGTATAGAAAAGTCATCAACGATGATCTTTTCGTATAGAAAAGTCATCAACGATGATCTTTTCGTATAGAAAAGTCATCAACGATGATCTTTTCGTATAGAAAAGTCATCAACGATGATCTTTTCGTATAGAAAAGTCATCAACGATGATCTTTTCGTATAGAAAAGTCATCAACGATGATCTTTTTGTAAAGAAAAGTCATCAACGATGATCTTTTTGTAAAGAAAAGTCATCAACGATGATCTTTTCGTATAGAAAAGTTATCAACGATGATCTTTTCGTATAGAAAAGTCATCAACGATGATCTTTTCGTATAGAAAAGTCATCAATGATGATCTTTTCGTATAGAAGATATCAACGATGATCTCTTCGTATAAAAAAGTCATCAACGATGATCTTTTAGTATAGAAAAGTCATCAAGGATGATCTTTTCGTATAGAAAAGTCATCAACGATGATCTTTTCGTATAGAAAAGTCATCAACGATGATGTTTTCGTATATAAAAGTCATCAACGATGATGTTTTCCTATAAACAAAGTCATCAGCGGTGATCTTTTCGTATAGAAAAGTCATCAACGACGAACTTTTCGCATAAAAAGAAGCCATCAAAGATTTGATTATTTAAAAGATATTGAAATAACTCTAACGGTTTATAAGATACAAATTCATTGTTAAATAAATGTATAAAAACCTGCAGGTTTGCGTATACAGTAAGCTGAGGAAACGAACATAGAATCTCAGGAATCAAGTGGTCGTTTTTTCGTTAGAATTGTCTATATGAACAAGGAATTCAGGAAAATTCCTTTGTATACACACATAACTTTTCCCTACACACACACACACCTCCACAAAGATTTACAAGGTTTCAAATGAAAAGTAAACATTAAGGATTTTTCTGCTTACGAGGAAGAGGATTTTCCATTTCCCCCGTTTTTGTGTCTTCAATTATGGTTTGTTGTGTTTTAGATGTTTTTGGAGGCCATATATTTTGGCGCCTTAATAAAATCATTGACTCTTTTTGCCACAAACTAATCGAAAAACAAATAAACAAAGGAACTCCGTACGAAATATCATGGTAACAGGGGAGAACGGGGTGTAGGAGTTTGTCTCGACAAGAACCGACTTTACCATCTTTATTTTCTAGAGAAAAGGCTTGTCCTTCGTGCTTCCCTATCCTTGTAGGTCGGAGGATTTCAGAAGTCTGGTGCAGGAGGTGTTTGGCGTTAGAGGTGAGAACGGGGTTGTAGGAGTTAGTCTCGACAAGAATTAACTTTACCGTCTTTACTTTCTAGAGGAAGGTCTTGTCCTCCGTGCTTCCCTATACTTTTAGGTCGGAGGATTTGTGAAGTCTGGTGCAGGAGGTGTATGGCGTTTGTAGGTGTTTTTTTTTCATTTAACATTAAAAAATGAAAAGAAAATAAGAAACGATGTTGTTTTTCTTTCTCAGATAATGTATTTTCTGTGTTTCCTTTTGTGTGACGTTTTATTTGGCTTGTTTTTATGATTGTTTACTCACTTGTTTTTCAGCTAGACAAACATTTCATTTGATTTCCGTTTTCGTAATGTCGTGCAGTTGTCGTGACTTTTTTTCTTTTTTTCTATACTTCTGTGACTGCTCCGCTTTCACGAACCAGGGATAGAAAACGGATGAAGGCAAGGGGGAAAACTGGAAGAAATTCAAGGCTAAATGTGCGTGTTTTCCTTTTGGGTTTGTATTTCGTTATTTTGAGGTGAATTTCTCTGTGTGTCCTTTTATCCTTAATTTCTCTTTTGTCTTTATTATGGCGTCTTCTTTAAGGCACAATTCGTAGGTTTTGTTAGTTGCTGCGGCTCTCTCTCTCTCTCTCGTCAAATCTCCCTCTCTATTTCTTTTCGCTCATGCTCTTTCCTTTCTTGCAATTTTGAGTAGCTCCTGCTAACTTAATTTCTCATTGTAAAGTTTAGTGTGAATATGGCTATGCGTTGTTGTGTGTGTGTGTGTATTTGTGTGAGTGTAACTGGATTTAATATTAGTTCGTAGACACCCTCTAACCACATTTGATTGTTTCTGCTCCAGGTCATGTTTATGACTGTTTCTTGTTTTCTTTTTCAACTCAGACATTTCTGACAAGCATTACAAAAATGTGAAACCTTTTCTCGCTGGCCTGTCAATGCGTCTGCGAGGGTTGTGGCAAAGAGTTTCATACATATTTGAACGCGGACAGAAAATGGCCTGAACAAAGAGTTTATTACAAGACATTGCCAAAAGGCACCAATAAATTGTTCCAATGTGTTAGCCAAAGCTAGACGCACCTTTGCTAATACAATAACTTTATCAGTACGTATGCTACATCTTGAAATACGTATGGGTCAGAATATTTAATAGCGACCTACATATGTAGTTTTTTTTTGGCTAAAATGTTTATAATCAGTTACAAATAGGTAAAATAAGATCTAGCTATAATTTTGTTTTTAAAAAATATTTTTGGAAAACATTTTGGGGGCATTTTAATTTAAAAAAAAATTAAAACATTAGTTTTTGTGTTTTACGAAATTTGTAGTTGCTCTCGAACGGCTGAACCGATTTTTGCAAAGTTTACTTTGTTTTAAAGAGAACACAATGCGCCATTTTCAGCAAAGTTTTCAGTTTTCTGAAGAATTTTTAAAAACCTTTTTTACGATTTTTTTTTTCGAAAAACCTTTGTAGAAAAAAAATTCAGCGCCATTTTCAGTAAAGTTTTCAGTTTTTTGAAAATTTTTTTAAAAACCTTTTTTACGAAAGTTTTTTTTGAAAAAACCTTTGTAGAAAAAATTTCTCACTCCTCGATTTTCTTCAAACTTTTACAGAATATTCGTCGCATTCTCACAAATCCAGAACAGTAAAAATTTTTCATGAGACTCAATATATGTAAAAGTTATGGACGAAGCTATTAGATAAGTTAAGTTTTATATTTGGGCCCCCTATGTCACAAAGGGGTGGAGCTAGAGGGCGTCAAAGTTGGGCACATCGACTAAGTTCGAAAATAGGGTTAACTTTTAGTGAAATATTGATTCTTTAATACCTTCTATACTACTTACTCGAATGTTCTGCAATTTCACACATAGTATTAGCTTGGTAGTCGCTAACACGACAAGAAAAATGGGCGAAGTGGCCGCTCCCTTTTTGGTACTTCCCACACAAATGGAACATTTTGTTCCAAAAGTTACCAGCTTATAACTTTAGTACCAGTGTAATGCTTTTATAGTACCTAGAGTCCAGAGAAAAATGGGAGTTATTGACACGCCCCTTATGGTACCTCCCACCAATAGTAAAGAGTTTTTAACATTAATACCAGTGCAGACAAATACTTCAAATTTCGTACAGTGCAATGCTTTTATAGTACCTAGAGTCTGGAGAAAAGTAGCCATAATTGGCACGCCCCTTTTGGTACCTCCCACACAAGTGGACCATTTTACACCAAAAGTTAACAGCTTATAACTTTAATACTAGTGCATATAAATACTTGAAATTTCGTACAGTGTAATGCTTTTATAGTACCTAGAGTCTAGAGAAAATTGGCCGTTATTGGGACGCCCCTTTTGGTACCTCCCACACAAATGGATCATTTTGTACCTAAAAGTTACCAGCTTATATCTTTAATATCCGTGCATGTTCGTACTTGACATTTTGTACAGTGTAATGCTTTTATACTGACAAGATCCCACAGAAATGTGAGCGTTATTGGCAAGCCCACCACACAAATGGACCATTTTGCACCAAAAGTTAACAGATTTTAACTTTAATAAGAATGAATATAAATACATTTTGTACGGTGTAATGCTTTTAAAATATCCAGAGGCCAGAGAAAAGTGACCGTTATTGGCCATTTAATTTACGAATACTTTTTTCGGACTCAAGGTGAGGGGATTCATAAGTCGGTTTACTTGACTGAACTTTCTTACTTGTTTTTTTAATTTCTTCAAAAATTAAAATGACCACAAAATGTTTTTAAAAGAAATTTAAAAAAAATTATAGCGAGATCTTATTTTACCTATTTGTAACTGCTTATAAACATTTCAGCCACAAATATCGACCACAAATGGTCGATATTAACATTTTTGCCAAACCACCAATTCGTTCCCGCCTATTTTTTTTTTCAAGTTTTCAATAATAGTTCCGCTACTGTATGCACAGAACTTTGTGTATCTACAATCAGCACTTTCTGAGGTATTACAATTTCGCGTAATTTTCACCTCTCCCATTTTTTTTATTATTCATGAATCATATGTGGCTAAAGTTGGCATTCGCATATGCAAACGCGAATTATTCTCTTCATTTAAACATTCGCTTTCGTAAAAACCATCTTTGGATTATTCGCATTCGCTTTCGCAAAAATATATTTCAGTATTCGCTTCCATTTGTTAAAATTGTTATTATATCTTCTTATTAGCTTCACAAATTTTGAAGATATTAATACCAATGAAAACCTCTTCCACTTCTCTTCAAAACCGTTGAAAAATATGCTTGTCCTTGTGGTAACAGGAGGTAAAAATATGGAAAAATTCTTAATACTTGAATATCCTGGAAAAATTTAGTTCCTTAATTTTGTTGGTACTAAAGGGCCAAACTTTTATTCCCATTCGCTTTCGCAAAAATGCATATTTCACTATTCGCTTAAGTCACTTTCGTTACATCCCTAATATAGAGATATGGAGATAACTGAAAATTATATTAAGAATGTATTAAAAAGTTTTTAAAGTAAGAAAGCCCCTGGGATGGACGGCATGTGTTGAAAAAATACCACCTACTGAAATATCACTTTTAACACGAATTTTCAACGCTTGTTTTAAATTGAGCCTCTTTCCAACATCTTGGAAAACGTTGTAGCAATTTCTAAACCGGGTAAAAAAGAAATGTGTCCTGATTCATTTCGCCCCATTACCCAGCAAAATCTTGGTAAGTACCGTCATTATTCCTTACACTACGAAATAATGACAACTCATTGTTCACTGCATTACTTTCGGATTATAATAATGACTTACCAATAATAACTGAAATAAGTGATTTTTTGTTATCAAAATTATTTTGGCAATTTTGAATATACTCGTAATGCAATTTTAGGCTATATGAGAGTTATTGTACAAGTTTTATTTATTTTTCAACATGTTTTCAAATAATACGTGCAGAGTTGAATGAAAATACCATAAATAAAAATGAATGGACATTTTTCACATGGGGGTTTGGGTTCAGAAATTCGAATCTGCATGAGGAAATTGTTTGTTTATAATTGTTTGTTTGTAATTGTTTATATACTTATTGGTAATGCATTATTCATGTACTTAAAATCGTGAAAATAAAGGGTTTTCCAATAAGGATGATATGATTTTGAAGTGACGTTTCGGCCATTTGTAATATAACATGATCTGTCATTTGTTTTTCATTATATTCAGTAGTGTTTACAATTTCATCATGGAGAGATATACGCAAGAACAACGTTTATAAATTTTTCAGTTTTATTATCAAAATAATCGTTCTTCAATTGTTGCGAGAAACGTTTGGAGATTCGATTATTTTAAGAAATTGTGATATTGAATGGCCTCCAAGAAGTTGTGATTTAACACCATTGACTATCGGGCCTGTTCTGTAATCACGCGATTTGATATCACGGTGATTTCATCACACCATCGATTTTAACATCATTATTGGTGCTCGGAAATGGTACGATTTATTGTTTAAAGTAAACAACAATCAATTTAAACCAACTATACAAAATCGGACGATTTTCGAACCCTCCAAGAGTGATATTAAAATCGGTGATAATACTAAACCACCGTGATATCAAATCGCGTGATTTCATAACAGGCTCGTATTTCCATACTCTCTTCAAGCTTTACATGTCAATATTGAACGTGCCATTCATGAAATACGACTTGATTTAGTGGAAAAAGTGGTCGAAAATTGGGTTCATCGAATTCGTTCCTGCAGAAGAAGTCGTGGAGGCCATTTGAATGACGTTTTATTTATAACTTAATTGTATCGATTGTACTTCACATTAAATAAAAAAACTTTTGAATTTCCTTAACAATAAGTGTGTTTTTTTTTCAAAGAAATAATATCACTCTTTTTGGAAAACCTTGTATATAAAACTTGACCATTTTACGTTAAGAATTATAAAAAGTCATTTGTTACAACGAGCCTGGAATTTGAGCTTTTTTTTGGTATATCTCATTTGCTAAGTGTGTAAAGTGTAACACATCGAAGGAGTGACCTAAGACCCTAAGTGTGTTCGGCGGATATTCGTTTTGGGTCATTTTAAGTCGAATGTGAAATGTTCGTCCGTCTGCCTGTGTCTGTCTGCTGGCTTGGGCGCGCGATAAATCTCAAAAGGAGTAACCGATTAACTTCAAATTTGGTATAACATTTAATTAAAATAAAAAAAATAATTATACAAATATTTTTTGGGACTGAAGTTGAGGGGATTCTTAAGTCGGTTTACCGACTGAACTTTCTTACTTGTTTTCCTACCAGCAGCTAAATTCGAAGAAGGGCCATCTTGTTCCACTCCTTTTAGTACCCCCCTAAAAAATAAAATTTCTGAACATACATTTTTGAGGTACAATGTTGTCTTTTTGAGCTATTTAGGGTGCCTAGACACGTTCGATTGTATTAATAAGTTCACAAAGGTTATTCAGATTTACCGTAGCTAACATTTTGCCGCATATTGGGCAAAAGCTGATGACAACTTTTTCGAGGGGCCCACTGATTTTCAGATAATTTTGTGGCCCATAAAAAAATTGGTCACCAATTTCGCCAAACTGAGTATAGGGTTATACTACCCTTTGGTAGTAGAATCAACCATATACTGTCAAGTCAGTGTATTTGCCAAAAGTGTTCATTTGTGTAATTATTTTTTTAACGTACTAAATCTGTCTTTTATCTAAACACATATAATTAAATTTATGAGGTTTTTTTGTAATAATTTTTCCTCGAATGTTAATAATATATTGGAATTTATGTATAAGATTAATTCAAAAATAATTAAGCAGAAGAGTCCAAACTGACTGATCTCATTACTAATACAGGGTGGCTGATATGTATTGCAACCAACTTCAGGTTGCTATCGTTTCTAAACCGCTAGTCTGATAGCTGACAGATTTATTTCAGTGACAGTTCATTTTATTGTTTACAAGATTACAAAAGCATTTTTGTCTATTGCATTCAGAAAAAAAGTTATTCGTGATGGAATTCAAGCGTGATATTGAGATTGCTTTATATTTGGGTGGAAAAACACAAGTGGCTATCGTTCGAGCCATCCATCATTTAAATGTGAATAAATCTTTTGTTTCTCGTACCATTGCTCGTTACCGTGATACTGACAGTGTTGCATCGCGTCCAAAAAGTGGACGAAAAAAACGGTAACAACACCAGAAATGATCCGAAAAGTGAAGGCCAGATTTGATCGAAATCCACGTCGCAGTTGTAGAAAAATTGCTCGTGAGCTGAACATATCGCAAGAACGGATACAACACATATTAGGTTAGGTTGAAGAGAGGACAACACATATTAAAAAATGAGCTTGGACTAAAGCCATTGAAGTTCCCAAAAGTGCAAGAGCTCACCGATACACAAAAAAAAAGTTAGACTGGAAAGAGCCAAGGAGTTGCTTCGCTTGCACGAAAGTGGCCAGTTACCGAATTTGGTTTTCTCCGATGAGAAGCCATTCCAAATTGAGCAGTTTGTGAACAAACAAAATGATCGGGTTTACTTGCCAAAGAGGTCAGCTGAAAATTTACACCTTCGATTGGCCAACAGAACTCAAGCGCCGCCGATGGTAATGGTGTGGACCGCCGCAACGGCCGATGGTTGCTCCCCGTTCGTATTCATCGACCATGGGGTCAAAATAAATGCCGAATATTATCGGGAAAATGTCCCAAAGACAGTATTGAAGCAGACCATGGACATTCCAACAGGACTCAGCACCATCGCACTCAGCACGCGTCAACCAAGAATGGCTTAAAAAGGAGGTTCCTCGCTTCATTTCTACCGCACAATGGCCACCAAGATCTCCGGATCTCAATTCGTTGGACTTTTGTGCCTGGGGCATTTTAGAGAGTAAGGTTTGCACTAAAAAATACCAAAGTATCGATCATCTCAAGACGGCGCTTCGCCGGGAATGGGCCAAAATACCGCAGAGCTACTTTCGTGCAGCGCCATAATTCGTGCCAAAGGTGGCCAATTCGAACAAATCTAAACTGTTTCTAAAATTTTATGTTATTTCAGAAATTTTTTGCTTTTGAACAATAAAATTTAAAAAAAAATTAAAAAATATAGTGCTTTACTTTGTTGCATTACATATCAGTCACCCTGTAAGTTACAAATTATTGTATAACCTACATTGTTATTATTTTCAATAGAGAACTGAATTGAATTGAAAAAAAATGTTAACAGCTTTAATACCAATACATGCTTTAATGTTATTAAATGCAATTTAAATTGATAAGAATTTAATTAAAACATTGGGACTGAAGGTGAGGGGATAAGGGGATAGGGTAAGGTTTGGTTTACCTGACTGATCTTTCTTAATTGTTCAACATATCTTTATAAAAATTAGCAGATAATAGTTTCTTGAGCAAAGGATTTGAGGAAATCGGTTCAGATTTACCGCCTCCATGTATATGTACCTACATCCATATCCGGTCCGTACCGAATTGTGTATATTGAGTTGTATTTCACCCGGTCGTGCTTTAAGCACCCATTTACATATTTTCGAAAACACTGCATTTTTACACCCACATTCGGAAATTGTGAAGGCGGAAAATATTTTTCACATGAAATGCCATCGAATGAATTGATATTTTTGTTTAATTTACAACTGTCGACACATACTACATAGCGACGACACCCATACACATTCATGTGGGGAAGAGTTAAAATGTTTGCGTGTAAATAAGTACTATGTTCTTGGCTGAGTAATTGCCCACTCTGTGTATGGGTGAGTGTTTCATATGAATGGGGTGTAAAAATAATGGGTTGGGGATAGGTCATAGTTTATCAACGAAAAAGTCATCCCATCGGAAAAGTATAAGATAGAGAGAGACAGAGGGAGCGATAGAGACAGAACCGAGGTCCCAAATGCATTTGTGACGTTGTCGATGTTGCTGTCGTCGTCGTCGTAGTAGTTGTAGTAGCAGAGTATTATAACTGCCATGTGACAGCGGGTGTATGTTTGTGTGTATGTGGCTGCAAGTATGAGGGATTTTTTTGCTTCCTTTCAACATTTTGCGTAACGTAAAAATATCCTTGAACTCTTTGCATTCTGCATACACATCATCACCAGCTACACAATTACATTCATACATCAGAATACAAAGGATCTATATATGTGTGTTTGGCTATGTTAGCATTGCATCACAATCACATCCATAGTATTCATATACACGCGTACTTGGGCACATTCACTAAGTGATGACGTCCGAGATGCAAAGGCTTTCAAGGAAACGTGTGATTATCTCGATTATCTAATTCAAATGTTCTATTTAAAATTTAAGCCGGCATATAGTTTGAGGTTTCTTTAATAATTGCATTATCTTTCCTATCTTATAATTTATTTTGAATTTTGTACAGATTTTATGTCCTTGGGGCGCATCATTAATCATCAGTAATTGAAATTGGAGTACAGTCTATAATTTAGATATGAAATTATAGAACAGTTTGACAGGTATATAACATCTCTAATTTACCATAAAATAGATATGATAGACAATCCCATAATCTTGTGTGTCTTATGGCATAGACAATAATATTTATTTTTCGACCGCATTAATTTCATTTTGTTAATATATTTTCTATAAGGAATATTGAATAAAGCCATTTATAAAGTTTAGGTACAACTAACAAAAAAAAAAAACAAATAAGTGAATCGAGTAAAACGACTAATGACTGGAGCTAGTGCAACATTTTCATTGCCCTTTTTCCGAAAACGGCACTTTTGTGATACTTTTTTGAAATTTGGTAATTAAGTTACTCGAATTTAGCACAACTAAAATTTCAAAATATCAAAAAAGCGATATTATAGTGCAGTTTTCGGAAAAAGGGCAATGCAAGTGTTGCACTTTTTTGCAGAAAAGAATTCGCCATAAGATATAATCTAATTTTGTACTGTGTGTAGGAGCCTGAAAGGTGAAAATATTTTTCTCGGAAATTTAAGTCGCAAATCGTTTGAGTTTCTTTAACAATTGCATTATCTTTCCCATGTTATAATTTATTTTGAATAGTGTATAGATTTTATGTCCATGGGGTGTATGATTAATTACACTAGATTAAAAAATGTAGTCGAAGGGCTGTGCATAAAAAAATTAAAAACATTTGTGGTAATTTTTGTAATTAAATATTCTTGGAAGGTTCCTTTAATATTTGGGCCATATTTGAAGTGCAAGCTCGATAAAACATTTAAAAGTAAAGCAAATTACATTCGTAAAATAATTAGAGTATTTAATAATGTAAGGATAGACAAATGTAGGGCGGTGCCGACTCTGTGATACCCTACACCACCTTGATAGAGCAGAATAAGCACGCATATACTTGATCTTAATTTAAAACTATTACCTTGAAACTCGTGCTATCAGCCAATGGATCAATAAATCACTTTTTTAAATTGAAAAAGTGATTTTTTTTAAATTAAGCAGCTTTTATTCGTATAGCAAGTGACTTCTTTCTGTAAAATACAGCTTATATAGATGACCCTTAGAAGAAAAACCAGTAAGGAAAGGCAGAAAGTCGGGCGGGGCCGACTATATAATACCCTACACCTCCCTAGCAATGCGATAAGGGTCATTGCCATAATAATTGGGAATAATTGGTAAATGAGTAGAAACATATTATCTAATTCTGAAACGATAATCGCTAAATTAAGCAACACTCGTTCCTAAATTAAGAAACATCTTTCTGGAAAATTTTAATGATCGGAAGTAAAATACAACTTCTATAGCGGTTTGATACCAAATCAGGAGGAACATATATATGGAGCTTTAATATAAATCTGAACCGATCTTCCCTGAAAACTCATTCATGTAAAAAGACCTCCTTCTGTCGAATTTCGTACTGATCGGATATAAAATACAGTCTCTACAGCGCTTACATGTCAAATCGGGGGTAACATATATATTGGAGCTATATCTAAATCTGAACCGATTTTCTCCGAATTTGGCAGTATTCCTTCATGTAATAAGAAAAGTCTTTCTGCCGAATTTCGCACTGATCGGATATAAAATAACATTTTTACAGCGCTCACATGTCAAATCGGGGGTAACGTATATATGGGGGCTATATCTATATCTGAACCGATTTCTTCCAAATTTAAAATTGTTCATTCATATAATAGGAAACCTCTTTCTGCCGAATTTCATACTGATCGGATATAAAATACATGTCAAATCGGGGGTAACGTATATATGGGGGCTATATCTAAATCTGAACCGATTTCTTCCAAATTTAACAGTATTCATTCATATAATAAGAAACTTCTTTCTACCGAATTTCATACTGATCGGATATAAAATAAAGTTTTTACAGCGCGTACATGTCAAATCGGGGCTAACATATATAAATCTGAACCGATGTTAACCAAATTCAATAGGCCTTGGGCCAAAAAATAGATATGTGTAAAGTTTCGTCGAGATCGGACCATAATTGCGACGTGTACTTTGATTACAAGAATACATGCACAGACAGACGGACAGACAGACGGACGGACGGACAGACGGACATAGCTAAATCAACTCAGAAAGTGATTCTAAGTCGATCGGTATAATAAACCATGGGTCTATTTCTTCTCCTTTTGGGTGTTACAGGGTTATAATACCCTGTACCACAGTGTGGTGTAGGGTATAAATATAAAGGAGCATATATGGGGGGATTATATCTAAATCTAATCCAATTTGCACTAAAATATATATTGAACCGATTTCCGCTAAATTTAGTAGTCTTTATTAGTGGGTGAAGAGATTTGTCCCGGCCAGTTCTTATCTCGATCTGATGTAAAATACACCTTCTATAGCCCTCAAAACCAAAAACGGAGGAATATATATTTTATATATAAATCTGAACCGATTTTCACCAATTACAATAGGGATCGTCCTTGGGCCAAAAAATAACACTGTGCTAAATTTCATTACACTCGGACCATAAATACGACCCGCAGTTTGATTACAAGGATACATCTACCCAGCAAAATTTCTCATTACCAAATAATCCGGCGAGTAAGCAAAGTTCGATAATGGTAAGTACTTATTACGAGGGCGGTTCGGAAACTTCTTAGCCTACCAATGAACGAGAATAGTTAGTTTTTCAGAAATATTTTTATTTTTCAATCTCCTGAAATTTCAATACATATAGTCCAACGCTTATCTAGCAATTCTATCCCTTGATTAAAATAGTTTTCCTCAAGGTCTTCAAAATAGTGGTTTACAACTGTAATTGCATCTTCATTTGAGGTAAAACGCTTGCCAGCAAGGAATTTTTTTAGATTTGGGAACAGGTAAAAGTCGCTGGGAGCTAAATCAGGAGAATAAGGTGGGTGGTCAAGCAACTCGTACTTTAATTCGTTGATTTTAGCCATTGTTAAACACTCTTGTGCGCTGGTGCGTTGTCTTGATGAAAAATTATTTTTTTGTGTTGTAAGCCAGGACGTTTTTCTCGAATTTGTACATTTAATTGATCCAAAAGGTTGCAATAGTACTCTGAATTTATTGTTTTACCCTTTTGCAGATAGTCAATCAATAAAATACCTTTGAAGTCCCAAAAAACCGTTGCCATAACCTTACCAGCCGATTGAATTGTTTTTGCCTTCTTTGGGGCACTTCCTCCAGCTTCAGTCCATTGTTTGGATTGTTCTTTTGTCTCTGGAGTATAGTGGTGGATCCATGTCTCATCAACAGTTCATTCTTATGCGTTTTTGGTCGACTGTTAACAAGTGCGGCACCCATCTTGCAGAAAGCTTTTTCATCTGTAGTTCTTCATGCTAAATTAAATGGACTCGATCATTTGAGATGCCCATGATATTAGCTATTTCACGCACTTTTATTCGTCGATCATTTAATACCATATCATGCACTTTGGCTACAATTTCTGTTGTTGTTGCTGTTTTTGGACGTCCACTACGTGGTTCATCTTCAATGCTTGTACGACCACGTTTAAATTCAGCAACCCAGTTTTTTACTGTTGCATATGAAGGAGCACTTTCACCTAACACATTCACCATATCATTATGAATTTCTTGTCCCGATAAACCTTTTTTATGTAAATATTTAATGACACCACGCATTTCTAATTTTTGCATTGTAAAAAAAATCGCGGATGCGTCTTTTGTGAACACCTGTTTCTGTATGAAGGAGTTGCCAGATCGAAACAAAATTTAACATGTGTTCATAGCAGATATGGAAGTTTCCAAAACACTTAACTTTTTTCTGTTTATACCGCGCTTTTTGTGCTAGGCTAAGAAGTTTCCGAACCGCCCTCGTATTTAGCCACTTTTCTCATTATTTTAACATAGGGATGTCATTGGAGGGAAGTACTTCCCAAAAGCATGCAATAAAGTTGCATAATAAGTACTTATTTGTAGCATAGGCATACCACATAAATATTTGCTTATGTTTTCACGATTTTAAGTACTTGAATAATGCATTACCAATAAGTTACAAAATACGTAGTAGATATGGTAGATATGTAGAGATGGCCATTTAAAGTAATTTTGTGCATATTGTCGCGCATATTTCGAATTTCTGAACCCAAACCACCATGTGAAAAATTCTTCAATGGTCTAACATCATACGATATACGTAAATATTTTTGGTATTTTCATTCAATGCAGGTATTATTGGATAACATGTTGAAAATAAATAAATCTTCTACAATAACCCACATATAGCCAGATTGCATTATACTAAAATTTTCCATAAATTATTTTGATAAAAAAATCACTTATTTCTGTTAATATTGGTAAGTCATTATTAATAAGCCGAAAGTAATTCAGCGAATAATGAGATGTAATTATTTGGTAATGCAGGGAATAATGACAGGTACTTACCAAGATTTTGCTGGGTACAGACGGCGGACGGACAGACGGTATATGGTATAAAAAAGAAGAAAGCAATGCCTATTTGAAAAAAATTTATGGATAAATGTAGAAATTATAGCCCTTTTTCGTAGAAGTAATAGAGTTTCAACAAAAGTTATGCATAAGGGGGCTTAGGGGCTTATACTATACAAATTCAATATTAAGCACCAAAGCTTAAATTTCCGCATGATGGGTAAAAATTGCGTCCCAGAGAACGCAAAGAAGGCACTACGGACGATTGGGTACAATATTAGGTACAAATTCTTAAATTTCAGTAAGATCAATTAAAAACAATTTGTTCTCTAGAATGTCAAGAAGTGAAATCGGTGGGGACCTTTATATGAGGGCTATAGCAAAACGTAGACCAATGTACCCCCAATATTAGGTACAATTTCTTAAATTTAAGACAGGCCAATTGCAGAATCCGTTTTCTAGAAGTGGTATGGTTGGGGCCTTTATATGGTGGCTACATCAAAACGTGGACCGATGTAACCTACTTCTGCTATGGACGATTAGGTCCAATATAAATTTCAAATTCTGATATGTCAGCCAGACCAATTGCAGATCAGTTGAAAAAATTTAGAGGAGAAGGTTTCTTTTGCGATTATTTGTTGTTTAAATGCATATGTTGTTCATACATCTGTTTATATAACTGTGAAATTTTATATAACGGTACATTTTACAGCTATAAATTTCGGACACATGATGCCATTTGTCATAAGTAACCGACTTCCCTCAAAAAATTAAAAGTAAATCATGATAGCGCTTACGTCTTTTTGGTGGCTAAGGCTCGATATCAAAACATAAGCCGATATGCCCCATTTTCAATAGGGATCGTTGTAGGAAATGCCTCTGTACCAATTTTTGCTTTATATTTGCGACCTGCACTATCATCTTGCATCTTGCACATCAATGACATCAACTTAAAATTCTGTGAGAAATATAGTCATGTAGCCCGATTTGGCCTTAACTAACCCTAAAAATTTCAAGATGGTGTTCAGCCTCGTTCTTTTTTAAACAATATTTGCCAAAGACATGCCAATGAGTTTCCTTTATAAACTATGATAACTATTGAAATTACTAAGTAGACAGAATCATTTCAATAAAAAATAATTTCCACTTCTGACATTTTTAAGTAATAATGCTATTATATAGAAACTGAAGAAAACACCAGATTAAAATTTTACAGGATCAGCTCAGATTAGATAGGGCTCCATGCCTATTTATATTTCACATATCTATGTTGGTGTTTTCCTGGTCCAGTAGGCAAATTAAAATTTAAGAGGAAAAATAAATAACGATATATGAAAATATTGACGAATTTTCGCATATATCGACGATGTCCCAGTCAACGCATTTTTAAAATATAATACATGCAATGTCCACATCTTAGGAATTTGTATACCCTATACCACACTGTGGTACAGGGTATTATAAGTTTGTTTCACGGCAGATGTTTGTAACACCTGAAAATAACACAGCTAGACCCATATTAAAGTATACCGATCGACTCAGAATCACTAGCTGAGTCGATTTAAGCATGTCTGTCTGTCCGTCCGTCCGTCCGTCTGTCCATGTAAAGTTGTTCGTCGACTACAGGTCGCAATTTCACTCCGATCGTTCTGAAATTTAGAGTATTTCGCAGCTGTTAAGATCGCTATTGAATTTGGTTGAAATCGGTTCAGATTTAGCTATAGCTCCCATATATATGTTTCGTCCGATTTGGCCCTTTAGTCCTGTAGAAGCTGTATTTTACATCCAATCATTTTGAAATTTAGTATGGTAGAGTTTCTTGATCCATGAACCAACGCTGCCGAATTTGAAGAAAATCGGTTAAGATTTAGCTATAGCTCCCATATATATGTTTCGTCCGAATTGGCTCTTTAGATCCAATCGTTTTTATACCCTACACCACACTGTGGTACAGGGTATTCTTTAAGTATAAAATGTCCCAAAAGTAAATTTATGTAAACAATTTATGCATGAATTACAAAATTTATATATCAGAGTTATTCAATATTACGAGAGTGGTGTAGGGTATTATATAGTCGGCCCCGCCCGACTTTAGCCTTTCCTTACTGGTTTAATAGATATTTTTTAAAAAGAAAACGGGGCTGATCACCACCTTCAAATTTTCAGCGTTCATTTAGAATATATCGTCTACTCAATATAATAATAGCTTATAATACACTACGCCTAGAGTATTATAGGCTATTGTTATATTGAAGGGACGATATGGGGCTACATAACTATATTTTATGTTGTGTCATTGATGTATAAAATGAAAATTAAATTTGCAGATGCATCGGATGCATTCAAAAACGTTAACGACGCAAACATAGATCCCATGCTATGCTATGAAAAATAGAACTTACGAACTTTAAAATGAGCCTTCTTTTGTAAAAATCCGTCCACCCGTTTCGAAAATACAGAACTCGAAACGTACGCCCTTTGAGAATATTTTCCTATTTTCTCAAATTTCAGAGGTTAATAACATCTGGAATTTTTTTTTTTGAAATTTTTTTTCGCCAGCTGTAAAATGTTTTTTTTTGTGCAGAGAATCGATATGCCAATTTATTTCGAAATCTGGAATTGTGACCCAAAAAAGGTGTTCGGTTTGACATGGAATGAACGATATATGTATATACACAGAAAGTAAAAAGGCAATACTAAATTCAAGTAAAAATTCTTAATTTAAGCCGAAATCGTACTTAAAAATTTAATTACGTTCGTACTAAGTTTTTCTTAAAATAAGTATAAATCGGCTTAAATTGAAAAAATCAAGCGCTGAAAGGCTTACAATAAGCATTTAATGCTTGAAATCAAGTAAACATTTCTTGAAAAGGAAAATTAAGCCTAATATGGCTTAAAGTAAGAAAAAAAGCTTACTTTAATCTCTGAGAGACAGAACCATTATAGAACAGGTGGCGCAAAAGTAACCTTTCGATGTTATGTTAGACGCGATTGGCGGTCAGCAGCTAACAGCTGATGCACCGTCTGGACTTTGTACGGAAACATCTTCAAATCTTGTACCAAAATTCGCTGTAGAGACCGTCGACTGATACCCATTTGCGTGGCACGTCGTCTGGTTGATGTCGACGGCGCTTCCATGACATCCTCGGCTACAGCAGCAATATTCTCTGCAGAACGGCTACTCCGGGGTCTGCCACGCCTGGCAGCATCACGTGTTGTGCCAGTCTCTTCGAGGCGAGCGGCTAAACGTCGCAGTGTTTCACCAGTAGGCGTTGGTCGGCCAGGAAATCTGTGCCAAAGTCACCGACCGATTATTGGTCAAATAAATAGTCAGCAATATTCCGCGTTCTGGAGCAGTGTAGCGTAACATTGTTTATTAAAATGTATTTCGCATGTGTTTACTACACAAATGTCAAAACAGAACTAACATTAGGGACCAATCGCAAAATGTATAGCATTTTCTGATAGGAGGATTACTTTTGCGCCACCTTGGAATAAACATTTGTGCGCGACCATATCCAATTCGATTGCAAATACATTACTTGGCGTGATTTTTTCGATTTTAGTTTTTTGAAGTTGTAATAATTCTTATTCGTTTCCTTGATGCTATTCCTTATATGTTTCATATTTAAATCGAATAAATGCAGCAAACATCTTTTACTTTTGCTGTCAAGCAATTGTATTTTGACATACCATTTTAAAAAATTGCATTCTTTGCAATACAGTGGCAAAAATGGTAATATTAATATAAATGGTATATAGGTATAAAACTAACGAAAGTACAATACATCTAGTATGACTAGGCTTAAATCAAGAACTGATCTGGCTTAAATCAAGTATTATCAGGCTTATATCAAGTATTGGACAGGCTTAATTCAATAAAAATGTCTTCATTGAAGCCCGTTTCGCACTTAAATTTATCCGATTAAATTCTTAAATCAATCGCTTTATGCTTGAAATAGGAATTTTTCGGCTTAAAATCGAGCCTAATCAGGCTTAATAAGCGCTCAGATTAAAAATTCAGGACTTAAAAATCCGTACTTGATTCAAGTATTTTGTACTTGGTTTAAAAAATTCCGTACTTAACGTACGTTTGACACCGCTGCGGCTTGATTCAAGTACGGATTACTCAATTTTTTCTTTCTGTGTAGATATGAATGTGTGTTTGTTGGTTTGTTTGTTTGTTTGTACCGAATAGACATCTATATTTTCAAGTGGTGTGGGCCCGCCCATACAAGCCAAATTTTGAAATTGAGATATCATGCACAATTTGTTAGTGAGAGTGCTGTAATTTTGTGTATATGTATCTGGTGCCAGCCTACGTGATTGGTCCAAAAATGGGCGGGATCGGACTAATGAAGTGACAAGCTTTACTAAAATTGCTTATAATGGTTTGGGATCGATAAACTTTTCAACCAAAAATTGTGAAAAGTGGCTACATTCTAAAACATATTCAAGGTGCCACGTTGTTTAGTTTTTTTTTTGAGCACTCAAGAGTAAACGATCTAAGTGAATTTGTAAGCATGGAATAAAATTGGCCACCGATATGTATTACAATACTTTCATTCATTTCAAATCATCCAACCAATGCTAAAACCCAGCTAAATTCTATAGATTCTATAGAAGTATCCTTTGGAGGAGTCTGCTCCTTCGTTCACGATTATAAAATATTGGGTGGCAGAGTTTAAACGGGGCCGTATGAGCTGCCAAAACGAACACCGTAGTGGTCGACCAATTGAGGTGTCCACGCCAGAAATGTTTAAATAAAATCCAAATACTAGTATTGGATGACCGTCGGTTGAAGGTTCGTTAGCTAGCTGAAGTCATAGCCATTTAAAAAATCACATCGCACATTGACGGAATATTTGGTGATGAGAAAGCTGTGCACAAGATGGGTGCCGCGTTTGCTCACAATCAAGGCAATGCATCAGTTTACACATCCACTATTGTGATGGCAAAAATCAATGAATTAAAGTTCGAATTGCTTCAGCACGCACCTTATTCGCCAGATTTAGCTCCATCGGATTATTATCGCCTCACCTAAGAGAGGAGCGTATAAATCATTTGCTACGAGCCAAAAGTGTAACACGTCGAAGAAGTGACCTAAGGCCAGTATGCTCGGCGGATATCCGTTTTGGTTAATTTTAAGTCGAATGAGCAATGTCCGTCCGTCTGTCTGTCTGTCCGTCTGTCTGCCGGCTGGTGCGCATGATAATTTTCGAAAGGTGTGACCGAGTGACTTTAAATTTGGTATGTGGTAATATTTTCTTCTATCTCCGGCTAAGTTCGAAGATGGGCCATATTGGTCCACTCCTCCCTCACAAGGGGTTAACATTTAGTGAAATATTGATTATTTAATAACTTCTATACTACGAGTACTTATTTGAATCCTCTGAAATTCTACATATAGTACTAAGTTATTAGTCACTATTACCTCGAGATAAATGGGCGGCGTTGACACGCCTCTTTTGGTACCTACCACACAAATGGACAATTTTGAACCAAAAGTTAAAAGCTTATAATTTTATTACCAGTGCATACAATGACTTGAAATTTTGTACAGTGCAATGCTTTTATAGTACCTAAAGTCTGGAGAAAAGTAGCCTTAATTGGCACGCCCCTTTTGGTACCTCCCACAAAAATGGACCATTTTACACCAAAAGTTAACAGCTTATAACTTTAATACCAGTACATTAGGGCGGGTCGATTTAAAAATCGCCCATTGCTCAGTGAAAATCGTATTCTAGGGATCAAAATAAGAAACTTTGCCGAAGGAACGATACCTCTAAAACGAATTCTGATGTCCCGCAAAAAATCCCACTTTGACCCATTTAGAGTGCTCCAATCGAGTCCAAATGTATGGAACCCCCAGGGGGTTCCAGTGGGTGTGCCACTGACATAGGTGGGTCGGGCCTCCAAAGTTAGTGGGGGTCGGTCATACATTTTGACTCGATTGGAGCACTCTAAATGGGTCAAAGTGGGATATTCCAAAATTAGCCCCTACCCAAAAGTTCGACCCCAATTCCGGGACATCAGAATTCGTTTTAGAGATATGGTTCCTTCGGCAAAGTTTCTTATTTTGATCCCTAGAATACGATTTTCACTGAGCAACGGCGAATTTTTTTGCCTCCCCACAAATCTACCCGACCTACAGTACATACTTTAAAGATATTAAAGGCAATTTAAATTGATAATAATTTAATTAAAACAAAAAAATAAATAAATTTACTAAATTTAATAATGGGACTCAAGGTGAGGGGATTAATATGTCGGTTTACCCGACTGAACTTGCTTACTTAGTTTTTGTTTCGAAGCCTGAAAAATGGCTTGGCGGAAAAGCATTTGCCAGGAAAGAAGTTGTGGAGGTTGCTGTTGATGGCCATTTTCAGGAGCTGGACATTTCTTACTACAAAACAGAGTATCGAAGTTATTGAAAATCGCTGGAAAAGGTGTATCGAGCTAAAACGAGATTATTTGATAAATAAAGATACATTTTCCCAAATCGGTTGTATTTTCTTTGTTAGGTCGGCTAATTTTGTGACCACCCTCGTATATGTTGGCGTATATTCGAACAAAATTTTCATTTTGCATTGTGCCTTTAAGCCAGTTTGAAACAAAATCATTAAATTATAGTATTTTCTCTGCCCTATTGAATTTCATTTTACTTAAACTTTATTTAATAAACGGCATCATATGAAAAGCATATACATACATAGCTTATTTTTTTAAACTTGTTTGTTTTTAGAAACTTAAATTTTCTTCTGAGAATGGTATATATTTTCCCCTCAAATAAAACTGTCATTAGGAGGTTTATAACATTTCCCCCATTTTTACGGTTTGCTAGAATTTTGGCACATTAACTTTGCTAAATGCCATAATCTCAGGATTTACTTTAAGCATTTTATTGTGCCGAAGTTAGGATAACTGGATGAAGAGAAGGGCGGCGGGGAAAGGCAAAGCAGAGTGGACGTGAAAGGCAAATAAATCTCATCATAAAAATTGTTACATTACTATGCCAAGGATTTATCTGGCATTTCATCTAAATGCCTTTTTAAATACAAATGACACGTGTACTCGTTAAATTTTTGCTGTTGTTCACCCAATGCTTCCTTGTGTCAGATTTACCCTGTAGATTTCCTACGTTTGCCTGGTCCAAAGCTCGGGACAACATATCAATATGTGTATGTGTTTGGGATGAATGTGATATGGGCCCCGGTGTTCAAATGTGTGTATGCGTGGGCGAGCAATTGTAAAATCCTTGTAACAAAAAGGACATTTGTTCAGGATGATTGTGTTGTTTTCGATTTTCCCTGCCGGTGTTGTTGCTGCTGTTGTTGTTGCTCAGATTGTTTAGATTCCCTGTGAACATGGCATAGACATGTTATTATGTTATTTATGGTCCATACACGTAAAGCAATACAATTCCCATTCCCCGAGTAGGAAGCGGAAAAATAACAATCGTGTTCTAAATTTAGTCACAACAATTCATTTTGTTGGTTTGATGATGATCCTAAAAACACAATTTACACACACACAGTCAGTCAAACTCACCCACTTCCAATTCCATAGCAAAAGGACTTCTAACGAGAGGAGGATAGGAGAGAGCCAAATCATTTTGGCTTTCTTAATGTAATGACAACAGATTTCTTTGCAAGAGGCGACAAAAGATTAGGGGTGGAGTGCAGCAACGGACTTTTCCTCAAAAAGAAAATATCCCCTCAAAAAGCAGCATTTTAATGGCATTTGAAGATTTGAAATCAAGACATTGTCCTTAACATTTGAAAGATTACCAGGAACTGTTGAATGGCTTTCTTCATTTCTTGCTGGAATGTTTCAATGACCGTTGCCAGGAAACAAGCTTGCAAGATATTCTTAAATTCTTATGAAGTCTTATTAATACCGTCAGAGATTTGTACTTTTGTACTTTCCCGGAAGAAATTGGACTTTTCGTTTAGGGTTGAAATTAAATATAAGCTTTTTAAGGCAACAATGTTTTGTAATCTCTAACACTTAAATAATGTTGATATATTCTTGGAAAGCAGGATTTTCTTATATTATAGAGACTCAGATACAACAAGTAAGTAACTTTGCTGTAATACATACCTAATTCTTAGGTTATCTTTTCATCTCTATGTATAAAGGGTTTGAGTTGTGTAACAACAAACCATATTCAGTGTTAATGGAAAGCTTTTCTTACTTTTGTTATTTATCAGATAAGTTCATTATAACACCAATAAAGAAGGGCTAAAGTCGAACGGAACCTATTATATAATGGCATACATCATCCACTCAGAGCAGAATAGGATACCCGGAATGTTTGTTGCCCCTAACATAATTTTAGTGAAATAGAGTCATGCGATCTCGACACCCAGAAATATATTTTTAGAGAAATTACAGCAGTTTGGCAACGTATGGATGTTTTTGCTTTACAGAACTTTATCTGTATATAAAAAAAATTAAAAATGATTGTATGTATGTACGAGTATGTGCTTTATAGACTCTGAAACCAATGGATCGATTTTACTTTTTCTTTCGTATGAAAGTCTCTGACCAAATGATGGTTTTGGAAAAAAAATTTTGGGAAAAAGTGGGCGTGGCATTATTTTAAATTCGAATATATCAGAAAGTGTTGATCCTCGAAAAACGAAATTTGGAACTAACTTAAGTGGAGTTATTATCTAAAACATCAATAAAATTTCGGATTAGTGGGTGTGGCAAAAGGGGTCGTAGCTTTAGTTAAACATAGATTATCTCAGAATCTATTGACAGAAGAAGAACGTAATTTGGATTATAAGTTATTGGAGTCAATATTAGTAAATTCACAAATAGTGGGCGGATAGAATAAATGGGCGTGACATTATATAAAACTCGAATATCCCAGTTATTTGGAACACATCTTAGTGGAGTTCTTATCTAAAACTTCAACAAAGATTGGCAGGATCGGATTAGTGGGTGTGGCAGAATCGGGCGTAGCATAAGTCAAACATTTCATATCTAAGAAACTATTGACCGTAGAAGAACGAAATTTGAATTGTAAGTTTTTGGAACCAATAATAGTACTTTCACCAAAAGTTGGCGGGATATAATAAGTGACATTATATTAAATTCTGATATCTACGAAAGTGTTGATGGTAAAAGAACGCACATACCTGGAGTTATTATATAAACCTTCAGCAAAAATTGTGGCAATATTTAATCTATATATTGTAACGGATCGCGACATTGACGCCATACGCAACGTTACTAAGGCGTGATATCGACAGCAGTCAACTTCCACGCCGCGTAGCTTTACTATGACATCGGTATAGTTTAGGGACACACATACGCCAACAATTGATTGACGGACAGTTGCTTCAGAGTAAGGCAGTCACAATCCTCTCATCCGCTAAAGAAAAAGCAAGTTGTAACCGAGAACACACCAGACCGAGAACACACCAGCCATTAGACCACCGGCAGCTTTCACCAGACTTCGGCAGCCATTAGACCACCTGCAAAAAAAATTAGGCCTCCATTGATAATAGTTTGCGAGAAATGACAATTTCCTTCTACAAAAATATACAAAAATTACGTTTTTTTCAAAATTTCATAAAATATTTGTTTTCAGTAGCACACCACGCCCACAATAGTAAATATTTTGATCTAATTTGTATACCCTACACCACACTGTGGTACAGGGTATTATGACTTTGTGCATTTGTTTGTAACACCCAAAAGGAGAAGAGATAGATCCATTGTTTATTATACCGATCGACTTGTAATCACTTTCTGAGTCGATTTAGCTATGTCCGTCTGTAGATGTATTCTTGTAACAAGTAAGAAAGTTTCAGTCGGGTAAACCGACTAAGGTATACCCTCACTTTGTGAGTAATGTAATATTGAATATTACTCGAATTATTCTGTCAATTTGTGTGGGAGGTACCAGAAGGGGTTTATCAAATACACCTATTTTTCGCTGAACATTAGATACTTTAAATTCATTGCACTGTGCCGAATTATAAGCATTTATGTGCACTGGTAAAAACGTTATGAGATATTAAATTGAGGTATGATTTGGCCATTTTGTGTGGGAGGTACAAAAAGAGGCGTGGCGATAACGCCAATTTTTCACAGGGCTATAGACACTATAAAAACATTACACTGTACAAAATTTCACGTATTTTTATACACTGGTTTTAATGTTATAAGCTGTTAACTTTTGGTGCAAAAAGGTACCTTTGTGTGGGAGGTACCAAAAAGGGCGTGGCAACAACGCCAATTTTTCCCTCGACTGTAGGCAATATAAAAGCATAATACTATACAAAATTTCAAGTTTTTTTATACACTGTTATTAACGTTATAAGCTGTTAACTTTTGGTGCAAAACGGTGCATTTGTGTGGGAGGTACCAAAAGGGACGTGGCAACTTCGCCCAATTTTCTCGAGTTGATAGCGACTAATAAGCTAATACTATGTGTGGAATTTCAGAAGATTCGAATAAGTAGTATAGCAGTTATTAAAGAATTAATTTTTCACAACATTTTAACCCTTTGTGGGGGAGGTACTAGAAGGAGTGGACCAATATGGCCCATCTTCGAACTTAGCCGGAGATAGAAAAAAATATTACCACATACCAAATTTGAAGTCAATCGGCTACTCCTTTCGAGAGTTATCGTGCGCACCAGCCAGCAGACAGACAGACGGACGGACATTGCTCATTCGACTTAAAATGACCCAAAACGGGTTTCCTCCGAACATACTTGGGGTCTTAGGTCACTCCTTCGATGTGTTACACTTTTTTCCGTAGCAAATGATATATACCCTCGTCACACTAAAGTGAGGGTATAATCAAAGTACAGGTCGCAATTATGGCCCGATCTTGACGAAACTTTACACATATCTTTTTTTTGGCCAAGGACGATCCCTATTTAATTTGGTTAAAATCGGTTCAGATGTGGATATAGCCCCCATATATATGTTAGCCCCGATTTGACATGTAAGCGCTGTAAAAACTTTATTTTTTATCCGATCAGTATGAAATTCAGCAGAAAGAGGTCTCTTATCATCTTAATGAACAATGTTAAATTTGGAAGAAATCGGTTCAGATTTAGATATAGCCCCCATATATACGTTATCCCCGATTTTACATGTAAGCGCCGTAAAAAATTTATTTTATAACCGATCAGTGTGAAATTCGGCAGAAAGAGGTTTCTTATTACATGAAGGAATACTGCCAAATTCGGAGAAAATCCGTTTTGATTTAGATATAGCCCCCATATATATGTTACCCCCAATTTGACATGTAAATGCTGCAGAAACTGTATTTTATATACGATCAGTGCGAAATTCGGCAGAAAGAGGTTTCTTATTACTCGAAGGAGTACTGCCAAATTCGGAGAAAATCGGTTCTGATTTAGATATAGCCCCCATATATATGTTACCACCGATTTGACATGTAAGCGCTGTAGAGACTGTATTTTATATCCGATCAGTACGAAATTCTACAGAAAGAGGTATTTTTACATTCAGGGAAAATCGGTTCAGATTTATATATAACCTCCATATATATGTTCCTCCTGATTTGGTATCAAAGCGCTATAGAAGTTGTACTTTACTTCCGATCATTAATATTTTCCGGAAAGATGTTTCTCAATTTAGGAACAAATATTGGTTAATTTAGCGATTATCGGCTCAGAATTAGATAATATGTTGCTGCCGACTTACCAATTATACCAAATTATTATCGCAATGACCTTTATCGCATTGTTAGGGAGGTGTATAAGGTATTGAAAGGGTCAAAGTGTCACACAAACACAACAAATGACTGTAAAATATTTGCACGCTTTTGCAAAAAAACAAAAATAAATTATTTTATTTTTTACGCTTACCACCTATTTCCCGATACAGTAAATTTAAATAACAAATTATATTAAATTTTTCATGGCGATTTGTCGTTGAGACAAATGCACACATGTCAAAAATCAAACTGATTCGTGCAATATATCCACCATCCATAGGATGGGGGATATATTTATTATACCCTCACTTTAGTGTGACGAGGGTATATATCATTTTGTCACTCCGTTAGTAACACCTCTTAATCTTGATCTGAGACTCTATAAAGTAAATATATTCCAAATCGAGTAAAATTCTAAGACGGTTTAACCACGTCCGTCTGTCCGTCCGTATGTTGTAATCACGCAACAGTCTGCAATAATTGAGCTAGAAGACTGAAATTTGGTATAGATAATTCTTATAGCTGCAGATAACTTGGAATTTAAAATGGGAAATTTCGCTCCATTTTTTGATATAGCCCCACAAACAGCATCTCCCCGATTTGACTTCTTAATGTCATAGATTTATACCCGGAATTCTTAATACAAACGACGGTAGTCTTAGATCTATGGTTTGACTTTGTAACGCCACAAAAACCTCAAATTTCAACGAAGTGGGCTGAAATTTTTAATAAAGAGTTTATTTTTACCCGAAACCATTCATATGCGGTCCATGGTGGAGGGTCTATAAGATTCGCCATGGCCGAACATAACGCTTTTACTTGTTATTCCCTCACCTTAGAGAGGAGGGTATATATCATTTGCTACGAAACAGTACATTCTAGTACATCCCCCACAAAGGGTTAACATTTAGTGAAATATTGAATTTTTAATAACCTCTATACCACTTATTTGAATCCTTTAATTTAAACAATGCTTAAATGTGGTGCAGGAAATGTGAGTTTGATGCCAAAAAAAGAACTACTCAAGAAAGTGTTGAAAAATATAAGGCTTTTTGGAGTTGCCCAGGGAAATTAACACATAAATTTTTTCTATTGATAGAATTTTTTATTTTGTAGCGCTTAGATTCAAAATCGGGATGTGGGTATATAAGGAGCCTATTTCCAAATCTGGACCAAATTTCTTGAAATTGAAATTAGAAATTTATGAAAAAATTTTAATTAGACAACGTTCGTTTTAGGATTACTAAACGGATACCGTTAAATTGTATGAAGATCTGTTAAGAATGTCGGATGTTAAAGCGTATGGATGCAAAGTCGGGAGATTGGTACATGTTACGGCTGTACCACAATCTGAACCGATTTGTTTTTCAATGAAGAAACTTTAATCCCGATGGACTTAATGGGAAAAGAAGTATGTATGGGTGTCTTCGGCTGGGCTTAACGATTTTCTCCTCCGGGGATGTCCAAAGAAGAGCAAATCTGTAACTCCGACCGTACAAAGACACTTCGGTCCACATAGCCGTCTTTAGACATACTCTAGAGGAGAAACATTTAAATTCTGATGAAGTTTGGCCACGGAGAAACATTTTGCTAATGTTTCTAATGATATATTTCATGATGCATTGTACTTTGGTTTGCGTATCGGGCAATTGTTGTATACCTTGGGCGTTATGACATATTTTAAGTAAAAATGTGTAGGAAATATCAAAGCATTGAGAATTATTTCACAATGATGAAAATCCTGATTTGTATGGACTTTTTTACAGTTATTTCATTTGTTTCGAAACTTTTAGGGGCACGAAGGGACAAAGATGACCTTATTAACCACAGTTGATTTCAAAAGGCTACAGTTGCAATCGCAACATTTGATGCATGCATAAGAATTTTTTTTCCGAAATTCTTTCTTTTTGAGGCACACTGGGACAACAAAGCTTAAAGGTATTTCCTGAAACATAAACTAGAAATAACAAGAGGTTTTTCGTAGTTTATTGCAAAAAAGAACCAACCTTCGCATTGCCTCCGTTGCATAGTGGAAGCACGCGCGATTTGCAATTCGAAGGTTCGACGACAGATCAAGACATTTGCAATTTATAACAGCGTAAATTAAAACAAGTAAAAGCGTTAAGTTCGGACATGCCGAATCCTATATACCCTTCACCATGGATCGTACATGAATAGTTACGTGTACTAATAAACTCATTATACCAAATTTCAGCCCAATTCGTTGAAAAAGAGACCGTTGTATGGGGACTATATCACAACATGGACCTATGGCTACCGTTGCACGTGTGAAGGATTCCTGGTATATATAAACCCGAGTTACAAATTTTCAGTTCGATTAGTTGACATTTGTGGTATCAATGACGTTTGAGAAGTCGAATCGGGGAAATGTTATATATGGGGGCTATATCCAAAAATGGACTGATGTTGGCCATGTTCAATCCCAACATACCTGCAGATATAAGAAGTATATGTACCAAACAGATGGACAGACGGACGGAAGGACATGATTTGTCTTAGAATTTTACGACTATGAAGAATATGTATACTTTAGATAAATATTTAGAGGTGTTACAAACGGAGTGACAACACATGTAAGAAAGTTCAGTCGGGTAAACCGACTAATGAATCCCCTCACCTTGAGTCTCAAAAAATATTAGTAAATTTATTTATTTTTTTGTTTTATTTGAATTATTATCAATTTAAATTGCATAACTTTAAGGTGTGTACTGGTATTAAAGTTAATAGCTGTTTACTTTTGGTCCATTTGTGTGCGAGTTACCAAACGGGCCGTCCCAATAACGGTCAACTTTCTCTGAACTCTAGGTACTATAAAAGCATTACACTGTACAAAATTTCAAGTATTTGTATGCACTGCTATTAAAGCTATAAGCTGGTAACTTTTGATACAAAATGGTCCATTTGTGTGGGAGTTACCAAAAGGAGCGTGGCAATAATGCCCCAATTTTACTGTTTTGCAGGTACTATTAAACCATTACACTATACAAAATCTCAAGTATTTGTATGCACTGGTAATGGAGTTATAAGCTATTAACTTTTGGTTCAAAATTGTCCATTTGTGTGGGAGCTACCAAAAGGGGCGTGGCAACTTCGCCCATTTTTCTCGAGGTAATAGTGACTAATAAACTAATGGAGGGTATATAAGATTCGGGAATGCCGAAATTAACACTGTTTTTAATTGTTACGTACGATCATATACGATCATCATATAGATTTTTTTATTGATAAACAGTTTTTATTTAATAGTGCTTAGACTATAAGGTGGCTACATCCAAATCTGGACCAAATTTCTTGAAGTTAGAAGTTGAAATTAGAAATTTATGAAAAAAAATATAATTGGACAACGTTTGTTTTAGGATTACTAAACGAATACCCGTTAAATTGTATGAAGACTTGTTATGAAATTCGGATTTTAAAGCGCATGGATGCATAATCGGGAAATTGGTACATGTTAGGGCTGTACCTAAATCTGAACCGATTTGGTCTTTAATGAAGAAACTTTTATCGAATGAAGTCCGGCCATGGAGCAATATTTTCGACATTTTAATAACTCGAAAGTTGTCCTCAATAATCACTTCCAGAATAAAGGTCTATTCCATGATGCATTGCACTTTGGTTTGCGTATTCGGCTTTTTTGTGGGTTATTTCAGTTTTTTTTCCAAATCTTAAGGAGCACGATGGGGCGAATGACTTTATATACTACCGCTGCATTCAAACGGCTACAGTTACAATCGCATAATTTTATGCGGACATAAGATCGGGATATTCAGGGTGTGAGGGTACTTCCTAAAACATCAACTAGAACTAAGGAGCGGTTTTTCGTAGTTTATTGCGAAAAAAGAACCAAACTCTGCCTTGTACATGTTATTGTTTTTTTTTGTTATAATCAAATCACATACAAAGTATATAACTCTGCAACTAAAAATTAACACAAACAAGTAAAAACGTCGTTAAGTTTGACCATGCCGAATCATATATACCCTCCACCATGGATCGCAGTGAATAATTTCGGGCACAAATTTACTCATATGACCCAATTTTAGTACTATTTGTTGAAATTTGCGTTTTTTTATGTTTCAAATACGGAGGGAGCTTTGTATGGGAGCTATATCTAAACATTGAGCTGTGACTCCCATGGTTCCCTAGAAGGGTTCCGGAAGCAAATAAAAACCATGTTACCAATTTTTAGAATCGGGGACATGCTATATATGTCTAATAATTGACCCATATTGTGCATTTTTCCATTCCAAGTTACCTTAATAAGTATAATAAGTACCAAGTTTCAATCATCTAGCTCAATTATTCCGATTGTAGCGTGATTATAACAGACCGATGGACGGACGGACAGACTTAATAAATCATCTTAGAATTTTGCGACGATTAAGAATACGAGTATATATACTTTATGGGTTCCCAGATCAAAATTACGAGGTGTCACAAACGGAGTGACACAATTAATCCTGTGGTAAAGGGTATAAAATATTAATCGTAAAATGTAGTTTTTCCCGTTTGTTAAGATAGGAAATTTGTTGAAACTATATGACGGCAGGAAATAAATAAGTACACAGCAATTGAACTCGAATTAACCTTTCCAACTCCTCACTCCAACTCCGCCCTACAACTCCTCCTCACTCTCCCTAAGTACCATTCAACCCCCACAACTCAATTAATATGAGCATATTTTTGTCTGAACAATTTCGTATGTTGGTCGATCCTTAAATATGGCGTTATCCTTGAAATACTTAATGATATGTTATTGGACAACTGATGTAGCCAACAACAATACCGATTATAAGGTAAATATTAAATGTCCCTTTTATTTCGTTCTGCGTTAATACTCAACAAATATTTGAGAAAGTTATTTGGTTTAATGACATTCTTTTGTAGGAAAATAAATTGTAATGTATACCAATTATTTTACAATTAGCTGTAATGTATGTTTAATGGCGTTTTCAAATGAGCCTAAAATGAAATGACCACCCAATACGAAGCAAAATGTTTTGATTTCATACACTGGACTAAAAAAATAACAAAATGTCATTTTAAAAATATATTTTTGTTGTTTGATTAAAGAACAAGTAAGAAAGTTTCAGTCGGGTAAACCGACTAAGGTATACCCTCACTTTGTGAGTAATGTAATAATTACATGAATTATTCTGTCAATTTGTGTTGGAGGTACCAGAAGGGGTTTAACAAATACACCTATTTTTCGTTGAACAGTAGATACTTTAAATACATTGCACTATGCCGAATTAAGCTCCTATCTTTTTGTGCAAAATGGTTCCTGTGTGTAGGAGGTACAAAAAGGGACGTGGCAATAACGTTCATTATCCACTTGATTGTAGGCACTATAAAATCATTACACTGTACCAAATTTCATTTATTTTTATACACTGGTATTAATGTTATAAGCTGTTAACTTTTGGTGCAAAATAGTGCATTTGTGTGGGAGGTACCAAAAGAGGCGTTGAAACTTCGCCCGTTTTTCTCGAGGTGACAGCGATTAATAAACGTATACTATGTGCGGTCCATTTGTGTGAGAGGTACAAAAAGGGGCGTGCCAATATATATATATAAAAAACAAGTAGGAAAGTTCAGTCGGGTAAACCGACTTATGAAATCCCTCACCATGAGTCCCAAACAAATATTAATAAATTTATTTAATTTTTTGTTTTAATTAAATTATTATCAATTTAAATTGCATTTAATAACTTTAAAGTATGTAATGGTATTAAAGTTATAAGCTGTTAACATTTTTCACTGTATTGTAGGTACTATTAAACCATTACACTGTACACAATTTCAGGTATTTGTATGCACTGGTAATAAAGTTATAAGCTGGTAAATTTTTGTACATAATGTTCCATTTGTGTGGGAGTTACCAAAAGGAGCGTGGCAATAAAGTCAATTTAATATTAAACCAATACAACCGATACAATACATAAGTTCAGGTCTGTGTATGTCCTAGTAATAATGTTATAAGCTGGTAACTTTTGGTACAAAATGGTTCATATGTGTGGGAGGTACCAAATGGAGCGCGGCAATAAGGCCCATTTTTCACTGCAATGTAGGTACTATTAAACCATTACACTTTTCAAAATTTCAGGTCTTTGTATGCACTGGTAATAAAGTTATAAGCTAATAACTTTTGGTTCAAAATTGTCCATTTGTGTGGGAGGTACCAAAAGGGGCGTGGCATCTTCGGCCATTTTTCTCGAGGTAATAGTGACTAATAAACTAATACTATGTGTATAATTTGAGAGGTCTCAAGTAAGTAGTATAGAAGTTATTAAATAATCAATATTTCACTAACCCATTGTTAACCCATTGTGAGGGAGGTACTACAAGGAGTGGCCCATCTTCGAACTTAGCCCGAGATGGAAGAAAATATTACCACATACCAAATTTGAAGTCAATCGGCTACTCCTTTCGAGAGTTATCGTGCGCACCAGCCAGCAGACAGACAGACAGACGGACGGACATTGCTCATTCGACTTAAAATGACCCAAAACGGATATCCGCCGAACATAGTTAGGGTCTTGGGTCACTCCTTCGATGGGTCACTCCTTTAAATTTTGTATGTCGTAATAGTTTTTTCTATCTCCGGGGGCCATATTGGTCCACTCATTCTCGTACCTCACTCACAAAGGTTTAACATTTAGTGAAATATTGATTATTTAATAACTACTATACTACTTATTCGAATCATCTGAAATTCACGCTGAAAAAAAAAATCGCTTCCGTAGAATATTGTCACAAATATTTTCGGTTTGAAACATATATATGTTTAAACATTTAGTATTTGGTTTACACAAAAATTATGTATTTGGGGAAGATGTTGTTCTAAACAAATATTTGTTTACATCCGAATACGATTTTATTTGGGACTATATTTCTGAAACAATAATTATTTGCATTTTAGTATTTATAAAATGCATAAATTGTTTTAAATTTTTCGGTAATTCAAAGTTAAATTTTTTGAAATTTTTAATGTTTGTAAAATTAATAATAAATGCAATTGAAATCGTATAATATTAGATCAATATTAGGGATGTAACGAATATTCGCATTCGCATATGCGAACGCGAATTATTCGCATCATTTTAAAATTCGCATTCGCATTCGCAAAAACCATCTTTGGATTATTCGCTTTCGCAAAAATATATTTCAGTATTCGCTTCTATTTATTAAAGTGTTAAATCTCCTTATTCCCTTCACACAATTTGAAGATATGTGTGTGCTTGTGGTAACAGGAGGTAAAACTATGGAAAACAGTCTTAATACTTGAATATCCTGGAAAAGTATCAATTCAGTTCCTTAAATTTGTTGGTACTAAAGGCTCTAACTATTATTCGCATTCGCATTCGCTTTCGCAAAAATGCATATTTCACTATTCGCTTTCGCATTCGCATTCGCAAGAAATATATTTCAATATTCGCTTTCGCATTCGCTTTCGCTAAAGCCACTTTCGTTACATCCCTAATCAATATAAATTACTTGGAGGATTGACAACAAATGATGGCTAGGAATACTCAGAAATGTGAATTGATTGATTTAAAACAGAAGTTAATGCTGCATATGTTATCATAACTGGGTGGGAAACCAAGAAAAAAAAACTGAAATTAGAAAACGGCAGCAAAAGTTGTGTAAACTTTTTTAAAAATAATTTATTTGGAGTAGTGGTTATATTTGTCTTTAAACACAAATTTTATTTGAGAAATTGAGCTTGTAAATATATTTTGATGTAATATTTTAATATAAGCCTTCCAAATATATTTAATTGATTTTGAAATACAATTTATTTGCTCAGGAATATATAATATTTAAAAATTTGTGTTCCAAATATATTTTGTTTCGATTCAAACATATCAAAAATGGCGATTTTGCCCCGTGGTAGTATTAGTTTATTAGCCACTATTACGAAGTTGACACGTCCCTTTTGGTACCTCCCTCACAAATGAACAAGTTTGAACCAAAAGTTAATAGCTTATAACTTGATTACCAGTGCAAACAAAAACTTGAAATTTTGTAGAATGTAATGGTTTAATAGGACCTACAATACAGTGGAAAATGGTCATTATTGCCACGATGATTTTGGGAACTCCCACACAAATGTACCATTTTACACCAAAAGTTAACAGCTTATAACTTTAATACCAGTGCATATAAATACTTGAAATTTTGTACAGTGTAATGCTTTTATAGTACCTAGAGTCCAGAGAAAAGTGACCGTTATTGGGACGACCCTTTTGGTACCTCTCACACAAATGGACCACTTTGTACCAAAAATAAAGCTCTTTTTACTTCAATACCGGTACATACTTTAAAGTTATTAAATGCAATTCAAATTTATGATAATTTAAATAAAACAAAAAACAAGTAAGAAAGTTTCTGTCGGGTAAACCGACTAAGGTATACCCTCACATTGTGAGTAAATTTGTTGGTACTAATGGGTCAAACTATAATGCTCAAATGACTTAAAATTACCCAAAACGGATTTCCGCCGAACATACTTAGGGTCTTAGGTCACTCCTTCGATGTGTTACACTTTTGGCTCGTAGCAAATGATATATACCCTCCTCTTTAAGGTGAGGGGATAAAAAGTACGGAAATTGTAGTTGAGTAAGCCGACTAATTTTACTCTATACACATTCATTGAAAAACTTCTCTCAAGTACATAATATGAGAAAACTAAGGTAATTGCTAAAGAAGTTACGGGGAAGCGGTGTTGTAGTGAATCTGTCAATGTGTGTAAAAGGGCCTTAACAAATTCGCCTATGAAGCTAGACGCTGGAAAGTAGATACTTCAAAGACATTGCACATTACCATATTGCACCTGTTCCACAAAAGGGTAACAACTCAAAATTTTAAAAATTTCAGTAGAGGCCAAAAACTGTTTCCGTTATTATTAATGATATACGAGGTATGTTCAAAAAATATCGCGAATTTTGTATTTTTTCAAAAAGTATTTATTTATTCATGAATATCTATTTTGTCCCCTTCAAAGTAATTCCCCTCGGATATAATACACTTCTGCCAATGTTTTTTCCAATCCTCGAATCACTTCAAATAATAAATTTTTGTGATCTTGTTCAGTTCCTCCTTCGATGCCGTCTTTATCTCCTCAATCGTGGCGTAGCGTCGTCCTTTCATGGGCCTTTTCAGTTTTGGGGCCTTTTCACTGGGGGCTAGGTCAGGGGAATACGGTGGCTGCGGCACCATTACTGTGTTGTTTTTGGCCAAATATTCGCGCACAAGCAACGATGTGTGTGCAGGGACGTTATCATGGTGCAAAAGCCAGTTTTTGTTCTTCCACAAATCCGGGCGTTTTTGGCGGATTGCTTCGCGCAATTTGCGCATAACTTGCAGGTAATATTCTTTATTGACCGTACTACCCTGTGGCAAGAACTCATAATGCGCCACGCCCCTGCAATCAAAGAAAACTGTGAAAAAAGTTTGTATATAAATAGTGGTATTATTTTGAGTTGTTCCCTTTAAACTGAAAAATCTTACTCGGATTATAAGTTGAAAAGGGCACAACTAAAAAAATTACTCTCTAGATGATAAATCAACGGTCCCATTTGCTTAAACACTTGGAGACAATTCAAAATGTAACTCTTTAGTTGAATCTAAAGACGTTATTCTGAAAACACAGAGAGAGTCATAACGGTTTTTTTATTATAAAAAAGGAGAAAAATCAGTGGACATTTTTTGCAGTAGGTAGAAATTGCCATTGTACGTTGTTTTCTGACAAAAAAAAAACAAAATTTATAAATTTTGAGTTGTTACCCTTTTGTGGAACAGGTGCGATATGTGAAATTACAGAAGTTTCGGATTAAAATTACATTTGTTGTTAGATAATCAATATTTCACTAAATTTTAACCATTTGTGGGGGAGATATAGGATTTTCCATTAAGGACATAACATTAACTTCGCCAGGTCCCAATCAGAGAAGTTTCGGCGTTTCAAATGATCAAGTGGCTTCAGTTCTTCAGTCATATCTTATAAGAATGAAGGCCAAGATCTCTTCCAAAATACACAGTGTGGTTTGAGAGATGCCCAATTCCTGAGAACGACGTGGAATCGACTGATTTGTCTCATTTTGAACGGATACACTTTCGGCTGCGATATTTTCATCGCTTCGAGCGGAACGGCGTCTCTTTGGGGCCGGAACATCCAAAAGTGAATATTTGGGTTCAAATTTATCTACTATAGCACGCACAGCCTATCGGGTGACGCGATTATTACGGCCGAAAATTTTAGTAAGCGCTCTTAATTTAATTTTTAATGATTTCCAAACGTTGCCCGTAAGTGAACTTTACCATGATGTAAATGTTGACTTCGACTAACGTTTTGACACTGAAAGATCATTAAAAATGTTTGAGGGTGCGTTGACATAAAGACGAAATTGTTATGTCCCTATTAGCAGGGACGTATCCAGGATTTTGGTTCGGGGGGCCCAACCTTTTTTTCCATAAGATAAACAATTAAAAAAATGCGTTTATTGTATGGGTAATGGAAGTTAAGTTCCTTAGTTTTTTATTCGAATTTTATTCCTAACTATTAATATGTACTTTAGTACGAGATCAGTAAAACTGTTTATAATAAAATACGTAAGAGTTAAAAATGTAATCTTTGATTTTTTAAAAGAAATATATCAATTATTTCATCGATTTTGACTTCATCTTTGTATATAGACATCAAAGCCAGATAAGATAGCCTTTCGGCTACTTAATATTTAATTCTTTAAAACTTTCCTCAACCAACTCGGATACATGGTTCTCGAGTTATGCCACTATATGTGGTTCAACCACTAATTTCTTTCCATATCACAGCTTATCGCGAGAATTTAAAGAGACAACCCTTTAGGCTAAGAAAAAAGAGAGGTTGAACCAGATATTATGGCATAACTAGAGAACCATTCATCCGAATTGGTTCAGGTAAGCTTTACAAACTTCAGAATTAAGTAGCCTTCAACTTCGCACAACACAATTTTACATCCGTTTAGCGGTTTCGACGATATCTTACAAAGTATTGCAAAAAAATCATATTTTTTGAGAAAATTTTAATAATTTTTAAATAAAAGCCTCACAAAAACATCTATAAACGCATACTTGTCATATTTTTGTGATTTTATCGTAAACTCTGAAAGGTTATGAATAAATTGAGACCATTCCGAAGGAAATCGATGCATAATTTAAAAAGTTTTAGCAAGGAAACCATGCACTTTTCTTATTTTTAGTTGTTATTACTTTAACTGTTACCATTTTTTACGCTTTTTTATTGTTTTTTTTTAACGGCCTTCCAAATATTTTTCGTGTTTTTTTGAGTGATTTTGAAAATTGTAAACAGTTTATGCCGGAACGCCGTCCGTGGACGCCGTCCGTGGAACGCGCATTGCTTAAACTATTTAAAACGCCCACACCTCTAGAGACTTCAAATTGAATCGGAAGCAGCGATCCTTAACCTAAGCTGGAATGAAATTAAATACTGTGCATTAAATAGAGACAATTGGAAATCCATTGTTAAGGCCCTAAGATCCTTACTGGAGTGAAAGGAATAAATATCTATATATATAAATTGATATCCGCCGAATATACTTAGGGTCTGAGGTTATCCATTTGGCCCAAAGTTATTTTGAAATATCCGGGTGTTCAAAATGAATTTTTGACCTGTAAATTCTTCGGCATATTTTCTTCGCAAGACCCATCGAACAAGAATCGCGATTCGCCTTTGTAAATTGTTTCTCTATTCTTGAATATTTTTAAAAAATAACTACATATTTTGAAAGATCGGGGGGCAATGTTTCTTAATTTTTAAGTCCATTCATGATGAAATGACAAAACAAACTGAACATTTTTTATTTTCGCAGATGTCACGAATTTCGCTTGAGCTGGAAAGAAGTTAACACCACTAAACCAAATGGCAAAAGAATCGCCCTGTATAATTTTCTGGGTTGTCTCTAACATTTCCCAACGAAATATTACCTTAACCCCAGCTGCCCGTTGTAGATCATGTAGAGTGTCCTCAAATTTGTCGGAACTTAAGTATTTCAACACTTAAGTGCGTTTTCAAAGAACGTCTCTTTTGTTTTTATCTATTTGCTTAAATTTAAGTAAGCAATAGAAATCCATTAGGGTCATTATTGTTTTTCTTTGCTTAGCTTTGTTTTGCGATTCCAGGTGATGTTGTTACACATTTACGTCATTTGGAAGACTTTAATCATTTCACATAACCAAAGTGATTGCCACACTCGTCCAAACCCCTGAAGTGGGAAGAAGGGAAAGGCGTCAGAAAACAGGTCTATGACTAATTCTAACGCCAGCACCACCGAAACGATTTTTTTATAATGTTTAATTGTTGTTTCTTCTTTTGTAGCTAAGAAAGTGTCATCACTTGAATGGCTTACGTGTATGGTTGAGGAACTACTGCCAGCCAGCCACCAGATGTAATGGTAATATAAGTAGTGGCACTACCAACACTGAAACTGGCAGTGCTAATGACTAAACTACAGCCACTGTCTACGAGTACCACGATGACAGGCCCCCTTTTGCCTTGAACACATCAATAGAACAACGACGATGTCTTCTTGATTTCCTCTCTCTTTCTCCCTCTTGTGGCCTTCATCGGTCTCGTTGTTATTCTTAGGGAAACGGAAATTAAGAAATTTCATTATAGCAACAGCCACCAAGAACCCCCAACATCAGTCTAGCAGTCTGGCATGACGGACGACTCACAGTGCCTCGTCCCATAGGCAAAACTCAAATTTTAGGTTCATGTCTTGGATATTTATAAAATTTACATTTGCGTCAAAAGTAATGAAAACTAATGAGCTAAGAATATTTAAAGCAGAAGTGAATATCGAAAGTCGAGTTGGGCTGACTATATGATATCCTAAGTAGGGTTGGGCCGAATATATGATATCCTACTCCACTACTGTGCCTATGCCTATTTTCTTTCGAATAATACTTTCCTATAAATAAATCTTAGATTTTCTCCTAGAAAGATTATGTTATGCGATTTGTAGGACATAAAGCTTTAAATCGATATTGATTTAAGTATCAAAAACTCCATTCCGAAGCATGCCAAGTCGACACAAGTACTTTTTCAGAAAAGGCGATTAAATTTGTAAATTTGTGTGGAATTCCTTTGAAAAGCAATTCGAAAGATATCTACAGTTTTGTGCATAACTTTTTATTGGATTGGCGGATCAAATCCAAATTTTGACAGAAAATAATTTGGAATTTAAAAATTCAATGTCACCAAAAGACATGCTAAATCGACATAGCTTTCTTTGAAATGGAGGTATCGCTATGTATGGATAATGTAATAAAACTTAAATCCATGTGGCCAAAGTTTCTCAAAAATATTTTTTAGCAAAAAATAATATAATTATGTTATATAATATTTGGGCCACATACATATAAATAATAGCCAATTTAGTTTTTTTTTTCAAAGAATGGTTTAGGATCACATAAAATTCTATGTGACAACTTTCAACTACACTGGTTGTACAATAAGTCTTCTAGGACGTGATGAAATCAAATTAGAAGGACCGTGACATGAGTGATGTACAAACTATTTGTTCCTTCTTTGTCAGTGCAACTATAAATGGCTAACTACCAGCCACATGGCCCAAAATAAAGCCAAGGGGCAAACAGCAAGTGAGGAAGTGCTGCAGGAAGCTCTTTAATAGGGCAAAGACCACATGAGCTCCACAGGACTGGGACACATATAAGGAAGAACTCAAGCAGTGCAAGAAAGAACTGGCAAAGGCTCAAAATAAATCCTGGATAGATTTCTGGAATTGGCGCAGAAAGTTCTTCCGGAGCCTCAAGGTTACGGAAAATGTTAGCCTCACCACATTGTAAAGGGTCCGCTATCTAACGTTTTTATACCCTCCACCATAGGATGGGGGGTATATTCATTTTGTCACTCCGTTTGTATCACCTCTAAATATTGATCTGAGACCCCATAAAGTATATATATAATTAATCGTCGTAAAATTCTAAGACGATTTAGCCATGTCCGTCTGTCCGTCCGTCCGTCCGTCCGTCCGTTCGTCCTTCTGTGGTAATCATAGGTTGATAAAATTTGGTATATATATTTCTTATAGTTGCAGGTTGTTTGGGATTGCAAATGGGCGATATCGGTCCATATTTAGATATGGCTCCCATATATAACATCTAACTTGTTCTGATTCCTACTGTTCTCATCTACTATATTTTTTGTGTTTTTCGGTGTTATTATACCCTACACCACACTGTGGTACAGGGTATTATAAGTTTGTTTCACGGCAGATGTTTGTAACACCTAAAAATAACACAGCTAGACCCACCTTAAAGTATACCGATCGACTCAGAATCACTAGCTGAGTCGATTTAACCATGTCTGTCCGTCCACCACACTGTGGTATAAAATGTCCCAAAAGTAAATTTATGTAAACAATTTATACATGAATTACAAAATTTATATTTCAGAGTTATTCAATATTACGAGAGTGGTGTAGGGTATTATATAGTCGGCCCGTCCGACTTTAGCCTTTCCTTACTGGTTTTCTTTAGGTTTGAGTTATTTTGTGAGGTCACATGCTATCCATGGTGGAGGGTATATAAGATTCGGCATGCCCGAACTTAACGCTTTTACTTGTTTTTTTTTTCAACTAGTGCTTATTTCGTGAATGGTAACACCTAGCTCCAGGCTATGAAGCCGACAACTCAGCCGCCGAATTTTATTTGGTGAGTCAAGAAGATTTTATTTTTGAAACCATGAAAATTTAGAAAGCGACTACTAAGTGATACCTTTGGTTCTTAATTTCCAATATTTAGAGTTAAGTACAAAGCGTAGCGTACAAAGTTTATAAAACGTTGCTAATGTTAATATAAGATATGGCTATCTTTTATTAAAAAAATATTATAAAAATATACGGGAATTTTAAATAAAAAATGCGTTTTGGGTTTTACGAAAATTACAGCTGAACAGATTTTTTCAAAGTCTACGTTTAAAAAAAGTTTGAGTTCCAAAAATATTGTTTCCCTCGTTTTTTTTTCAAATTTTCACAGAATATTCGATGCACTCATTTCTTCTGCTTCTGGAAAACAGTACATATAAAATTTCACGCAAGGGAGTTTAAAATTCATATGTGCAGAAATAGAAGAAAAGAGCCAAAATTAAGAGACCAATGCTAGTATTTCGTCCATAACTTTTAAAAATACTGAGGCCCAAAACCATCGAATCAAAACTGCGGAACGACCCAATTCCTTTTGGCCAAGGATTGTCAACTTAATAATTTTCAATATTATATCAAACTTCCATAACTTTGTGTTAATTTTAAGTTTTTTCCTCTAACGCTAAATATAAAAAAAACTTTTGCCGGAGAATTACATTCGTATTCGTGCGCTTTCGATTGTGGAAAATTTACCGGCTCAGCCGATTGTTGAAAATTGATCGGCTCAGCCGATCAGCCACCGCCGCCGATCGATATTTATACCCTACACCACACTGTGGTACATGGTATTATGACTTTGTGCATTTGTTTGTAACACCTAAAAGGAGAAGAGATAGACCCATTGTTTATTATACCGATCGACTCAGAATCACTTTCTGAGTCGATTTAGCCATGTCCGTCTGTCTGTCCGTCTGTCTGTCCGTCTGTCTGTCCGTCTGTCCATGTATTCTTGTAATCAAAGTGCAGGACGTATTTATGGTCCGATTGTGATGAAATTTAGCATAGTGCTCTTTTTTGGCCCAAGGCCGATCCCTATTGAAATTGGTTAAAATCGGTTCAGATTTGGATATAGTCCCCATACATATGTTTCACCCGATTTGACATGTAAGCGCTGTAGAAACCACATTTTACATCCGATCTTTATGAAATTCGGCAGAGAGAGTTTTATTATTACGTGAATGAACACTACCAAATTCGGAGAAAATCCGTTCAGATTTAGATATAGCCCTCATATATATGTTTCACCCGATTTGACATGTAAGCGCTGTAGGAACTGTATTTTAAATCAGATCAGTACGAAATTTGGCAGAGATAGTTTTCTTATTACATGAATAAACACTGCCAAATTCGGGGAAAATCGGTTCAGATTTAGATATAGCCCCCATATATATGTTTCACCTGATTTAACATTTAAGCGCAGTAGAAATCGTGTTTTATATCCGATCAGTACGAAATTTAACAGAGAGAGTTTTTTTATTACATGTATGAACACTGCCAAATTCGGGGAAAATCGGTTCAGGTTTAAACATAGTCCCAATATATATGTTACACCCGATTTGACATGTAAGCGCTGTAGAAACCGTGTTTTATATCCGATCAGTTCGAAAATCGGCAGAGAGTTTGCTTATTACATGTATGAACACTGCCAAATTCTTATCGCAATGCCCATTATCGTATTGGTAGGTAGGTGTAGGGTATTATATAGTCGGCCCCGCCCGACTTTCTGTCTTTCCTTACTGGTTTTCCATGCGCCGCCGCCGCCGAAAATTTTGGTCGGCTTTATTGTCTGCCTAGCTCATGTCTGATTTGACAGATAATTAGTTTTATCCTTCCGCTGAACGATTATGGTTGTGTATACGCTTGAACAACGCTGGGAGCGATCGACTTACAGAAGATGCCGATTTTGCCAAAAAATCATCATTTCAGATGAAGCTCATTTTGATCTTGGCGGGTATGTAAACAAGCAAAATTGTCGCATTTGGAGCACAGAAAACCCGCACGCATACATTGAAAAGCCGATACACCCAAAACGAGTCACTGTTTGGTGCGGATTTTGGTCCAGAGGCATAATTGGGCCATTTTTCATCGAAAATGAGCAAGGAGTGGCCGTTACAGTCAATGGCGATCGTTATCGGGCCATGTTGAATTTTTGTTCACAAAAATTGAAGAGGAGGATATTGGCAACATTTGGTTTCAACAGGACGGCGCTACGTGCCACACAGCCGAAGCTACACTCGATGTTTTGCGCGATGTTTTCAAAAAAAGGTATTTGGCGGACCCTTTAGTAATGGGAACATCAAGAAGGATGATAGTTCTTGGACTACGTCTACTAAAAAATCGCTGAGAGTGCTCGTGGATACACATTTCCCGGGAAACTCTGAAGAGCAATTAACAAGAGATTTTTTTTTTTTGGTTATCAAACGCTGTAATCCTTTTAAGTTGCCAACTTTAGGCAATGTCTGTAGTGACTGCCATAATTACTCCATGGCTCAGAGAGATCTGCACATTGATCAATCAGGCTAATACACGCAAAGAAATGTATTCGTTTCTGCGAATCGTTATTTTAGACAACTACTGTACTCGTTTGCAGTATCTGCGGCTACGCAGTCTGACCAGAGCACTTAATCTGGTACCACGGGAGTCAGGAAAGCCCTCGGTACGCAGGTACCGTCCTGACTATTGGTGAGGACCCTGTTGGGTGCAACGTGGTGGCTGTGGTTTAAACCAAAATCGCTGGGAGAGAATGGTCTCGGATGTGGAGTTGCAATCCAACCGGGCGCCATTACCCATAGAATGGAAGGAGTTTTAGATGGGCTCCGCTCCTAACCAAGGAGGAGGGAAAAAGTGGCCAGAAGCTCGGAATTGATTGGAACTCATGCACATTGTGTGTGAGGGCGCTGGTCGACGCATGTATTCACCCGTGTGTTTAGAGCACGGTGGAGTTAAGCCTTAACGGCAGAAATCCAAAAAAAATCCAAATACTCACTGTACACGTTTGTAATTTAGTTTTTTTGTTCTGACCTAAAGAAATTGTAGTCCTCGTAAACGAGAATTGTAATTGTCTAAAATTTCGTTTCGCAGGAACGATATATTCTTTGTGTGTATAACAACGAAATGAAGTAGTATCAAGGTTGTTTTCATCTCAAAAGTTGGGAAGGATTTTCTAAGGATTTCCGGCCAATTTATCTATCGTCATTTTTCCTTAAAGCCTTGGAGAGATTACCAGATAGTTTATTGGACTAAAACTGATCCAATGAACAGCATGCCTACAGCAAGGGCAAGTTCACTGAAACCGTCCTGAAGGATCTAGTCAGCTTTATTGAAGGATGTGTCTCTGTTAAGAAATATTTTATGTTACCTTTCTAAGAAATAGAAATAACAATTATTAACAAAAATCCAGCAGCTATAACTAGGACACTAACAATCATGGGAGTTGATAACACTATACGTAGTTTCATTCATAATGATTAAGAGACGCATTTCAGCTGGCTTAGTATCAACTGACACTCATAGCTTTGTCAGCAGGGGAACGCCCCAGGGGGTTGTTCTGTCTCATCTACTATAGAACTTCTCAATGAAAGTTATTCTGCTTTCTTTGGAGATGATGAGCGTTAAAGTTCTTGCCTATGAAGATGACGTGGCGATAGATGTTAGATGGAAGTTTCCGAGTACTCTTAGATATATCCTACAACCGCATGATGGACTTCCGACAATAGTGTTGGTGTTAACCCGACAAAAACGGAAATAGTTACTTTCAGCAGGAGCTATAAGTACCAACAGTAGCACCTGTCTCCCCGACCAATATAGACATTTATTTTCAGTATGATATATAAGGTGCCAGCAGTTGCACCTGTCTCTTTGAGGGAATTGAAATTTCCTTCTCTGTTAGTGCTAAATATTTATATATTATACTACATAGGAAGTTGAGCTTCAAACCCAACATTCTGGAAAGTGTAAAGAAGGCAGCGTTACCCCAATTTTGTAAAAGGGTAATAGGGAAACGCTGGGGTCTGTTTGTCTGCAGAAGTCCACCTTCAGCAAGACACTCAACGTATCACTGGTGCGCTGAGAACGACACCAACTGAGACACTAAATACACTATGCAACAAAAAAAATTTTTTTTGTGTCCTAGACCTACAAATTTGTTTTGTACAGATTGTGGCATACTGTTATATAAAATCAAAACAAAAAATTTTTTTATGGATACATTTTTTTTTAAAATTTTTTTTATTAAAAATGATATTATCGTCGAATGTACTCTTAGTATTTGCACTATAATTTTTGGAGTATATGCCCGATATATTCGATTTCTACGTCAAATTGAAGCTATTAATGTGGGCTACATCTTTCACTTAGAAACAGTGGTTTAGTAACAGTCATTAAACAAATTCGAAAAAGTAGATTTAAAAAAAAAAATAAAAAATCCTTGGGCGAAAAAAACATAAAAAATAGAAAAAAATTCAAAAAAATATTTTATTTTCCAAAAGTTTGCATTCTAGCGAAGAAAATAATGTCTATTTGAAATCTATGGATAAATGTAGAAATTATAGCCCTTTTGGTAGAGGTAAGGGAATTTCAAAACAATTTTTTTTAAATTTCAGTTTAAATAGCGATTTTATTTGTTACTTTTATTTATATTATGTACATTTGAATTTATTTACATGTACAAGTTTCATTAGAAGTAATTGTGAGTTCTTTGTTGACGTTTGTAGATTTCGGAATCGGTTTCTCAAACGACGAACCAAATATAATCTCCCATCATTCTTTCATCCCAGTGCCCTTGGTAACGCCGCTCGATGGACTTCAATTCTTGGTGAAACCTTTCGCCATGTTCGTCACTTCCGTCGCCAAGATTCTCGGGGAAAAAGTTTAAATGAGAATGCACGAAATGAAATTTGAGGGACATATTTACACCTGTTGGAATACATAAAGCGAAAAATAAGTAAGAAGAATACATACATATGTGTTATATACATAAATATAGGAAAATATATTTCTAACTAATTTTTTCATAATTTTTTAACAAATCATTAATCACTGTTTCATATTGCGGATCCAAGAAAATTTGAAACTATAAGATTAAACGACCTCCATGCTGAAATTTCATCCGACGTCAAATATGATTCGAAATTCACATCTTTCATCAGTTTCATTATTTTAGGCCCATCAAAATATCGGCTATCCCTGAGGCATAACATACCAACTACTTTTAAATCGCAATAAATTTTCCAGTCATGTTCATATTTTATGTATTTTATCAATTTAGCCATTCTTTTGTATGATTCCTTAGTGTTGACAGCATGAGCAATGGAAATCGACGGTTTCTGATTTCCGTTGTGTAAAAGTACTGCTTTCAAACTTTCTTTACTGCTGTCAACAAGTAACCGCCATTCCTTTGAATTGTATGTTTGATTAAGTTCCTCGAACAATCCGGGAATGTCCTTGCAAAAGCATCTGTTATCCACAGTTCTATAACATTTTTTGTAAGGTATATCACGGACTCTATAATATCCCAGCAAAATCTTGGTAAGTACCTGTCATTATTTCCTGCATTATCAAATAATGACATCTCGTTATTCGCTGCATTACTTTCGGCTTATTAATAATGACTTACCAATAACAACAGAAATAAGTGATTTTTTGCTATCAAAATCATTTTGGCAATTTTTGATATAAAGCAATTTTGGATATATGTAGGTTATTTTATGTACAAGTTTCAACATGTTTTCAAATAATAATAATTTGAATGAAAATACCATAAATATTTTCGTATATCTTATAATGTTAGACCGTTGAAGGATTTTTCACATGGGGGTTTGGGTTCAGAAATTCGAATCTGGCATGATGAAATTTGTTTCAAGAAAAATTCGCGACAATATTAAAAAAACACTTTAAATGACCATTTCTTCATATCTTATAACTTATTGTATTTTATAACTTATTGGTAATGCATTATTCATGTACTTAAAATCGTGAAAATATAAGCACATATTTATGTGCTATGCCTATGCTACAAATAAGTACTTATTATGCTACTTCATTGTATGCTTTTGGGAAGTACTTTCTCCAAAAACCAAAGATTATTATTGCAACGAATAATTGGTTACTACAACAGAAAAAATATTAATAAATAATCGTTTATTGGTTATCCCAATAATTTCCCAAATTTAGAATAATTAAATGTATTTTGGGATACACAACCGAAAAATTGGTTGCTGTTCTTTAGCAACAAACAAAAAATAAAATTACTCGACATAAATAAATCTTCAAAATATTTTTTCAAGAACGTATATACGTAATCAAAATTAATCTCGTGTGGATAATAATGTGTGGAATGCAGAATTTGTTGTGCAAAATATTTTACATACATAAAAAATAAAAGCAACAATCATAAAATTGAAAGCATAGGGTTAAGCGATATTTGCATAAAAGTTTTGTGTTTTTTTTCGTGTACTAAAATGTGTGTCAATATGGAATTTTTAATTTTGTTTCGAATTGTTTTGTTTTTTGTTCAACAAATAAAATAAAAATTAATGAAAACTGTTTTTAATTAATTGTCAGAACAACCAATTTTTTAAAACAGTTGGTTGTGGCAACAACAACAGATAATTTTAGCCACCATTTTCGTAGTCGGCGCAACCAAATATGATTGTTGTCAACATGGACATGAACACAGAAGTATACCAAAACCAAAATATTGGTTGTCCTGATGGAATCGCATGATAGTGGACAGAACTACCAAAATTCGGTTGGCAAATAATTCGGTTGAGGCAACCAAACTCAACAACGAAGTGGTCTTTAGTGTCTTTTCTGAGGAACATGAGCTATCCATTGCAAACAGACTGCTCAGTAGTGTTTACCAGGCTAAAGATTAACATGCTGACCAAAGTCGGTATAAATATTTTATCCGATAATCAGGCTGCTATCAAGTCCATGGGCTGAACAGTTCAATATTCACCTGATACGGGTACCGAGCCACAGGGACATACCAAGGAACTGCAAGGCAGATTAACTTGCAAGACTAGGAATTACCTTACACACTTCAGGGGACCTAGAAAATGTGGGCATGCCTCTTGCGACTTGCAAGCTCTTCGTGAGATATAGTGCACTAACGGCAACAAATGAAAGGTGGTCACTAGTCAGGATCTGCGTACATTCCAGGCTGATGTGGCCCGGCCTGGGCTTAAATCGCACCAAAGCACTGCTGTCGTTACCGAGAACGACAGATTGAAGATCTTGCAAAATGACTTTTGCGGAGACAAAGAGTAAGAGGAATCAATAGAACACCTTCTGTATCTGTGCCCCACTCTCTCATGAAGGCGGCATGCAATCTTAGGCTCTTATTTCTTTGAGTTACCTAACTTAGCTGATATTAGAATCCGTAAATTTTTGTGCTTTTTAAAGCAATCAAATTGGCTCATCGGAAGGGACGAGGGATAACTTGTGTTTTCCATTACGTCCCTGTGGTAACACAATGTGCATGCCTTTTATACAACCGCAATATGGGCTTCCTATAATGGTCTTGTTGCTAATCTGACCAAAACTTAACTTGTTATTTTCAGCAGCAGATATAAGGTACCAACAATTGCACCTGTCTCGTTGGGGTATTGATCACTTCTTTAAAAGCGCTAAAAACTTGCTAAACGAGGAATTGTACTATCGTACTACCCATTGTATCTTGTTGAACTTTGCTCATTACACAATGAATGAACCACTCTTTGACAAGAAGTATCTCAATCTCATACCTGATAGATCAGAATGGAATGACCGTATTCCAGGACAGAGAAGATTCGTGAACTTCTCTGCCTACGGTTCCAAACTCAACGACCAGGTGGGCATTAGTGTATTTTCTAAAGAAACCTAAATTTAGAAATACAGCTTCACTGGAAGCTGTAAACGATCCACTGTGCGACATATATCTCAGAATTGAAGAGTGATTCCATAGTGCAGTGTAGGAACCCATTCCCTATGGGGGTTTTCCTCGTTACGCCAACATATAAACTGGTAGCATTTCTCCTCTATCTCCTTCCCTCTCATTTTTGAAGAAGTCAGGAGTCTTTCAGTCATTGCATGCGAATCCAACCATGTACATACATACATATGTATATGCATGCGTGTGTGTGTGAATGTACTGCCCCAGTGTTTACGTCGAATGTTAAATATAAATTGTTGACTATTATTTTTAATTACATTTTGTGGTTTTTGATGATAAATTATTGTTGTTGCAGTAGCTGTTTGCCGGTCTGTCTGTTGGTTTGCTTTCTTTTCTTCATCGTCGTCGGTCTTTTATTGTTCTTTAACTTTTGCCATTTTCATGAGCATTTAGTATCCTTAGAATGTGGATTTATATTTCACACAAAAACATCAGTTAATTGTTGCGGTCTCAGTGAAACATTTTAATTGTTGTGTAAGAGTTTTATGGAGTTTTGAAGTTTCTTAAAACACCTTAAATATGATTATGATGAATGGATGTGATGTGATGCGATATATTGCAATGGGTATTGTGAACGGGTAAATGTATGAGTATTTTTGCAGTTCATATACATCATACGCAGGGGTGACCGCATGCGAACACAATGCTATGGGAGAAATTCAGGAACAAGGGTGATAATTCTGCGGTTTCTTAACTGGACAAAGTTGGCTTCCTTGTAGAAGGCGCATTAGAGAATTTAAGTTTTATGTTAGGGACGTGTATACTCTACAGCCCTCAAAATGGGCCACCTCGAATATGACAAGTTTACAACATTTTTCCCTCAAAATGGGCCACCTCGAATATGACAAGTTTACAAAATTTTTGCCAAAGGGATGTACATAACATTTTCTGGTGTTCTAAAAACGAAACAAAAATTAAAAATGTAGTAAGAACTGTCTCGTTCCTGAAAATAGTTATAAATCGCAACATTCACCTCTTCATTGCTGGCAAAGTTTGGAAACAAAAAATAATCCGAGGGAGCTAAATCTGGCAAATAAGGTGCGTGCTGAAGCAATTCCAATTTTAATTCATTGATAGTGGCCATTGCAATAGTGGAAGTATGAACTGGTGCATTGATTTGATTGTGAGCAAACGCAGCACCCATCTTGTTCACAGCTTTCTTATCATCAAATTTTCCGTCAATATACGACATATATCACTTTTTGAAATGCCTGTGACGTCAGCCTATGAACGACGGTCATCCAATACCATTTTGATTTTTTAACCATTTCTGACGTGGGCACCTCAATTGGTCGACCACTAAGTTCTTCTCGTTTAAACTCTGTCACCCAATATTTTATAGTTGTAAACGAAGAAGCAGACTCCCCCAAAGAAGAATCTAGCTCGCTTTTAATTTTGTTTGGACCTTTTATATGAATTATATATTAGGTTGGGTTCATTTGTGAGGACAAAAAAAGTTCGCGTTGTTCAAAGCTTATGTGAAAATATGGTTTGTTTTATATTCGCAAAATATTTCGTTTCTGCGATCGCGAAATTTGGGGCTATTTGCGGTTTATATTTATACCCTACACCACACTGTGGTACAGGGTATTATGACTTTGTGCATTTGTTTGTAACGCCCAAAACGAGAAGAAATAGAACCATAATTTATTATACCGATCGTCATAGAATCAATTTTTGAGTCCATTTAGCCATGTCTGTCCGTCTGTCTGTCCATGTATTCATGTAATCAAAGTACAGGTCGTATTTATTTTCCGATTGTGATGAAATTTAGCACAGTGCTCTTTTTTGGCCCAAGGACGATCCCTATTGAAATTGGTCAAAATCGGTTCAGATTTAGTTATAGCCCCCATATATATGTACCTCCGATTTGGCATATATGCACTGTATAAGCAACATTTTTGAACCGATTTGTACAAAAATTGTCAGAGAGTAGTCTTATGATACACTCAGAGACAATACAAAATTTGGGGAAAATCGGTTCAGATTTAGATATAGCCCCCATATATATGTTATGTTAAATGTAAGCGATGTAAAAAGTGTATTTTAAATCCGATCAGTACGAAATTCGGCAGAAAGAGGTTTCTTATTACTCAAAGAAATACTGCAAATTCGGAGAAAATCGGTTCAGATTTAGATATAGCCCCCATATATATGTTACCCCCGATTTCATATGTAAGCGCGGTAGAGACTGTATTTTATGTCCGATCAGTACGAAATTCGAATGAAAGAGGTCTTTTTACATAATTGAGTATTCAGGGAAAATCGGTTCAGATTTATATATGTATAACCTCCATATATTTGGTAAATGATTATCGCAATGACCCTTAGGGAGGTGTAGGGTATTATATAGTCGGCCCCGTCCGACTTTCTGCCTTTCCTTACTGGTTTTTGTTAAAGACTTTGGATTATTATTATTTTATTTTTCCCCCCCGTCGTTCCTATAAGGAGCATAGGGCCTTATATTTGCGGTTTAAGTAACCTTTAAATATCAGGTTTTCCTACAATAAAATTTACAATTTTAATTTCTTTTAGGAATTTACCACTGGACATTAAAAAATGAACCATTATTTATAGGGCAAAGTGACTTTCTTTAAAGAAATTGCAATATAAAGTCACTTTTTCAATTTAATTGAAATTTAGTGCGTTTAATTTAATTTTTAGCGTATTTTTTAAAATATCGGAAATAACTTCTGTAATTTTTGTCCGATTTTCTCTTTTCACGGCTCGTTATACAACTGCTGATTTCTAGATTTTATTTGAATATAAAATTAACTCTATCAAGGCCGTTAACCTTTTATTAGATTGTTGGTACCAAATGAAATGGGTCCAAAATCTAGAAAAATTTACAAATTTGTTTTTTTAAAAACTTAAAAATTTCAGCTTTTGAGATAAAAATAATGAGTGTATGATCATTGTTATGGCAACTAATTCGCTATAACTAGACCTCGGATTATATGCAATTGCATATTTTTTTTGCAGATTGATAGAAAAAATCTGATTGGACCAAAATTCGTTTCAAAGAAAAAGGAATCGAAAAACTGGCCCATACTATTAATTTTTTACATATTTGTGATATGCAAAATATGCACAAAATATGCAAAAAATATGCAAAAAATATGCAAAAAATATACAAAAATGTGCTAAAATATGCAAAAATATGCAAAATAAATTGCGATATATGAATCAAAAATGCGAAACGTTAGTAGGATATGTCAATAATATTTAAAAAATCATGACACAAAAATGGATGATTTTAAAAATCATCCAAAAAAGTGGCTAAATATATGGAAAGTATGGGGTAATTCCAAAGGAAACAAACCTACTCTGAATAAATTGGATGACAGTTTGCACGCGTTTACTACAAGACAATACGGAATTATGACCAAATTCAAAGTAGTTTAGATTTTATAGGGTGCCAATTTGGTCATCTAAACATTTTTTTACAAAGTCGATATAACTTTTTAATGGAATATCAGATTTGAATGATATACAGTATATACACGGAGAAAAAACAGGATACAAAATATGTTTGGGAGAAAAATTTAAATAAAATATATTTTGGTGCAAATATTTTATATTTACATACCAGAAAAAATGTTTAAATATCTCTTTCTGCAATATTTTTTTTGTTGAAGTTTTAATGCAGATTATCTTAAAAAACGGTAAAAATAGTTAAATTGGTTACCGAATTGGTTTTTCGACTTGTAGGAAAACATTTAATTTTTCCAAAAATAATATGTTTCCAGAAAATATATTACAGAAGCAATTTTTTTTGTCTTAGGGTACTAGTTAATAAAATATTGGACCCTTTTACTATAAACGGTCTGTAAATCATGGAGGCGGCAATGTCATGGTCCACGGTAACGTGGTTGGACCCCTCTATACAATAAACGGAATAATGAACAGAATTATGTACTGCGAAATCTTGGAGAATTCCATGCTTCTCTATTACAGCAATTTGAACACGACAACCACCCGAATAATACCGGGAAATGATTCAATGATTGAGTTAGAAAGGAAGGGGTTAACGTTATGGCCAGCTTAATCGTAGACTTGAATCTCATTGAAAATTGTTAGGAAATTCTCAACAAAGAGATAAATCGAGAAAGCTTAGGTGGAGATAAAAATAAGCTATTTCAGGCTATTGAACGCTGAAAAAAATCGCTTTTGTAGTATATTGTCCCAAACATATTTGGCTTGAATCATATATATGTTTGGGGTAGACTCTAAGCATGTAATATTTGGTACACACGAAAATTGTGTATTTGGGAAGATGTTGTTCTAAACAAATATTTGTTTACATTCCAATATGTTTTTATTTGGGACTATTATTTCCGAAACAAATATTTATTTGCATTTAAGTATTCATAAAATACATAAATTGTGTAAAATTTTTCAGTAATTCAAAGTTAAATTTTTAGAAATTTTTAATGTTCCTAAAAAAAATAATAATTGAAATCATATAATCTTGGATCAATATAAAGTACTTAGAGGATTGACAACTAATGATGGCTTGGAATACTCAGAAATTTTAAATGATTGATTTAAAACATAAGGTAATGCTGAATATGATATCATAACTGGGAGGTACAATTCGAAACCCAAGAAAAATTGAAACTGAAATATGAAAAACTCAACAAAAGTTTTGGAAATATTTTTTAAATAAAATATATTTGGAAAAATTCCTAAATAATAATTTTATTTGTATTTAAACACATATTTTATTTGAGAAATTTAGTTTGCAAATATAATTTGTTGTAATATATTAATATATGCGTTCCAAATATATGTTATTGATTTTCAAATAAAATTTATTTGCTAAGAAATATATAATATTTAAAAATTTGTGTTCCAAATATATTTTCTTTCGATTCAAACATATCAAAAAAGGCGATTTTGCCCCGTGTACAGATGCTTGGAACTCCATAAATACAACGATAACAAGAAATCTTATTGATTCCATGCAAAAAGAAGAAACGCCGTCCTTGATAATAAATGGTTTTCCACAAAATCTTAGTAGAATCGCATAGTGCAATATGTTTTGTCGTGCGAATTTTAGACCTTTTTGTTTTTTTGTGAAATAAATTTTTAATTTCAAATAATTTAAGCAGCCAAATTGCCATTTTTTTTTTGTTAAATTGATGCAATTTTTAGATAATAGGTAAAATTTTTGGAATATATCATTGATAGTTTTCAGATTTTGGCGATTGAACAGAAGTGTGATGTTAGTCCAAGGTGTATTGCCCGATACTGTAAGTGTCATTTGAAAGATTTTAACATCTTATTTAAGAATTATAAATTAAGTAACGAATGTTTGTGTATTAAGGACATCAAACGGACGAAAATGTACCTAATCCTGGATTATCCAGAAAAGTGATAACGATAACCCTGGAAAGGAGTGACCGAATGACTTAAAATTTCGTACGTGGTAATATTTTATTCAAACCCAGTTTATATTTGATTTACAACCATATTAGCCTACTGTTTGTGGTACCTCCTCCACAAATGGTTAACATTTTTGGGCACGTTAAAAATCTTATAACTTCTATACTACTCACGGGAATTCTGTAAAATTGCATACATAGTAATCATTTTACCGTCTCTATAATCTGGACAAAAAAGAACTAAAATGACACGCACCTTTTGATACCCCCCACACAAAGTGACCAATTTATACAAAACATTAACAGCTTATAACATTATTACCAGTGCATACAAATACTTGAAATGTTAAAATGAGAAACTCATTGAAGTAAATATATAAATAAAGAGGGGCGTGGCAATAATGCCCACCTTGTACTATAAGTACTATAGAAATATTACACTGCACAGACGGACGGAGATTAATTAATTCATATTTTTTTTAACCCATGGAGACCAATCCTGAAATGTTTATATTTTTTGGGAAAATATGTGGGTAACTTTGAAAAATATAACAAATAAAAATTTATGATACGCTTTTCACGATAATCAAGGTTTAAGGATTTTTTCCTTTTGAGTCCTTAATACACAAAAATGTGTAACTTTATATATAATTCTTAGAGAGGATGTTAAAATCTTGTAAATGGTACTTACTTATATCATTCAAATCTGATGTTCAGTTATGTCGACTTAAAAATAGCTAAATGTGTAAAAAAACAAGTAAGAAAGTTTCAGTCGGGTAAACCGACTAAGGTATACCCTCACTTTGTGAGTAATGTAATATTGAATATTACTCGAATTATTCTGTCAATTTGTGTGGGAGGTACCAGAAGGGGTTTATCAAATACACCTATTTTTTGCTGAACATTAGATACTTTAAATTCATTGCACTGTGCCGAATTATAAGCATTTATGTGCACTGGTAAAAACGTTATGAGATATTAAATTGTGGTATGATTTGGGCATTTTGTGTGGGAGGTACAAAAAGGGGCGTGGCGATAACGCCCACTTTTCACAGGGCTATAGACACTATAAAAACATTACACTGTACAAAATTTCAAGTATTTTCATACACTGGTTTTAATGTTATAAGCTGTTAACTTTTGGTGCAAAAAGGTACCTTTTCCCTTGACTGTAGGCAATATAAAAGTATAATACTGTACAAAATTTCAAGTTTTTTCATACACTGTTATTAATGTTATAAGCTGTTAACTTTTGGTGCAAAATGGTGCATTTGTGTGGGAGGTACCAAAAGGGGCGTAGCAACATGGCCCATTTTTCTCGAGTTGATAGCGACTAATAAACTAATGCTATGTGTGGAATTTCAGAAGATTCGAATAAGTAGTATAGCAGTTATTAAAGATTCAATATTTCACAACATTTTAACACTTTGCGGGGGAGGTACTAGAAGGAGTGGACCAGTATGGCCCATTTTCGAACTTAGCCGGAGATAGAAAAAAATATTACCACGTACCAAATTTGAAGTCAATCGGTTACTCCTTTCGAGAGTTATCGTGCGCACCAGCCAGCAGACACACAGACAGACAGACAGACAGACAGACAGACGGACGGACATTGCTCATTCGTCTTAAAATGACCCAAAACGAATATCCGCCGAACATACTTAGGGTCTTAGATCACTCCTTCGATGTGTTACACTTTTTTTCGTAGCAAATGATATATACCCTCGTCACACTAAAGTGAGGGTATAAAAATTGTAGATAATCAATTTTGGCTCCCTATAAAATCTAAACCACTATGAAGTTGGTCAAACGGTAAAAGGCTTTAATTCCGCATTGTCGTTTAATATACGCGCGCAAAAATGCATCCAAATCTACATATGTTAATATTCAGAGTGGGCCCGTTTCATTTGGAATTACCCCATACTTTTCATACATTTAGGCATTTTTTTTTGGATGATTTTTAAAATCACCAATTTTTAATTTTTGTGACACGATTTTTTAAATAGTATTGATATTTTGCATTTTTGATTCGTATATCGCCAAAAATTTTGCATATTTTGCAAATTTTGTATATTTTTGCATATTTTGTGCATATATTTTGCATATTTTTGATATGCACTCAAATTATTTAAATTTGCGGTCTTAGATCAATATTTAGTGCTGTTACAAACGGTGGGACAAAATGAATATACCCCCTCATCGTATGTTGGAGGTTAAAAAGAGTTTTTAAAAACCTTTAATAAACATTACACTGGTCGACAAAAACAAAATTTTTGCCTGGGGTTTCTATTTTAATGCAAAGATTCTGATGCTAAACATCAAAAAACTCCAAAATATCAATTCTTAGCTTCTAAAGTTTATTTTTGTAAATTTTTAAATCGATAAGAAAGTTATGAAGTTAAAACTTTACTATACATATTAGCTATAACTTTGTAAATTATTCATCAATTATTTTTGGAATGAGCTCATTTTATTCATGACCGATCATAAAACAAAATCATAAAAATATAACAATTCTGAATTTTTAGAATGTTTTATGGGGCTTTATATAAAAATTATGACGTCGGCATTAGCCGCTTGTTTTCGTGGTTCCAAGCAAAAGCAAAAATATATTGGTATGAGAGTTTTAGTATGTTGACTTAGTTCGACAAAATACGGTTTGGTTAGTAGTTCTTGTTACATTCAATTTACTACTTCCAAAAGTAATTCAGCTGAATTTAGTTACAGTCAATTCTACGAGTACCAAGCAATTAAAACTCTCTACCAATTTTTGTATTTGTTTCTATTACTTTTTTTGCTATAGACAGAAAATAACTGACAAATTTGGTCTTAAACCGAATAAATGCTGACTGAATAATTATTAAAATTCTCTAAAAAGACCAAAATAGTATGGACCAAAATAGCATTAAGCCGACGAGTTACTAAACCACTGTCTCCACGTGAATGTGATATTCCCAACATTTGTAGCCCTTAAAAATATGATCCAAATACTAAAGGTACCTCCCATGAAAATTGGAATTTTTGAAAAAAAACTTTACCTAAAAAAGTGTATGTTTTGGTTTTATAAAATACTCGTAGTATACCCCCAATCTACACAAAAACAAGTATGTAGGTCTCGGACATGATATTTTTTTATTGTATATGATATACGACAATTAAAACATCTGCGGAACTTGTGGTTTTCTTTTAAGCGGATTTTTTTCCCATATACCTATCTATGTACACATGATAATTTTTGTGAATGTCAGATAATTGTAGTGATATACAAGTTAAACAACTATAATCTAATTCAATTAAAATATCTAGTGAATTTGAAAAAAAAAATAATTATGCAACTATCATTCAATATGCATTTCATATTTTTATACAAACAACATTGACTACGTGACTGACAGTTTAACTAAATATTTACGTTTTATGAATAATGTAGATAGGATACACAACGATTTGATTAATATGCGATTATGGATTAATTTGTGTGCGACAATAACAATTTCCGTTTCCTGTTGCATACTAAAGACTGCCACTGTCAGTCAGTCAGTTCGACTACGACAATTGTCCCGGTGATATCGAGTTTCATTATGCTAACGAAATTGGAAAAATAATCAACTTTGTGTAATGAATTTTATCGGTCCATAGTTACAACTACATACATACACACACACACGAGCAAGTTCATACTCACCTACAGACATTTCCTTTACCTTAATTAACTTTGAATTGAAAAGCTGTATTTTTCACGTTCTCTGTTACATTCAGTGTGTGTGTGTGTGTGTGTATGTATGTAAGTTGAGTCCTTTATATGAATCCAACGGAAATTAAAGTTTCAATTACACGAATAACTCAATTAAAAAAGCTTGTCTTTTTCCCCGTAGACGCCAGCATTGGCAGGTAATTAAGGCGAAAGTTGATTTATATTTTTGCTGTGCATATCGTTTTGGATAAAGAAAGTTGTCGATAGTATAGATGAATTGCAAATCTATAGAAAGCGATAGGAAGAAATGATAAGTAGAATAATTTATCATTGGTGCACCTTTGCATAGTAAATCCCCATTGCCTAAAATGCAAAGAAAATAGAAGTCAATATTTACAAAAATTATTTATTATTGCAATGTCTACTTTTGCTACAAATTAAATTTAAATACAAAATAGGGATATAGCTCTATATGGCTGGGCGCAATTTTCCAGATATAATTTTAGGACAAATAAATAAAACTATCATATTTGAGACGAAATTTGGCTTTAAGCCAATAGAACTTGATGGTACTGTACCACCCAGCAAAAAATAAAAGAAGTACTTCCAAAAGAATAACATTATAAGTACTTCCAATTCATAAGTATGAACATTTTTTCGGCATTTAATGAAGTTTTCCTAAATAACTAACCAAAATGTAATTTCGGAATATAAATTATTAACCCAAGAATGCATAATTTTAAAACGATTGGATGTAAAATGAATCTTGTGAAGTGATAAAAGTCGAGATCGGAAGGAACATATGTATTAGGGCTATGATATATATGTAAAATACTGCGTCTATAGTGCTAAAGGGTAGAAATATATATTTATATGGTGGCTATATCAGAATTAGTGAATGGTTCTGGAAGCTAGTCGACTTTTTCGTCAATTCAATTTCGTTTCAGTCGACTGGTCGATAAATCGGAACTACAAGTCGACTTTTTCATAGCCGATTAAAATAACATAAAGTCATTTCAAAGTATTTCTTCGAAATATGTTAAATTTTGGAATTGTAGTACATTGGATTGCGATCAAAACTGAATTTATTAACAACACTTTATACTTTCCAAAAATGTTAATATAGCGTCACCAGAAATGCCCAAGAGCGTAACCCTCAAAAAATGAAAATTTGTTTTTCATCAAAAAATCACGATTTTATTCAAGAAAAAAAGACGTAACATCAAGTGCTCGTTTTTGATAAAGAACAAAAGGCGTAACTCACATTGTATTAGACAGAACGTACTGTATTCATCTATTTAACCTTTGTAGTTGTTCTCTTGTTGCTGTTTTGATTTTTGTAAATCGTGTTTGACACCTATTTTAGATGCAAAATTCTATATGGGTCTGTATTTAAATTTGGCCTTTATCCGAAGGGTATCCATTTTTTATCAAATTTCGCAGTGTTCGTGATTCTATAAACTAATATCTGCCAAATTTAATAATGCTCTGATGTAAAACATGAAAACACATTTTTCCAACCTTGCTAGCGACCGTTTATTCTCGTATTAAAAAATCCTTTGTGCAAAATATAGTACATTTGACTAAAATATGACTTCTGTGGACCTTAGATGCTAAATCGGAACACATCCATGCGAGTATGTGGGGCTATATGTAAATGTGAACCGATATGGTTCACACAGATATCAACTGTTAAAATAAGACATTCTTTACCAAATTTCATGAACATCGAAGGGAAATTATATCTTCTATAGAGGGTATAAGCGAAATCGAAGGTACATTCATATATACAACGATATCTGGTTCTAAACTGATATTCAAATAGTTGAGAGATTTTTGATCGTTCGCCGTAGACGAAAGAAATACGGATTGTCTTTCAATTTCAATACGAATTGTCTTGTCCCAAAATAAAGATATGTACAAAATTTCTTTGAGATCGGACTATATTTGTGACCTGCACATAGATTACAAGAATGCATGCACAAACTGACAGCTGAATCGGTTCGGAAAGTGATTATAAGTCGATCGGTATAATAAACGATGGTTCTATATATCTCTTCTCATTTTTGGTGTTAGAAACAAATGCATAAAATCATAATAAATTGTACCACAGTGTGGTGTAGGTTATAATTAAATAATTTTAAAAGAAATTATGGTAATTAAATATACCATACCATACATACTGTACCACACTGTGGTACTTTACTACTCTCTGAACCGGGGCTACGGAAAACTTTTTTTTTGTGAGAATGTTAATTACACTATGGGGTCACACTTTTCAAGAGCCATCTACACCATACAGATTACAGACATATATGATCGTTGATCTATTTGGCCAATAGTATATTATTTATACTTTCCCTTCCCTATGTCAACATTTGTATTCCTTTAAAATATGAAATCTCCGCACCCAAAGATGTTAATAAGAACGACATACAATCATCAAAAAAATACAACACAAAAAAAGCAAATCTTACAGTGATTTAAAAGAGTTGTGCAAAAGTGGTGACAAAGAAGTACTTCCCCGGCTCGACAACCCCTTGTTAAATTCATTGGTGAAAATCCAAATTAGAACAACTTCCGGATCATAAATTGGGGATTTTTATTGCTTCCTTGGGTGCTCTTTTTTTGTTGGGCATATATGTGTCAGAATATTTAATATCGACATATGGGCATTTCCAACGAGATGTCAACCGCAGCCAAAAAATTTAAAGTCTATAAAAGTATGTTGTTTTACTATTTTTTATAGGGAATCTATCAAATTTACCTAATTTTCCCAAAAACTACTTAACATATTTTTAAATACTTGAGTGCAAATTCGAATAATTGCAAAATTTATGTTTTAAACATTTGTATTGCATGTTATTTTCTGATTAATGGTCTCTCTTTTAAATCTTGATTTATATTTTAGGGATATAAGAGAAATAATTTTTATTGTGAAAATAAATTTATTGAATATATTAAAAATCATTTATAATCAACATTTGGATGCCTAGTTGCATAAAAATTAAAAAAATAAACATAAAAAGAACGATGGAATAAAATGTCGCATACGACACGTCGCGTGCGAATGTGATTAAAATTAAATAAAAAATTAACTACTTAATATTTTTGAATAAAATAAAAAACATTATTAAGATACATGAATCCATGATATTTTAAAATTAGTCGCATTAAAATATTCCTTCAGGTTTACATGAAATCAGTGTTTGATTGGTTTGCTATGGCGTGGAAGAGAAGCACGAGTTACACGCGCTTGAACATTTTCTTCACCCGATGTGGCCAACATTGAGGCCCTCTAACTCCGCCCCAGTCTGACATAGGGGGCCCAAATATAAAACTTAACTTCTCTAACACCTCTTCATCTGCCATGCCAAGTCGCAATCGGTTGTTTGGTTAAGAAACGGTCGAATAATTTCGCATTTTTGAGTTCATACCACTGTGCAGTGTTTTGCAAAAACAGGCGAAAATTGTCAGATTATTCATGGTATTTCGTCCATAACTTTTACAAATATTGAGTCTCACAAAAAATTTTCTGGATTTGTGAAAGTGCGAAGAATATTCTGTGACAATTTGAAGAAAATCGAGGGGGGGAGCAATTTTTTTACAAAGGTTGTTTGAAAAAAAACTTCCGTAAAATATTTTTTTAAAAAATTTTCAAGTTTTTTTTACGAAAAATGGCGCATTGTGTCCTATTTAAAACAAAGAAAACGTTGCAAATATCGGTTCAGCCGTTCGAGAGTAATTACAAATTTCGAAAAACACAAAAACTCGTTTTTTTTTAATTTAAATGCAAAAAACATTTTTTCAAGAAAAATTATAGCTAGATATTATTTTACCTATTTGTAACTGCTTATAAACATGTTAGCCAAAAATGAACTACGTAGGTTGATATTAAATATTCTGACCCTTATTTAATTTTTCCAAAAATTAAAATGCACATAAAATGTTTTTTTTAAAAAAAATGATAGCGAGATCTTATTTCACCTATTTGTAACTGCATACAAACATTTTTGGCAAAAATAAATAAATAATAAAAGGTCGATATTAAATATGCTGATCAATATATAGGGTTTTTTATTTTCGAGCGCTTTTTCCACTAAATCAAGTCGTATGTCATGAATGGCACGCTCAATACTGACTTGTAAAGCGAGAGTCTGGTTTGTTTCGAAAGACCAATGACTTCAAATAACCCAACAAGAAATAGTCTAATGGTGTTAAATCACAACTTGTTGGAGGCCATTCAATATCACAATTTCTTGAAATAATCGAATCTCCGAACTTTTCTCCCAACAATTCAATTGTTTCATTTGCTGTGTGGCACGTACGCACAATCGGTCAATGGCAAAAACATAGCTCTTAACGAGAGCTAAAGTATTGCTAATGGGTGTCAAGGTCGTAGGTGGATTGGAAAGTGTTTTTTTTGGATTTTTAAAAAATGGACAGCATCATTTTCAAATGTCAACGGAAAGATTATTTTTGCTCCAGCTCCTTGACGGTACGTCGGATCGGGAATCGGTCAATGGCAAAAATATAGCTCTTAACGAGAGCTAAAATATTGCTTATGGGTGTCAAGGTCGTAGGTCGATTGGAAAGTGTTTTTTTTTTTTGAATTTTAAAAAAATGGACTTAGCGCACGAAAAGTTGCAATTGGAGAACGATTATTTAATAAAACTGAATAATTTGTAAACGTTGTTCTTGCGTATATCTTTCCATGATGAAATTGTAAACACTACTGAATACAATGAAAAACAAATGACAGATCATGAGATATTACAAATGGGTTAAACGTCACTTCAAAGTAATATCATTCCTATTGTAAAACTCGTTACTTATTTCAGAAAATTTTCTGGTTCGGTATTCACTGTGCGCTTAGAAATTCGAATTTATTGATAACTTTATGTATCAAACAAACATGTTCGTTCTAATGAAGGGCAACTGGTTCAGAATACTATATATCACAATTGAACTATTTTAACTGGTGATTTCGCTTGCCACGCTAACCGAACCTAGCATAGTCTAGTAGAAATTATTCAGGCACATTTGATAAACCTAGCTTTAGTACTACGGACTGTATTTTTTTCTAGAAGACAGACGGACATGGCTGGATTTTCTTTGAATATAAAGAATCATGGTTTTGCAAATGGACTGACAGAGATTAATACAGCCTACTCTATTTTTTTCGATTTTATTAACTAAGTACCGAACTACAACAGAAAACGTATACACCAGCTCAGGATTATAACATGTTGTCTTAGTTTTTCCATAATCTAATAATCAGTTTTAGAAATTTATCTGTATACCTGTGCATTCTTTGATAAAATAAACATTACTTGTGTCATTAAAATACAAAATTCCTTATTATTACTATTGCTATTGAATATGGTTTGTAAACTTTGTGTAATATTTTATTATTTCTTTATTACAGGAAATACCTGGGGATTTTGAACCGGTGAAATTGTTTGGTAAGTTTGTGTGTTGACCATTTTATATCTCCCTGATAGAGTAATCTTTGAAACGACATCAACGTAAGAACATGTGGCGAATGGCAAAAAAATCCAATTGTTATTAAAGTTCATTTAATGTTTATGCAATCGAACATAAACTATTTATAATATTATCTAGATAGTATGTACGTTCATATGTGTACCAAAGAAGGCGACATGGAGACAGGTGCACAGATATGCCATGAGATATACTTGTTCACGTTACTACACAGTAGGAGTGGAGCTAACTAACTAAGATTGCATTACAGCCAGTGTTATTAGGGTGTAACAATAAATATTTACAAATTTTGTTTTTAAAGCTATTTTATTAATTTGTAAATATAATTTTTGGTGAAAATTAAAGGATGTCAATAGTTACATCCACTTCTTATCATATCCATATTTTAAAACGATAGTAGGTCATATCGAAAGTGCTTGCATTCGATTGCTCATAACTTATGTTTTTTTGAGGTACGTATATTTAAATATTTTGTTTTGATCAAGAAATCGATTTTTTGTACTTAAAGTAATAAACGAAAAAAAAATATACGCCACGACCTATATTCGGTAGTTTGAGAGAGATAAAAATAAAATAATAAGCTGTTAACTTCTTGTACAAAATGGTCCCTATGTGTAGGTGGTGCCAACAAGTCCGGACAACTTCACCCATATTTCTCAAGATTATAGCGACTGATAAACTATTGGGTCCGAGCGCTACAAAAGTTTTTTTAAATAAAACAAAAACCGTTTTGGATATCAATGAAATTCGTTATTCCTGTAAAAGTACGTTCGATGCCATTATGTATAGAACTCGATTTCTTTTACATGGCCACCACGGGCACGCTTGCAGAAGTCCAGACGCTGAACCCAATTTTCGACGGTTTTGAAGCATAAATCGGCCGATACTGCTGCAATTTCACGTTCGATATTCGTACGAAGTTCATCAATCGTCGCTGGCTTTCTGACATAGACCATAGACTTGACGTAGCCCCACAGGAAATAGTCTAACGGCGTCAAATCGCACGACCGAGGCGGCCAATCGACTGGACCATTTCGTGAGATAACACGTTCTCCAAACTTGGTTTCCAATAAATTGATTGTGGCATTCCCTGTGTTGCTTGTGGCGCCGTCCTGTTGGAACCACATGTCCTCCAAGTCCATATCATCCAATTGGGGCCAAAAATATTCGGCTATCATTGAACGGTAGCGATTCCCATTCACAGTAACGTGCCGGTCTTGATCATCACGGAAGAAGTACGGCCCAATGACGCCGCCGGCCAATAAACCACACCAAACCGTTTTTTTTCGGAATGCAATGAGTACGTGTGGATGGAGTACGTGTGGATTGCTGTCTGACCAATAACACATATTTTGTTTATTGACGAAGCCATTCAGCCAGAAATGAACCTCTCTGAGGTCTACTTTTGTAGCGTCTCTGTTGAAAAACCCTTTATTATTATGTGTGGAATTTCAGAATATTCAGATAAGTAGTATAGAAGAATTTTAACCCTTTTTGGGAAATGCAATAGCATGACTAGACCAATATGGCCTATCTGCGGACATAGCCTGAGATAGAACAAAAATGTTTTCCAACAAGAGGTGTTATTTTGGTATTCAAAGAATAATTCAATTTTTTGAGATAAATGATCGGATATGATCATAATAAAGAGGTAGGTATGCAGTTAATAATTGTGTGACACGTTGCGCCGTAACCAAATCACAAAGTGGCTGCCCTATCTATGTTCTCGATAGCCTCTCGAATTCTATCTTTGAGGTCTTGAATCGATGCTGGGCTGTTGGCGTAGGCCTTATCTGGCCCCAAAGGAAGAAGTCGTAAGGTGTTAAATCACAGGATCTCGGTTGCCAATTGTGATCACCTCTTCGAGAGATAACACGGTGCGGAAACCTTTCCCGTAACAGAGCAATGGTTTCGTTGCTTGTGTGGCACGTTGCGCCGTCTTGTTGAAAGTAAACGTTGTCCAGATCAATACCATCCAACTCCGACCATAAAAAATCATTAATCATCTCTCGATAGTGCAATCCATTCACCGTAACTGTTGATCCAACCTCAATTTCGAAAAAGTAAGGTCCAATGACCCCGCCGGACCATAAACCGCACCAAACAGTCACACGTTGAGGAGAGGCTTCTCAACAATAACTCTTGGGTTTCCGAGCCCCAGATGCGACAATTTTGCTTGTTGGCGTAGCCACCGAGGTGGAAATGGGCCTAATCAGTCAAGATGATTTTTCGATGATTTTCGAATTTTAATAAGTTCAGTGCGTTGTTGAATCCTGTATCGCTCCATTTTTATACCCTACACCACACTGTGGGTATTATGACTTTGTGCATTTGTTTGTAACGCCCAAAAAGAGAAGAAATAGAACCATAGTTTATTATACCGATCGTCATAGAATCAATTTTTGAGTCGATTTAGCCATGTCCGTCTGTCCGTCTGTCTGTCCATGTATTCTTGTAATCAAAGTGCAGGTCGTATTTATGGTCCGATTGTGATGAAATTTAGCACAGTGCTCTTTTTTGACCCAAGGACAATCCCTATTGGTCAAAATCGGTTCAGATTTAGATATAGCCCCCATATATATGTACCTCCGATTTGGCATATATGCACTGTATAAGCAACATTTTTGAACCGATTTGTACAAAAATTGTCAGAGAGTAGTCTTAGAGACAATACAAAATTTGGGGAAAATCTGTCAGATTTAGATATAGCCCCCATATTTATGTTATGTTAAATGTAAGCTATGTAAAAAGTGTATTTTTAATCCGATCAGTATGAAATTCGGCAGAAAGACTTTTCTTATTACATGAATTAACATTGCAAAATTTGAGGGAAATCGGTTCAGATTTAGATATAGCCCACATATATATGTTACCCCCTATTTGACATGTAAGCGCTGTAGAGACTGTATTTTATGTCCGATCAGTACGAAATTCGAAAGAAAGAGGTCCTTTTACATAATTGAGTATTCAGATTTATATATGTATAACCTCCATATATTTGGTATAAAAGCGCTATAGAAGTTGTACTTTACTTCCGATCATTAAAAATGTCCAGAAAGATGTTTCTCAATTTAGGAACGAATATTGCTTAATTTAGCGATTATCGGTTCAGAATTAGATAATATGTTCCTATCAATTTACCAATTATTCCAAATTATTATCGCAATGACCCTTAGGGAGGCGTATGGTATTATATAGTTGGCCCGCCCGACTTTCTGCCTTTCCTTACTGGTTAGTATTGGCTTAGTTTCTACTTGTAAAATGTCAGAGAATAAAAGCTTCAAAATGGACAGCTACCGAAATACCGGGTGATTCAAAATAACACTTCTTGTTGGTAAACCCTGTATTATTAGTATATTGTCCCAAACATATTTTGCTTGAAATATACAAATGTTTAGGGTACACTCTAATCATATTATATTTGGCACGTACAAATATTATATTTTTGAGATGATATTGTTCTAAACAAATCTCTGTTTCCATCCTAACATTTTTTTTATTTTTCAAATATTTATTTGAATTTAAGTATTCAGAAAATATATCAATACCTTTACTATAACACAAGTTTTATTCTTTTTCAGAAATGCAACGTTAATTTGTTTCAGTAAATTTAAATATTCGTAAAATTCCCTTATAATTGATATTGTATAATACATTGCTTGATGGGTTGACAACACATGATGACTTGGAATATATAGAAATTAGACTTACTTTAGAACAAATGGCATTGTTACTTACATAATTTTTGATTATAACTCGAAGTCAGTGAAAAATTAAATTCGAAAAATCTGCAACGTTTTGAAAATCTTTTTAAAACAAAATATATTTTTGGACAATTTTCTAAACATTAATTTCATTTGTATATAAGCAAATATTTTATTTGAGAAAATTTGTTTGCAAATATATGTAATTTATTAATATATGCGTTCCAATGAAATGTTAATGAATGTCAAATAATTTTTTTCCCCACAAATAAAGGGTCCGCCATCTAACGTTTTTTTTTTCAACTAGTGCTTATTTTGTGAATGGTAACACTTAGCTCATGTCTGATTTGACAGATAATTAGTTTTATCCTTCCGCTGAACGAATATGTGTATATTGCGAATATTGCGACATTACTTTGAAAATCATGGTAATGTTGCAGAATGTGTGTGAAAATTGCGTACGGATTTTGGAAGAAGAGGAGCACCGTCAGCTCCGTATGTTCGTTATCTTGTGAAAAAAGTGAAAGCAACTAAGCGTGAAAAGCCAAAAACAGTGCGTACACCCGAGAATATTGCTGCTGTGGCAGAAAGTGTGCGTGAAGCGCCATCAACATCAATTCACCGTCGTTCTCAACAATTGAACATTTCGGAGACATCATTGAGACGTCATACCTTGGTATGACGCCATACAAAGTCGAATTGGTTCAGGAGTTGAAGCCAACTGACCATCCAATGCGTTTTCAGTAGATTTTTTTTATAGCATTTTCAAAAAAAAAAAGTTATTTGGCGGACCCTTTTTATCTATATATATATAAAAATAAGTTGATTTTCATTGTAATTGATGTTCTCTGTAATGTGTGAACCGATTTTGTTTCTGTAAATTTCCCATGAAAGGTTACGTCAATGGCAAGGTTTTTATGTATGTATGGCCTTTGTATGTGTATTGGTGATTTTCGACCACTTGACCGCTGAGGCTGCTATAAGAGTTAGAAAGCTGAAATTTTGCAAACACGTAGGCAGGAGTATTGTATAAACCAAGGACTATTCACATATTCGTTTTTTTTGTCCCGTCGTCAGTCCTTGCGCTACCAAAACTTTAATATTATTTTAGTATTTCATAAGATTCTTAAATGATACAAAGAGAAAATAATATGCAGTAATATACACTGGAAAAACAATTTTAAGATTGTGGCCAGCTTAGCGGTGGACAAAGCAATTATCATTATTTCATTGCATTTCAAAATCCTTTAAGAAATAAAAATGTTCAAATTGATGTGTACATACTGATCTCAAAGGAGATGGAAAAATAACTATCGGGTGTCCAGCCTGAGGTTAACCCGGGCATAAACCGTTTTTAAAATCTGGAAATCATTTTGGACATGATCAATTTTGAATTCTTAGAAGGTGGTCAGTGTAGCAGTTACCAGAGCAATTTTCAATCTTCCAATACTTTAAAAATCCCATAAAGAGCTATAGACCTACACACAATGTGCATATATCGATCTTCCAGGAAATGCGTCACGTATAGGTTTTTTTGGCATGTGGCCATTTCTAGAGCTATCACAAATTTTTAACGCGAGAACATACATACCTTGAGAAAGTGTTTTGCATACAATATGTATTGAGAAAAATATCTGTAAAACTATATTTGTGGGTATCGAGTCTATACGAAACGCATATTTCTATTTTACTAAAATAAAATTTGGGGGCAACGGAGTACAGTGGGCTGAGCTAAAATGTTTCTTTTATATGAAATCTTCTTGGCCACAGATGGTTTTTAAAAAATAAATAAGTGGGTGTGGCAAAAGTGGGCGTAGCAATGTTTGAAAATGTAACATCTCGGATAATATTAACCATAGTAGAACGAAATTTGAATAACTAACTATGGTTAATATCAGTAATTTCACAAAAAGTGGGCGGGATTGAATAAGAGGTGTGGCAATATTTAAATTTTGAATATCTCAGAAACTATTTATTGTAGAAGAACGAAATTTAGTTTGTAAGTTATTGAAGTCAATATTAGATTAGTCATACATAAATCTTAACAAATAAAAAGTGGGCAGGGCCAAAGAGGGCGGGGTCAAAAGTGGGCGTGGCATTATTTACAATTTGAATATCTCAGAAAGTATTGTTCGTAGAAGAACGAAATTTGGTACATGCGTTATTAGAGCTATAATCTAAAACGAAATGTGCGCATGTAAAGCAGCGGGTGCCCGTAATAGTAATATTTAAAAATATGTGTTCCAAATATATTTACTTTTAAATGAAACATATCAAAAAAGGCAATTTTGCCCCCATTAATAAATTGAAGTCAATCGGCAACTTCTTTCGAGAGTTATCGTGTGCACCAGACGGATGGGAAATGACTTCTGCCGTTACACTTATATGTGTTACACTTTTGAACCGAAGCAAATGATATATACCCTTCTCCGCAAAATTGAGGGTATAACAATTACATAGAATGAAAACAAAGATTTATTTACAATAACATGTTCCTAAATATAAAATATATGTTTGTACAAAAGTTTATATATTCCGAGTGTACCCTAAACATATGTACGAGTATATTGCAAGCAGAATATGTTTAAGATAATATGCAGCAACGATTTTCACAGCGTTTTGAACAAAAAAAAGTGTACTCGTAGAACCTGTTAACGGCTCTTTTTGAGCGTTTAAAACGAAACCCAGTTTTCATATATTAAACATTTCTGATGTATTTATCAAATAAACAATAACTTAAATATAGTCTTCAATTCTACTTTAGGTTCGGTTTAGGTTAGGGTGACTGCTGGAACTACCTGCTCACATAGACCAATTGACGTTCTTTGTTCTACCACAGGTCAGATGCCCCTCATCGAAACCAACCTGTTTGATTTGAATGATATAAGTACCATTTGAAAGAATTTAATATCAGCTCTAAGAATTATCATTATTTCTTTGCATTTCAAAATCCTTTAAGAAATAAAAATGTACAAATATATGTGTACTTACTGATCTGAAAGGAGATGCAAAAATAACTATCGGGTGTCCAGCCTGAGGTGAACCAGAGCATAAAACCGCTTTTAAAATCTGGAAATCATTTTGGAATTATACTGCTCACTTCTTATTGTGGTAACATCTAACATGATCAATTTTGAATTCTTAGAATGTGGTCAGTGTAGCAGTTACCAGAGCAATTTTCAATCTTCCAATACTTTAAAAATCCCATAAAGAGCTATAGACCTACACACAATGTACATATATCGATCTTCCAGGAAATGCGTCACGTTTGGGTTTTTTAACTAATTAATTTGTGTCTATTAAGGACATCAAAAGGACGAACATTTCCTTAATCCTTGATTAAAAGCATATCTACAATTTTTTCGTTTTATTTTTAAAAATTACCCACATATTCGTATTTTACCACAAAATGTAAACATTTCAGCATGGGTCCTCCATGGGTTAAAAAATATGAATAATTTTGTGTTCGTATGTCTGTAAGTTCTACTGAATGGTGCTAACGATAACTCTGAAAAGGACTGACCGAATGACTTAAAATTTCGTACTTTATAATATTTTATTCAAACACAATTTATGTTTGATGGACAAACATATCGGCCTACCCTTTGTGGTACCTCCCCCACAAATGGTTAAAATTTTGTCACATGTTAAAGCTCTTATAACTTCTATACTACTAATGGGTATCCTGAAAAATTTCATACATATTTTACCGACAATGCCACGCCCCTTTTGGTAACTCTCACACAAAGGCAACAATTTGTATGTACAAAAAGTACACAGCTTATAATATTAATACCAGCGCATACAAATACTTGACATTTTCTGCAGTGTAATGTTTTGATAGGTAGATACTATTGCCATGCCCTTTCTACGAGTAGTACCTCCCAAACAAATGGTAAAATTTTTGTACAAAAATGTTGTAGGTGACCAACTTGGGCACCGTATAAAATCCAAACCGTTTGAATTTGGACTATCGGTAAAAAGTAATAAGTCTACATGATCTTCTAGTATACGCGTGTAAAATTTCATTGAAATCGAAAGGCACAAATATTTAAATTGTAATTTTTGGGTCGTTTTATTGTGGAATTACCCATATGTTAAACTGCTCAGCCATTTCGTTGAGAGATCTGCGGCAGTCAAGGGTTGTTTATGAATTTAGGGGTGTAACCTCCAGAAAGGTAATGGCAGCCTGGCTGGCTGACTAAACGACGACGCAAGTGTTGGTCACCATGTTGCGACACTCGGAGACCCATATTGCTATTATTTTGACTAGATAGATACTACAGGTACATATGGGCTATAACAAGACTGTGTGCTTTACAGTTAATATTATGAACTTATTTCATTAACTCATTTCTGTGAACGTAGTTATGGCATACTGTAATCTAGTTCTGGACTGTAATTTGATGTCAGCAGACAGACGGCAAGGCTGGATCGTCTTAGAATATACGTATATACTTTAAAGAGCCTCGTATCAATTTTTCAAGACGGAATGACAAAATTTGTGTACCCCCTTCCTATGGTGGAGGGTATAAAAATTCCGTTTCTCGATACAACCTAATAAATATACACCCACCTAAGACCAAAACATCAGCACACCCACTCAGCACCTACAACACAGCCACCCACCCACTTCAGTGCATACCACATTGGCGATGCCCTTCTTTACTCCAACTTTGGTATCGTTCCGATTACCTTTAAATAAATTTTCTTATTTGAAAAGGAAACGGAAACATTGGGAGAAAAAATAAAAAGGAAAAAATGCTAACAGTCATTGAAAAGCGTAATACAAAGGCCAACGAATGGATGGGTAAAAGAGAAGGAGCACAAAAATAAACTCTAGAATTATATAAAAGCTAAACATTGCCGCCCCAACCCTCACATCCTCACCTCCACTCACACAAAAGACACGAACTCTCAGACATCCATATGACTATGGTAGCCAAAAATAATAACAACAACGGAAGAGGCAGTGGGGGGAAAGGGAAGCGAGAGTAAAACACAGACCGAGTGTGGGTGAGTGGGTGGGTGAATGAGCTTGTCTAACAGTGTCTGGGTGTGGGTACCCAAAAGCAAAAGATCCTTGATACTCCACAAAACGGAAAAGTGTGTTTATCTCTCTCCTTGATATGAATGCAAAAATTACCAAAAATAATACAGAACGTTATTTGATGTTGTTGTTGTACGAGTATATTCTGAGCAAATGTTGATGTGTACAAAGTGTGACCTTCACTCCTTCTACTCACGTCCACACCCAAGCCTATTACTCCCCCTCCACAAACACACACACATTTGGTTAGCACTGCTTCTCCCTTATTTGGTCTCTATCCACACATATTTTGGTACTCTCACTTCCTTTTTCCACTCCTCTTCCCCCTACTATATGCCCTCTTGCTCGGTTAGCAGCCAATGCTATTTCATAATGTAATATTTGTTAGATTTACATGGCCACAATCGTACAAAACGTTCACCGATAGTTTTGCATGAAGTCACGACATTGTTTTGTACTTTTCTCCTTCACTCTATTCTTTCCCCCGTCCTCCTTGGTTATTGGCCTTTAGCATTCCCTCCAGTTCCATAAGTTCAAATTTAATGGTACGATTTTTTTGTTTAAATTGGACTTTAGGATTTAACTCTGAGATTTAATGACCTTTTTACACAGTACGACCGGAAAATTAGGATAAGCTATAGGTTAGGTTAGGTTAAGAGTGGCAGCTGGTGAAAAAGACTCACTTAGACTATATAGACCGCAGAAGGTATTGTATCGATTCCTCCTCCTCTTTGTCTCCACAACTTCTGCAAGACCTTCAATGTATCTGCGTGCCGTCCAGTAAGGGACCCATCATGACGGACACGATAAGTGAGACTTCCGATCTCGCTAACGACAGCGATGCTTCGATGTGTTTGGAGTTTAGGCAGGAATACATATATGCAGTTCTTGACTAGTGACATCCTGTAATTTTTTGCCATAAGGGCGCTTCCTCTCAAGTAGAGATTACAGGTTGATAGTGGCATTCCCACATATTCCAGTTCCCCTGGAGCGTGTACGGTAGTTTTTTAGTTTTGTAGGTTCATCTGGATTGCCATTCTCTGATATGACTGTGACCCAGCACAAATATTAAGTGAATACTGTACTGTTCAGCCATCTCGTTAAGAAATCCGAGATAGTCGAAGGCAATTTTTGATAGAGTTTCCAGGGACTTTGTAGTAGCCTGACTATAAGCGAAAATATTGATACCGATTTTGTTTAAAACATTAATAATGCCTTCACTTTAGTGTGACGAGGGTATAAATCATTTGCTACGGACCAAAAGAGCAACACATCGAAGTAGTGACCTAAGACCCCAAGTATGTTCTCGCTGGCGACCTCTGGCACTTTAAAGGAATCCCCAATTGAAGTACTTTATCGCGACCTAAGAGTGTAAAGGCGCTAAGTCCAATATTTAAAATTTTACAGGAGAGGCAAAATACTTACTGTATATTTATGTTTCTACAACTGGTATATGGACTTAGCGCTTTTACGATTCGTCTATTAAAGATGACAGAGCATGATTTTTTAAACTTTTTGTTTCCAAATCGATGTATATTGAACTCGTCTTGCATTTCGCATCGAAAAGTACATTTAGGCAAAAAGTGGACTTAGCGCCTTTTCTCTCTTAGGTCGCGTTATGTCTCTTCGGAGTTGCCCGGGAAATGTGTATCCTGGAGCATTCCTCATTGGACGTAGCCCAATTTCTTGATGTACCCAATAGTACAAGATGTTGAGACTAACATTTGCCGTAAACTTACGATTTCGCATGAGCTTTCTAGGCCATTAAAGAAATCTTTAATCCAGGATTTATTTTGAGTATTTCACAACTCTTTCTTGTACTACTTGAGTTCTTCCTTATATGTGCCCTGTGAGGCTCTAGTGGCATTTGCCTCATTAAGGAGCTTCACGCAGCACTTCTTTAGCTAAATAATTCAAACAACCACCATGGCGGCCGTTGATTGCCCTTTGGCTTTTGTTTGGCTTGCGGCTTGTAACGAACCATTAAGAGTTGCAGTCACTCGTTCCACCATTTACACTATATCGCTGATAGTTTGCATCTACATACACTTCAAGAATTTTTGGGAGTTCTGTTGAATATATATGACTGTCCAAAACAATCCAATCAGAAACCCTTCCACTTAAATACCCGGAGACAAGGGTGACTTCGAGCTGTATGTTTCTAAAAATACGGGTAGGTTCATGCCCTCTATTACAAATTACAAGTTTACAACTTACAATATATTCGATAAGTACTTACGTTGATTTCAGTACTCCCCACATTTGATTGTTTGTATTGATTGACATAACTACACTCATTTTGATCTTTGATCTTTTCGTCGATCTAGTGATTTTAATGCACAGGATGGCCTCTAAGTGTCATGTGTTATCTAAACGGAAGCCAACCAAACATGGAAGTTTCTAACTCACTTTGTCTTCGATACTAAAAGAAGGTAGAATAAAATTATATACGTCTCTTTTCCACTAACTGTACCTCGGAGCATCCTAAACTATGACGAACTAAGCACACAAACCATATCTCCTCCCAACAGTGGTTCCTGGATTAGAAACAGGTCAGCCACTCCTTGCATCAGGAGTGCTTTTAAGGCAGCTGTTACAGCTTTAGAGTGGTGAAGGTTTATCTGTGGTAGCCGGACCATTGTCAGATTTCGCCACCGTCGTTTTATCTGCCTCATCCTGATGGCATTCTTCACAGGATTCTTCCGATCCCGTGATGAATAGCTTCTCCATGCATCCAAGCACATCTGAAAAGGGTGCATACTACACCAGTATCATCTGGTAGAGTAATATTTGAATGCCTCTCTTAGGAGTATCGCTTTTGTATACCTTAAGCTGGATTTTGCTGAATCAATATGATGCTGATCAAACTTGGAGAGGTGGGATATACTCGTATACTCGGCATTCAGTATAAACACTGAATGTCTCCGAAAACCTATCAGCTGCATCCAATCGACCGACCATCGAATTAGAACTCCGGGATTGTAGACCTGCCATCGAGTGGCATAGCCGGAATCCCTTGGTCGAGAGGGGATGTCCTCTTTGTTGCCCAGCCAGATTTCAACAATCTTCCAAGCTCGGCGGTGGCACTCAACAGAGCGCATATTACTAAACGGTATTAGTTATATGCGGCTCTAATACCAGTCTGCGTCGACACAATCGGGAGTCGAACCAGGCAGCTCCCCAAGAACATCGAAGAAAACAGAGCACAGTGTGATCTCTATCTCACCCCACTTACATCCCCAGAGTTTCCTTCTTCCTCTCCCCAGTCCACGACAGCTAGTTCCAAGCTGTCCTTAGAGGCGGTCCTTTTAAAAGCCGGCGGATCATTTGAAGAGCGCAGCTTTTTAATAGTTTGCTCCATTGAAATTGACAGAGTATTCGGTTCTTCAGATGTACTCCGTTCTTCGATATATTCTCTAGGTATTCTCTATGCTTGTTGGTCAGAGATGCACGGTCGGCTTCTTCAAGTCCCTATTTCTCAAGTTGTCAGGCCTAGGATTATATCCTCGTGTATTAGTTGTCGTCTTTCCCACGTGTGTGGGGGACCCATACGAAGGTCTATCACGTCATACGTGATGATAAACGTGGCAGGCCTGAGTCGTTGCTGAGGCCTCCAGGCATCTGCAAAGGTAGCCTTCGGAATACAGTCTATGGTAACCCATGACTGCGAACCGACAGGTCCGATGAGCACGGTACGCATAACACTGTTAGAAGACTTAGGAGAGTTTGTTTTAAGTACAACCACTACTGTAGGGGAGATCGTTTTACGAAGAACCACTACATTGTAGAAACAATCGGTATCCGGACCCGGCAGCTCCCCAATCATCTCACTACACTTACATCCCCAGAGGTGCCTTCTTCATATCCCCCGTTCATGACAGCCGGTACCGAGCTGTGCCTAGCAGCATCAGCGATAGACCGAGGAGCTGCGTTACCACTGAACACTTGGGTTCTTTTGGAAGGTTCATCTGGAGAGCGCAGCCTTTTAATAGGTTGTTCTATGGAATTTGCAACAGTATCCTGTTCATCAGAAATACTCCGTGCACCGTTTAGCCATACTCTGTGTTTATTAATCAGAGATGCAGGGGCGGATATTTCAAGGCTCCTGAGAGCCATGCGCCGATCATTAAACATTGTCTTTGAAGGACTATGCTATAGTGAACCAAAGTGCCAGGTAATGCTGCCGCCGTAGAAGAAGTCTTTGGATCACTAGGCTTGTTGCCAGGCCAAGGTTTTAATCCTCGTGTATTTTTGTAGTTGTCGTCGTCGTCGAATCGTTATAAGTTCTATTATTCGTATTCCCTTGGGTTAGTTGTTGTTGTGTGTCTTTTTTATTTGTGTCAAGGGTTTCATAATAGCCCCAGAGTGTGGGGTGGTAGGGTAGGTCTATCACGTCATAGACCCTAAAATCGTGACAAACATTGAGTCGTTGCTGAGGCGTCCAGGTATCAGTAAAGGCAGCTCAAAATCCCTGTCTACGAACCGAAAAGTCCGATAAGCACGGTACGCATAACACTCCGGACTTAAGGGAATTTTTTAAGTACAACCAATATTATTATTTTAAGAAGAACCACTACTTTGTAGACCATTTAGGGTTACCCAGGGTGTAATTCGTGGAAGCCCTAATATCAGTCTGCGTTGATACAATCGGGAGCCGGACCCGGCAGCTCCTCAAGAACAGCGAACAAAACAGAGCACGGAGTGTTCTCTAACTCACTTCACACGCATCTGGGGAAGTTGCCGCTTCCTCTCCTCTCCGGTACCAAGCTGTCCTTAGCCGCATAAGCGAAGGACCGAGGAGCAGCATTACCACTGAACACTTTTGGAAGCTGGCGGTTCATCTGAAGAGCTCAGCTTTTTAATAGGCTGCTCTATGGAAGTTGACACAGTATCCTGTTCTTCGGATATAATCTGTGGGATTCTTCAGGGGATCTCTCTGCTTAAAGATCTCTCTCAAAGATCTTGAGTGCCAGGTAGAAGAGGTATTTGTATCACTAGCCTTTTTTCCAGGCCAAGGGAGCCGTAAAAACACAGTATATGGTAACGCCTGAATGCGAACCGAAAATTCAGATAAGCACGATACGCATAACACTCCAGACTTAGGGGAGTTTGTTTTAAGTACAATCACTACTGTACTTTTGTAGAAATATTTATTGTAATACATGCCCACCACAGCATAGCCCCCGGTACTGTGGCAAGGACTGGGCGGCACAATACGTATAACTTACTGAGGCGCCCAGGTATCAGTTAGGCTCCATACACAGTCGATTACTCCTGACTGCAAACCATACACCGATGGGCACGAGGTTGCATTTCACCTTGGTGGTAAGGGAGTTTTTTTAATAAAATCATTACTGAGTAGATCATTGTGCAACACCCAGGGTGCACTCCGTGGAAGCGATATACCAACAGAAAAACTATATTTATTCTTTTAGCTAGTAAATTAAATTGAACTGAATATAGCAGGAATTTTTCCGAAAATGGGTAAGTTAGGATGAAAAAATTAAATAGTGCAGTAATATAAAAATGTAGAAGGAACAAATGTGTAGAAGTAACCAAATTAGTAGACGAAAATGGGCCAGATTGGGCCTGACCATTGTTCACCCACCCCATTCTAAATACTGTCGTGGAGGAAAGTCGAGACGCAGCACTTACGAAGCAGCAGGAAGTAAATAGTATTATTGTAAAAATCTACTTTAAAGACTTTTATTGCAATAATTAAAATTGTTTTATTACAATAATTAGGGATGCACTGCCACAAATCCCTCGCGTATAGTCTCTAAAGAGCACATCGCTACAAAAGGGCCAACATAACGAACACTTAATGAAAAAGCTCTTTATCTAATTTATGAAGCTATAAAATCTATTCCAGTATAAGGCACAGTAACAGGCTGCACTGACTACAACTGCTATGTAGAACCTCTGGGAATTTAACCATGAAAGATGATCATTCCCAGTGTTACTCTGCGCAACACGCCACAAACAACATTATTGAGGTTTATGTACACACGCACAAACATACACCAGACATCTGTACAGCATAAGTATGTGTTTTCTCATTTAGTGCAGCCAAACTTTTGCCATAAAGAAGAAGAAACAACTTCCTGCACTTCCCCAACTAATGCAAGCCAAGATAATTGTCGACCTCCACGGACAACTACACATTTTCGGAAATGTTTCATGGGCCTCAAAATTGCTGCAGCAATAGCATCCTTTTTTTGCACACACAACCAGTGTTTCTGTTGATGCCGTTGTTTGTATTTTTAATGAAATTTAATCCACTCCAGTGCCTTCGGTTGGTTGCCTCTGGCTCCTTTTCACCTGTGTTGAAATTTCAATTTAAATAAATTAAGAAAAGCGAATATGTGTGAGATAAATTCATTAGGAAACTTTTGTTTACCGAAAAGCTGCAAATACACATAACGAACAATATAGAGTATATGTTAGATAAAGTACTTTGTAGGGTTATGGAAATGGGGCATATACATTTGTCATAGAAATCCAGTCAAACGGAACCAAAGAAATAAAGAGTATATCAATATCAAAATAGAAATTGGTATATAGGATCATATTCTGAGGCGCATTTAAATGTGATTTATCTCTGAATGTGAACAGGCCCCAAGGTAGAAATAAAAAGTCTACATAAGTCTTTAAAAATTCTTACCTCATCGCCGAAAACGAACTTATTTAGTTGGCAGTTTTTAGTCTTAAATTTTCTGAAATTTATGAATAAAATTTATATAAAATTAAGTATGGAAATAAGTAACAAAAGTGAGTCAATTAAATAAATCAAATTAAAGGTATTAATTTGGTAGGATATTTTTAAGTTCAGACTGGAAATTTTCTATTACTTTTTAAGCTTTTTTTTCAAAACAGGGACTAACCGAAAGATAACGGATGGTGATTAAACAGTTCCAGCCCCAGACATTGGTCCGATATGCTTTTACACAATACTCCATAAGATGAGAAATTAGGTTTAGGCTTAGACTAATGTGGCAGACGGACTTACAGGTCACATATACTAATTGAAGGCTTAAATGCTCCTTATCGAAACCAACCTCTTTGATGGACGCAGTTATCAATAATACGAGTATCAGTAACGACAAGATCTGTCTATATCCAGAAGTCGTTTACTCAATACACAAAAGGTACTCGATGCTCTGCACTTCTTTCTCATCTCCACAGCTTCTGCAGAATTATTGGACTCAATTCCCAACCTTTTGGCGTGTTCGCCCATAAGGCAGTGTCCCATCAGAACTAACACTAACGTAGATAATCTTGTCTCTCTAGTGCGAAGGAGGCTCACGTCGTATCTTGGCCAGATTTATCTACCTATGCTACAGATGCCGATACTCTCCATCTGTTGTTGGACACCCTTTTGCCTAAGCCAAAGCTTACATGTGGACAGTGGTGCACCAATATATTCAAATTCAGGAATAATTTGTAATGTCTTCGCTTTCCTAGCAAGTTAATTGGCTTTGCAGTTCCCTGGGAAAATCCTATGACCAGCCACCCATATGGGGTGCATATATGCTGTTCAGCCATCTCGTTAAAAGATCTGCGGAGGTCGAGGACTGCTTCAAAGATATTGTGACAGCCAGTCAAAACAAAAATGAAATTGTTCCCAGTTTTAAAAAGTGAAATACCTCCCGATGGTAAGGCTCATATAAGTCCCAATGGGAAGTTTTTTCATACTGAACTAAAAAAAGTAACATAACTCCCAATGAAATAAGTCCTATCAACGAAGGATTAACCACTAATACTGTTTCGTTGCCGGTTTTCGGCCGAGATTAAAGATTTTTTATTCTCCGATGTACGTCTAAAAAAGTTTACTCGGACCAAAGGTTCATGGGGTGACCGGCCTTCGTCCGGGTATCTCAAATGACATCTAAGCGGACCAAAGATTCTTTGCGTGGCATAGGAACGCATAGGACCATTGGTCCGTGTAGCAGTCTTTGGACATACACCAAATGAGATAATCATTAATTCCTGCCGAAGTCCAGCCAAAAAGACTGTGGTCCGCGTACCTATCTTTGGACATATACCAGAAGAGAAAATCTTTAATCCCGGCTAAAGTCCGGCCATTTATAGAAACTGGGGTCCGCGTAGCAGTTTTCGAACATATCTCAGAGGTGAAAATCTTTAAACCCTGCCGAAAGACGGCCATGTGAAGCAACTTTGGTCCGCGTAGTCGGAATGAAATAACTCCCAATAAAAATGAAATAACTCTCAATGATCAAAACGAATGAAATAACTCCCAGGAAAATCACATTGGGACTATCATTTGGGAGTTATTTTGTTATTAAATAACTCTCATCAAATATAACATAAGTCCCAACGCATTGGGAATTATTTAATAATGAAATAAGTGAACTATCTGTAAAGAAGCTTTCCAGGTATTCTGCCAGCCCATTCCTCTCTGGGAGTTGAAAAATTCCTCTCGAAGGTGTACACCGTTGGTATATAGTCCACCCGGTTCAGAAAAGACTAGCTCAGATCCATGTAACCGAGGAGGGTCCATATGTGAAACCTTATACTTCCTAGTAAATAGATCTAATTCTGTATAGATTGGGTTAACACTCAGACCACTGCTTCTGGCCCATCTAACCAATGTATTCAGAGACACCTTTATAATAACTCTGAGGAGTTACTGCGATTGCAACGTAGTCCGCATAATCCATGACTTTGCAGTGAATCTCTTAAAATGTAGAGATCACAAGTTCTTGCAAGGCAGATTCTGTACACTTGCCTTTGTTGTAAGCATGTTCGTTCCCCGACAGGAGTTTCGTATCCAAGTATTCTCTAATGAGAGAATATAAAAGTCTTTCCAGACCCCTTCAATCGGAAGGAGAATAGGCTAATTTGCATGAAGTTCTTTGGCCAAGTACACCAATACACTTTAGTATCCCTCCATCGATTGGGGATGTACTCGTATGTGAGCCTGATACAGGCTTCGTAAATGCTCTCCAGCTAGAAGATGATGTATTTCCACATATTCTGCATTTCTGCTGGAGTACTGCCGACTGGTCCAGGTGATTTAAAGGGATCAAAGCTGTTAATCGCCCAGCTAATTCCGGATTCATCAGTTCCTCGGGTTCTGTTGGTGAGTCTCCGGGGAATATGTGGCGAGCAGTATAGTCAGACTATTCGCTGTTTTTTTCCAGTTATTAGCCTCATCCTGCAGATAACCCATTGTACAGGGTGCTGTGGATAATAACAACGCAGTCTTGCGGTATCCAAGACTTTTTCCACTTCTTCACAGAAGGTGTACCAAAGAAGTCTCTGCGTTTTTTCTTAGCTCCTGATTATAGATTTGAGTTGCTCTTAACAGGCATCCCAGCCATTAGTGACCCCAGTAGATTTGGTCTTGTTGCAGGTCTTTTCCCTAGCCTTTAGCTCAGAAGTCCACCATTGTCGTTTAGTTTTACCCTTGTACCGTGGTTGTGGACAGGCTTCTTCAAGGGAGCTATTGCATAATGTAGTGATGTGCTCGACTAGATTAGCCAGACCTACTTTGTCATTCGGTTCTTAAAGAAGATTAGAATTTAGGACTATTTTTAAAAAATTTCCTCACACAGGTGCCATAGGTTTAGGTACTTTTTCAGCGAGTTTGTATTCTACATAATGGTGAACTGAGAATTAGTGGTCGTCCAGTATATTCCAACCAATAATTTTTCTGACAGGGAGCCAATAGGGAAGGTGCCGTCGAATTCCTTCTGTCTGTCTTTATTTGTAAAGGTCGCTTCATTGCCTTTGGTACAATTAGTAAGGTTGGTACTTTTTGTATCCGTGCTTCCCTAGGTAGGATGGTGAGCGTTCATGTCTGCTCCAATTATCAGCTCGCACTCATCAGGTGTTGCTTCTTCTACTAAATACTCCCCTGTACGGTACTACAGATCTTCATAACTCAAGTAACTGGAGACCACTTAGTATATACAATTACCTATCTGTAGACCAGCAGTTGTTTGGTATGTACCACTGAAATTAATAGTATGAGAAAAATCCTTGCATGTTCTTGTAATACCGTCACAGTTGCACCTGTGGGCAGGCGCAGCAATAAAGCTGCTGAGGCTGCTTTAGTTTGATGGAGGTTAATCTGTAGACTTCTTATCATAATTGGTAACCGACAAATCGTCGGCTTAATGCTATTTTGGTCCATCCGCCATTTTTGTGTTGTTTTGAGTTAGGAGTTGATAATATGGGTTGAAAGCATGCTCTTTCATAATCTGCAATAATTTTTTTCCTATCGCATCTAGTTTTCGTATAGAGTTTGGTAGAGTAAAGCGATTTAACTCTAATTTACGGGAAATATTTTTTAAATTTTTGTTCTATGTCTCCATTTTTCTATCGCCCTATATTTTTTTCACTCTTTTATGTTCTTTAGATCACAATATGTTAATTACTCTCCTTTCATACCGACCCTCTTTGTGGTCCATGTAATACATAGATGAAAAAATATTTTTAAAACCAGTAAGGAAAGGCTAAAGTCGGGCGGTGCCGACTATATAATACCCTACACCACTCTCGTAATATTGAATAACTCTGATATATAAATTTTGTAATTTATGTATAAATTGTTTACATAAATTTACTTTTGGGACATTTTATACTTAAATAATACCCTGTACCACAGTGTGGTGTAGGGTATAAAAACGATTGGATCTAAAGAGCCAAATCGGATGAAACATATATATGGGAGCTATAGCTAATTCTTTACCGATTTTGTTCAAATTGGGCAATGTTGGTTCATGAATCAAGAAACTCTACCATTCTAAATATCAAAACGATTGGATGTAAGATATAGCTTCTATAGAACTAAAGGGCCAAATCGGACGAAACATATATATGGGAACTATAGCTAAATCTTAACCGATTTTCTTCAAATTCGGTAGTGTTGGTTCATGGATCAAGAAACTCTTCCATTCTAAAATTCAAAACGATTGGATGTAAAATACAGCTTCTTCAGGACTAAAGAGCAAAATCGGACGAAACATATATATGGGAGCTATAGCTAAATCTTAACCGATTTTCTTTAAATTCGGCAATGTTGGTTCATGGATCAAGAAACTCTACCATTCTAAATTTCAAAACGATTGGATGTAAAATACAGCTTTTATAGGACTAAATGGCCAAATCGGACGAAACATATATATGGGAGCTATAGCTAAATCTTAACCGATTTTCTTCAAATTCAATAGTGTTGGTTCATGGATCAAGAAACTCTACCATTCTAAATTTCAAAATGATTGGATGTAAAATACAGCATCTACAGGACTAAAGAGCAAAATCGGACGAAACATATATATGGGAGCTATAGCTAAATCTTAACCGATTTTCTTCAAATTCGGTAATGTTGGTTCATGGATCAAGAAACTCTACCATTCTAAATTTCAAAACGATCGGATGTAAAATACTGCTTCTATAGGACTAAAGGGCCAAATCGGACGAAACATATATATGGGAGCTATAGCTAAATCTTAACCGATTTTCTTCAAATTCGGCAATGTTGGTTCATGGATCAAGAAACTCTACCATTCTAAATTTCAAAACGATTGCATGTAAAATACAGCTTCTATAGGACTAAAGGGCCAAATCGGACGAAAGATATATATGGGAGCTATATCTAAATCTGAACCGATTTCAACCAAATTCAATAGCGATCTTAACAGCCGCGAAATACTCTAAACTGCAAAATTTCAGAACGATCGGAGTGAAATTGCGACCTGTAGTCGACGAACAACTTTACATGGACAGACGGACGGACGGACAGACATCGTTAAATCGACTCAGCTAGTGATTCTGAGTCGATCGGTATACTTTAAGGTGGGTCTAGCTGTGTTATTTTCAGGTGTTACAAACATCTGCCGTGAAACAAACTTATAATACCCTGTACCGCAGTGTGGTGTAGGGTATAAAAAAAATGGGTACTGACCAAAATGCCACGTACGAGTACAAAAATGGTTATAACTTGCTTATTTTTGTACGTAATGTCATAGAAATGCATGACAATCATACAAACACTGTGTGGTGCCCTATGGAATAAAAATGTGTGTAATTTGTCAGTTCCGTTTTTACTTAAGCAATAAATAGCGTTTTTCTCCGATCATAAAAAATGGCGTATGGAACAAAAAAGCATTAAGCCGACGATATACACCCAACAGAATTAAGAAATGTTATATTCGTAAATCTGTGGAATACGTAATAATACACGTATACGAACCCATTTTCTAATTAAAAATCTGTTCATGTTTAAAACTTTCTGCAATGGAGAGGATCCAAAGTTGGCTACGCGGATCAAATATTTTATGCGTAGCTTCTCCTATTTCTAAATTTATAAATGAAATTAAGCCTCAAAAAGCTGAAAAAATTAAATTAAATCCCAAAAATTTCTGTTGTTTGACATGTAGTTTCTTGGGGCCCCATATATATGAAAATAGTGGGGTGTATATTCCTGGGCCCAATTTATTTCCGCTAAACTATGGACCAGAGTAACTACGCTCTTCCACAGGGCTGGGTGTCAACCACAGTGGATACATCACCATCCACAGTGTTGACCCGTATTCGTTCTTACTATTTTAAATCTATGGTACTAATTTGATAAGCCTTCTCGCATATGTTCCGCTTCATATACACCTTTATCTTTTGCTTTGTCTAAAACTCCTATGGGCCTACTGCTGCTGCTATTCCTTAAGTTTCCCAGAAAAGGTGACTGACTGTTGGCAAACTGGCTCCAACAAATGTGTTTCAGTTGAAAAGGGTAAACCAAAGAATACCCATGTGTAGGAACAAAAAGAAAGATTTCTCATCCACATTTGCGAATCTCTTTAATTTTGTTTATTGCCAAATAGACGTGGGAATATTACCCATTACTCGTATATGCATATGTTCACGGGTACTCACTAAACCTTCGCAGAAGGCCAAAAAGTTTGAAAGTAATATTTATTAAAAACTATAAAAAGAATTGCCATAACATTGGAGGCCATTTCCAAATAACGCTCTGCGAAAAATTTATCATGAAAATTACTTTTGGTAAACTCCCAAAATAAGCGCTGCGTTGGTTATGTTGCTGCTGTTGCTCCTGCTGTTGTTGATGACGGTCGTCTGACTCCCGAAACGTCCCAACTCTCAACTATTACTCGGGCTTTTGTTGGCCTTTCTTTTCTCCTTTTTAATTTAATTAAACTTTGCGCAAAAAGTAACCCAATTTTTGTAGTTTACTCGTTAGTAACTGTCACAAAACTTTGAATTGTGTTTAGTTTGTTGGAACCGGAGCCAGAGCCTTTGGAGTATTCTATGCGGTCAATTGGAATGGACAGAACTTTTTATTTGACAGGCTGGGTTCTTTTTTTGTATTTCATTCTAACCCGTACAGAGATTGGTTTCGGGACAAAAAATGTATACACACTAAATGTAAACATTAGCCATTCACTTTTAGGAAAATTTTGCATACTGTATTCGAAACAGATGAGAGTTTATATTGGTTCAGGAGAAATTTGACACCATCATCGTACAGAATGCGGTCCCAAAATTTCTAAGTACTTTTTGCCAACCCCTAACGAAACAGGATAAAAATGTGAAAGTTGTCCTAACGGAATCTCGTTTGAAATATAGGGTGTAGCGCGGTAATTTGCTTATTTGGGAATGAAATAAAAAAGTCATGAACCTTAGAAAAATTTATTTTATATTATAATTATACTGAACAGTAAGGGAATTTTTAAATTACATGGTTTTAAAGAAATAGTGTATCTGGCAAATGTCGACCTTCGCTATCCACACACTGCTGCATACGTTTTCTGTAGTTTTCATGAACTCTAACAAGCGTGTTGACTGGTATTCTGCCAATTTCAGCCTCAATATTGTTAATTAGGTCTTCCAAGGTGTTGGGACGGTTGATATACACCTTCGCATGGGGCTAAGACTGGTGAGCGAGCCGGCCAGTTCACATCACTTCGAGCGAGTGCGCATTTGAAAAATACGCTTCAACTCAAAATGCCCTCTCCTCACGTGTCCAATGCATGATGGCAACTAAAAGGCAGACGTATTCAAATCTTCTGTCAGCCACTGTAAGCAACGCACACTCTCCACTCTCTTCGACCACCAGTGCCGCCACAGCCTGCAGTGCAAAAAAGCAAATTCCTGCGCTCCACCCTGTACATCCAAGGAAACAGTTTTGTGTACTTTTTCACTTCTAAAGATGTTTTTAAATTATACTTCATTTTTAAATTCAATTATTCGAATGAATGTTTCTAATTAAAGAAACCATTGAATTGCCATAAAAGTGTATTGTGGGCACCTATAGTGATTTTTCACAAGGAATCTTTTTGTCTAATAATCACCCAAAAAATCCATCGATTTCTACAACTTTTGATATGTAGTTATTTTTGTAGCGAGATTACAGGTGGTAAGGGGATCAGCGGGGGTGTCGTGTGTTTTGGAAGAAATACTTCCTGAAGTGCCTCCTTTATTTTGTTCTTTGACGTGGAACATCTATTCCAAAGCCTTCAAGCCACAAACAAAGTTCGAAAGTATATAATAATTTTAATTAATTCTCCAACATGTTTTTATGTTGGAGAATTAATAGAAGTTTAAAATATAAAAAAAACTCGCGAAAATTTGATAGTACAAACAATTTAAAAAATGTCTATATATAAATTTAAAATCTTAAAAACCGCACACAAATAAAATTTTAATATTTTGTTTATATTTTTTTCTGAAAACTAAACTGAAAAATAACAACATTTAATACAAAAAAGATTTTTCAAGTCAGACCACAACTTAAGAAGTAATGACCAAAACCCCGATACACAGAGTGATATGTTAAGAATTTTTTTTAAATATCGATAACTTCTGAAAGAGTTATCTCAGAAAATTCCACAGCGTTTCTTCAGATGTACTAAAAAATATTAAAACAATGGGAGAAATCAAAACCTAAATTTTTTGAACCCGTCGTGGAATTGTCGTGGATTTCCCCATATTTAGGGCCTCCTTCTCAAACGGACAAGAGGTTATAACGGGGGTTTTGTATATGCCAGAGTTCGCACTAAAGACCCACGAACCTTAAGTAAGAAGACGAGTATATAACCCACTTGGGCTTATAATTCACCTTTATTGATGTATTTCGTACAATAATAGGAAGCGCAATGTGAACTTACAAAAGATGAGGGCGGCTCGGAGATCTGGTCGGCGGTTTCTGAAGACAAAATCGGTTTCGGGTGAGTCGATCCGTTGGAGTCTGGAGCGTCCGGCTTGTTCACGCTTCCGCTTCGTTCTTCTCCGTCGGCTTCGGTTTCCGTCTCACCGTCGGCTTTGGTATTCGCTTCGGCTTTGGTCTTCGCTTCGCTTCGGCTTTTAGCTTCGCTTTGGTCTTCGCTTTGGCTTTTAGCTTCGCATCGGCTTAAATATAGGTTGAATGGATCGCAATCGGGTTAAGTCGGATATTTTCGACTACCTTCGTCCCACACATCTACTTTTGCTCGTCTTCTTTGCGATGGGGATCCATGACATCGGTTATATAAAGCCGACATTAAGTATTCGCGACTTAACAGAGCTAATGGGAATTACTACCCCACACCATGTTTCATTTGGGTCATTCAATGTCAAGGTTTGTTAACTGAATATATGTACGTATGCAATTTATTAAATATCGTCACGTTACAAGGTGCGACAAAGACGAGTTAACCCATTTGAGATAGTTTTTTTTATCAATAATTTTAAAATCATATCTACAATACTAAACGTTTACAACTACTTAAGTATTAGTCCTAGAACAAAAGGGTGAACATTTGTGATCACCTTTTTGGTCAGATATTAAAAATTCGCTTCCAAACTTAAAATGGTCATAAATACTTAAATAACAGTCTTAGAGAGATAAGGGCCAACATTTGGGTTCACATTTTTCTTGTCAAAAATTTTCAAAATGCTTTCCAAAACTTTTATCGATCATATAACTATAAAAATAAACATAAACATCCCAGAAAGAAAAAGGCGAACAATTGGATTAAAATTTTTTTGGTTAAAAAATTTAAATGTATTTTCCAAACTTTAAAAGTGAATACATTTAGGGATATCTTTTTGTTTTTTGTTATTCGATCTGTTGTGACTTTTCATAGTTTTGTTTTTGACTATTGAGTTCGAGATCGTGGTTTTTGTTTTCTGTTAAACAGAAAAACAAACCTTCTTTAAATAAGAAGAATAAGAAATGTGTGATATGTATTAAGGGTGGTCACTGGTTGGTGGACGATATCGTTTCGGAAGCTACCAAGCAACCTCATCGGCACCTTGGACAAAATACCCTGTCAATAATTGGCACAATATGAGAGCAGCTCAATATGAAATAATTGAGAACTGACTTCAAAGTCCCATATATCCAAAACATTGCAGACAGTATTTCTCAACCTTAATACATCCCCACACTTCTTGTTTGGTTTTTTTGTGTGTCCCTGCAATTTGCGGGGAAGGCACACGATTTTTTGTTATTGTCGCTTCTTACAGCGACAACAAACTTTCGGCCGTACTCTGCCTCATTCACCATTGTTTTTGTTTTTTGTTATTCGATCTGTTGTGACTTTTCATAGTTTTGTTTTTGACTATTGAGTTCGAGATCGTGGTTTTTGTTTTCTGTTAAACAGAAAAACAAACCTTCTTTAAATAAGAAGAATAAGAAATGTGTGAAATGTATTAAGGGTGGTCACTGGTTGGTGGACTGTGGATTGTGCCAATTATTGACAGGGTATTTTGTCCAAGGTGCCGATGAGGTTGCTTGGTAGCTTCCGAAACGATATCGTCCACCAACCAGTGACCACCCTTAATACATTTCACACATTTCTTATTCTTCTTATTTAAAGAAGGTTTGTTTTTCTGTTTAACAGAAAACAAAAACCACGATCTCGAACTCAATAGTCAAAAACAAAACTATGAGAAGATATCTTTTTTGGTTAAACGTTTTAAATTCCATTCAAAGATTTTAAACGGTCATAAATCCTTAAATAAGCGTCTTAGAGAGAAAAAGTTGAGACATTTGGAATAACTTTTTTCGTCATAACTTTTAAATTCCGTTCCAAAATTTTAAACGCTGATTACTAGTTTAAAAAGCATTATAGAGCGTCGAAAAAATTGGTTCAAGTTTTTGGTCTAATATTTGAAATGACCAAAACTTTAAAAGGTAATAACTTCTTTGAGCTTTTGGTCAAAAATTAAATATTCCTTTCCAAAAACAGTCATAACTTTTTAAATAACCAGCCTAGAACATAACAAATATATTATTCTATAACCTGTTCACTTAATGATAAACTTAATATGGAAGTGAATTTTATAACCTCTTTATCCCCTGATAGTAATCACAAAAAAAAACTTTCAATGCTGCGTTACTGGGCTACCATATCAATCACACACTTGAATGGTATTTAATTTGTGAGGGCGTCACGAATATTATAATATTTCTTTTATTTACAGTTGGAGATATGGTTAAATTATTGCCATAATTGAACCACACAATGGGGGCAATCAATGACCATCTGGCCGGAAGTTAACAGTAATGAGGCCGTAAATTTTTAATGGATGAATTTTATTGAAACTTAACTTAAGTTCGGACATTTTCTCACGAATCTAATAAAATTTTACAACACTACGTCAAACTTCCAAACACTTTAGATTGTCACAGGGGTTACTCCTACCCATTACAAACGAAGTCAATTCACAAAGTATCTCTGTAATTTTTTTTCTCTCAAGCTATTTTGTGTTTAATGAACTTAAAAGACATTTTGTTTAACATCCATTCTATTGTTTGTTTGTTGTTTTTAGGGTTAATCTTACGTTTAGGTTTTTGTTGATGTTGTTGCTTTTAACGCCTTTTTATGCCGATGTTTTCCGTTGTTCAATGAAAACGTCAAAATCTGTTTGGATAGAAAGCACTAAAACTCGAACACACACTCGAACAGTGCACAGTGGATTCAGGAAGTTTTGAAGTTGTTTGACTTTGGAAGAAAGGATATGAATTTACCTGACTTTTTTATCACACAAAATGTTTTTAATTAAATTTTATGTATTAAAAAACTTAGTTGAGAAATGTTTACCTTCTTTGTCATGCGGTGGCTGTTAAGTGAAATTCATAGCGCAAATAGTGGGAGGTCCGGTTTTCGGAGGGGAGCCAATAATCACGGGTATTTACCCATAATTTGCTGTACAGTGGACAAAGAGGGTCCAAATAGTTCTAATTCGAGCGGAGCAGAGTGTGCCGTGAAGAATAGAAAGACATCCGCTACTATCTCAGTGTTAAAGAGAGTGCAAAACCTTTTTAACGAAAAACTAGCTCCGTTCAAGCGCTATGGAACGATTTCATAGTAAGCATAGTCCATAGTAAGCCTAATCTAAGTCAAACTGTGCAATAAATTCTATAGAAACATACCATAAGGTGTGACTCCAATTAACATAGTGGATTATGGTTGGACCACCCTTTATTTAATCGTTAAACTAAGAAAACTGGCCCTCTACTATGGAGAACAAACTATCTTCATCTACAGCGTAGATAACCCAACTACTGGTCGTTTACTAAGGAATAGATTTAATTAATTCAGTCGTATAATGAGCTATATTTTTAGCTGCGTTTACCTTAATTTAACTATAACAAAGTACAAAACATGATTTTGGAACTAAATTCTGAGAATTCGACGTGAAAGTAGATCTAAAATAAGAACCTCTGTATCATTCGTTTAGTCAAGATTCTTTTAGTTAAGACTTTACTTTAGACTTTACACTGCAGACTTTAGATTTTATATTTTAGAATTTAGGATTTAGAATTTAGCCTTTCGACTTTAGACTTTAGCCTATCGACTTTAGACTTTAGACTTTAGACTTAAGACTTAAGACTTAAGACTTAAGACTTAAGACTTAAGACTTAAGACTTAAGACTTAAGACTTAAGACTTAAGACTTTAGACTTTAGACTTAAAACTTTAGACTTTAGACTTTAGATTTCAAACTTTAAAAGATTTCAGATTTAAAGATTTCAGACTACAAAAAATCCTAGCAAATAGAAAAATAATCGAAAGAAAATTTTTCTGTTAAAATTTTTAAAAGCTAGTATCTTAACGAAGAAAACATTGGCTATTTGAAGAAAATCTATTAATAAATGTAAAAATTATAGCACTTTGGTAGAAACAAGAGAATTTCAACATAATCCGGTTGTGAAAGGGGGTATACATATATCTGTTACTGCGGGCAAAAGTGTAATCATCAAGGGAGTGACCTAAGAGTATATTTGGCGGAAATCATTTTGTGTTATTTTAAGTCATGTCCAAATGATTAGGTTAGGTTATTGATGCGTGCACCACTTCACTCGGAGACCATTTGGTCCATTGTGTTCGTCCTGAGAAGATGTGTAAAAGAAGAGGGAGAGGTCGAAGAAGATGAAGGAGGTGATGAGCATAGACAGTAGAGAGGAGAGATAGCTTTTTAGGAGAGGTTAAATGAGTTGATGTCAAACCATCCATCTCAAGCAACCTATGAAGCCCATGATTCTATCAATATCGTGGGATGATAGAAATTCCCTATTTTGTATCGTGTAATCACCTAGGCAGCGATGTCTTCGTCTTGATAGAGTAGGACATTGACAGAGAAGGTGTTCGATTGTTTCCAGTTACTCCAGTTACTTACTATGCCGAGATTTGAGGAGAATTTTTGAACTGGTGACAAATAGTCTGTCGGTCCTGCTAGAGCCCTTAGATCAGACATTCTTGATGCCTCAATGAGAATGGCCGAGTGGCCCCAATCCGCGTTACGCCACACATGAGCGTCTCGGAGTCTCAGAACGCATTTTGTAGCACTGCACTTAACAAAAAGACCTACAGGGTGTAGGTTCAATACCATGTCGGATGCCGCATGCGGTGTGGTCTTTCTCGCACCTGATATAAATAATGATGCCGCTCTATGTACTTTCTTCAACATTTTAAGCCGATATTTAACTTCTAACTTTTTAAGCTGATATTTTACAAATGAACCATTTTGTACAAAAAGTTAATGGCTTATAACTTTGTTTCCGGTCCATAAAAATACTTGATATTTTGTGAAGTCTTATGCTTTTAGAACACCTACAGTCCCGTAAAAAATGGGCGATATTGCAACGCCCCATTTGGTACCACCTAAACAAATGGATCATTTTGCATAAAATGTTAACGGCTTATAACTTTAATTCCAGCCTATAAAATTTGTTTTCTATAATTGCTTAAACGAGAGTTACTAACCACTAAACGTGAACGTGATATTACCATAATTTGTTGCCCTCATAATTTCCTTTAAAGGCTATCAAGGTCCCTTCGGAATTATACATCAAAAACATGGTCCAAATACTAAAAGTATCTTCTATGAATATTGGAATTTTATAGAAAAAGTTTTAAAAAAATGACAATAAAATTGTTATTTTCGTACCTTCCACCATAAGATGGGGGTTTCCTAACTCTGTCATTCCGTTCGCAATACCATGAAATATTGACTTGCGACTCCATAAGATATACATATTCTTAATCGTCGTAAAATTCTAAGACGATTTAGCTATGTTCGTCTGTCCGTTCGTCCGTCCGTCTGTTGTAATCACGCTACAGTCCGTAATAATAGAAATATATATATAATTTGACCAAATTGATAAAATTTGGTAGAAATATTTCTTATAGTTGCAGGTTATTTGGGATTGCAAATGGGCCATATCGGTCAATGTTTTGATATAGCTCCCCTATAGAGGTCGCTTCATAATACGGGATTTGAGCCATAGATTCCACATTTTAAAGCAATTTAGCAGAAACTTTGCAGTTTGTATTCTATTTTGACAAGAATTAATCAAAGCAAAAAATTTTACAAATCGGTTCATATTTTGTTATAGTCACCCTTTAGAGGTCGCTCCAAAATATACGTTTTTAAGCCATAAATATCATACTTGCTAAGCATTTTGAAAAGAATCTTTGCAGTTTGTATTTAATTAAGACAAGAATTCATCGCAGTAAAAAAATGTTTATATCAGTTCATATTTTGTTATAGTCCACCTATAGATGTCGCTCCCAAAAAGGCTTATTTAAACCATAAACACCACATTTTCTAAGAAATTTAGCTGAAACCTTGCAGTTTGTATTCTAATTTGCAAGTGTTCATCTCAATAAAATTAATACAAATCCAATTTTATTTTGTTTTGTTTTCTAATTTAAGCCATAAATGACACATTTTTCAGAGTTTGGCTAAAGAATTTGATGCCTAAAATTTAGCTAAAAATTTGTTTTTTAATTTACTTAAACACAAAGGATCCTTTCGTGATTTGCTCCATATCCAAAGAGTTTTCCGAACTTAACGCTTTTACATGTTTTTTTTTTGGTTTCATAAAATAGTATGCCTCAATTTAAAAAAAGTTTTTCGGGTTATTGCCTTTTTCACGAAAACTGGACTTTTTGGAATTTTGAAATAGAAGCCATTTGGCTCCTAAAAAGAGCAAATAGTTTTTAGAGTTTCGCGTCGACGAGGCAACATTTTTTCAGAATCGAAACCACTATAAGTCTACAAGGCCAAATGTATCAAATTCATGATTTTATCGTCTTAATGTATCTAGTACTATAAATCATGTTATACAATGGATCTTACCCTCCAGTTATTTTTGTCTCATTGAAGTTGATAGGACTGATTTTGAAGATCATTATTTGCTTCTTCACTGTATTGGTCATGACATCGGTATGACGATGCAGTTTTTGTCAAAAAATATTACCTGTATGTCATTATTACTTATAGGGTTATACGCTATTTTTATCTATATAGGCTACTGAGGCCTTCGATTCGCAACTTCGGAAAGTTTGTCCTTATAACAGTTATTTCATATGTTAAGGATTTCGACTGTATTAAAGGGATTTTGAAAGCACTGTGCCCACTACCGTCATCCCTCACCACCTCCAACTATAAGTATAACAGCACCATCGTAACAACCTAAAATAACAAGCGTCAAGGGGATTTGGCTGCTCCAACCATTACTTTCCTTGTTATTATTGTTTGCCGTAGACATTTTCACATTGAGCTGTTGTTGTTTCTGATGTGCCTTTTATCCTGCCGGTGTATATTGGCGGTGAGAGCGGGTGTATGTGTGTGTGTATGTGTGTGTGTGTGTGTGTGTGTGTTAGTGTGGGCACGGTTATGTATCGTTGTGCGGCGGAACAATCCAAGGACTGATTTATCAATATTGATGTCCTTAGCCCAAGGCAAACACTTGTGTTATGCTTTTTAACCGTAACAATTTTCGTTTGGCCTTATTTCCTCTTTCGCCTCTTAGCCGTGACTGTTACTTATGAGTATTTTTGTTGCTAACGTCGTTTTTTGTTGTTTTTCCGTTTATTGTTGTTATTGTTAATATTTACTGGTTGTACTTGCCGTTGCCCCTGTTGTTGCTTTAGTTTTTATCAATGTTAGTCTTACTTGAGTTGTATGTGGGTGGTGCTGCTGGTACTGGTGCTGGGAGTGGGTCGTGTGCCTTCAATTTTGCCCTTATCACAACTAAATGTTTGGCATTGATGTTGTCGGTGCTGCCTTTGTTATGGTTTTTATTTTGGCCAAAAAGGCCAACCAGATTGAAAACAATATTGCAAAATAAGCTCTCAAATACTACAGTGTGCAAATAGTTTTTTGTTGTTATATGGACTTAAATATGTATATGAAGTAAAGGGTGCACCACATATTTAACATATATTTTTTAGCATTTTTCCTAGAATGCTTTCAGGGATATTGAAAATTAGTTCGAAGGAACCTTTCATGTAAAAAAACTCGAGATTTCGATTACAAAATAAACGATATACATAAGTATCGATAGTATGAGAGACGGGGCGCGACAATAACGCCCATTTTCCACTGAACTGTAGGTACTATAAAAACATTACACTACACAAAACTTCATAAACTGTTAAAATTGTACCAATTGTTCCCATTGTGTGGGAGGTACGAAAAGGAGCGTGGCATTTTCGCCATTTTTTTGTTTAGCTATGAAAAAAACTGGCGAAGCCTCTGAGATAGACTTTTCAACATATACTTTAGGATACAACAAAACATCTGAAGGTAAATGGGCTACATACGCAGTAAAGGAATCACTGGAGTTGCTTCTGGATACCCATTTTCAGGGAACTCAATGACTGAGCTATCAAAACGAGTTGATGTTGAAGTAGAACCGTCAGGCATTGCCGAACTGAAGCTAGGTTATATGACATGGTTGAACGAGCTATACACTGGTGTCATAAAACTTCAATAACACAAAGTGGAACGAGACTAAGGAAGTATTTATACCTAGATCAGAAAATTTTTCTCTACGGGACCGAAGGATGTTTGGCTAAAAGTCTGTCATATTTTTTGTTAAAGACTTTGGAGCGGGCGAATGAAAACGGACTTGGAGTAGATCTGAGTTACTTCTCCTTAGCTAAAATGTACTACATTTGCTGCATATGTCTGCTGAAGCCATGGCAGTACGTTTAAGAGAACTAACGCAATAGACGGGTAATGACTGCTGACTATGGGGTTTGGTCGAAAGACCTAGGGCTATCTACATATAGCTCGTGCTCTGGCTGTTCACTGCGATGCTTACTAGGCAATTGGGGAAGTAAAGAAATGACAGAGGTAAACATTAAATACCCGAATTCTGTGCTCTCGTTTTCATGTAGGGTAGGGTGATGCAAACCTGACCCAAAATAGCTGTGAACAGAAGAAAGTAAAACATTTTTCTTTGAAAATCCAGGTCATTTAGTAACATTTACATATAAATAAAAAAAATTATAATTGTATTAACAAGATACTAGCGAGAACATTTCATATACAATATATTTTTATACCCTACACCACACTGTGGTACAGGGTATTATAACTTTGTGCATTTGTTTGTAACACCCAAAAGGAGAAGAAATAGACCCATCGTTTATTATACCGATCGACTTAGAATCACTTTCTGAGTTGATTTAGCTATGTCCGTCTGTCTGTCTGTCCGTCTGTGCATGTATTCTTGTAATCAAAGTACAGGTCGCAATTATGGTCCGATCTCGACGAAACTTTACACATATCTTTTTTTTGGCCCAAGGACGATCCCTATTGAATTTGTTTAAAATCGGTTCAGATTTAGATATAGCCCCCATATATATGTTAGCCCCGATTTGACATATAAGCGATGTAAAAACTTTATTTTATATCCAATCAGTGCGAAATTCGGCAAAGAGAGGTTTCTTATTACATGAAGGAATACTGCCAAATTCGGAGAAACTCGGTTTAGATTTAGATATAGCTCCCATATATATGTTACCCCCGATTTGACCTGTAAGCGCTGTAAAAACTGTATTTTATATCCGATCAGCGCGAAATTCGGCAGAAAGAGGTTTCTTATTACATGAAGGAATACTGCCAAATTCTGAGAAAATCGGTTCAGATTTAGATATAGCTCCCATATATATGTTACCACCGATTTGACATGTAAGCGCTGTAGAGACTGTATTTTATATCCGATCAGTACGAAATACGACAGAAGGAGGTCTTTTTACATGAATAAGTATTCAGGGAAGATCGGTTCAGATTTATATTAAAGCTCCATATATATGTTCCTCCTGATTTGGTATCAAACAAAATTTTCCAGAAAGATGTTTCTCACTTTAGGAACGAATATTGCTTAATTTAGCGATTATCGTTTCAGAATTAGATAATATGTTTCTACCCATTTACAATTATTCCAAATTATTATGGCAATGACCCTTATCGCATTGTTAGGGAGGTGTAGGGTATTATATAGTCGGCCCCGCCCGACTTTCTGCCTTACCTTACTGGTTCTATGCTGATTTGATGTACTGAACCCAAGAAGCTTCGTTATTTGCTTGATCTGCAATGTGTTTTCTTCGGACAATCTCTTTGCAGATTCCAGCGTATCCCATTTGCCCTGGTGTCGTTCTCCCATTGTCATTATATCCCCTTGCTATTCAACTAAGTCGCCCAAGTTTTCAGGAAACCGTTTCAAATGGTTTTGCAATTAATGCACCTTGATGGTCATGTTGCATCCAAGCTCACGAAAAGCAATCAGCATATTCGAAACTAAATCCTTATGGTTTGAAGCCTACTTGTTGCCTAGAAAGTTTTCGACAACTGACACAAATGATGTCCACGCTTTTCGCTCTCTTCCATTCATAGATTCAACACAATTAGTGTTCTTTATTAACTGTATGATTTGAGGGTCATCGAATATGCAATCCGTGCATCTATAAAGATATGAATGTAAAACATGATGAATCCTTATTTAGAGCCTTGTCTTAAATTGCTTCATTAAGCCAAGTTTTATATGAAGTGGAGATGGTATTATTTTATTCCGATCAACCGAAGGCTCATTGATAAAATTTTTTCCTCCATCAACCATGTTATCTCTTCCAGGCCAGTCTTTTTTTACCCAGTGATTTCGTTTAACTCTGCTACACCACAGGTACACGAAGCAAGGATATTTTGTGTATCCACCTTGCTGTCTAAGGAGTAAATTAACCATTTTCAAGTCAATACAAATGACCCATCCATGTTCGTGATACTTAAACTTTTCCAAGACTATAGCTATATTCTTGTACTCTTCTTTCATTTGGGTTGAGTGAGCAATAGGTATAGATTCCAATTCGTTACCATTGTGTAAAAGCAGACACTTCAAAAGTCGCTTGGAACTATCTACAAACAGACGCCAACGATCTGGATCATACTCGGGAAGGTTAAGAGATTTTTTCCATCCTGACAGAAAACGAGATCTTCTTCCTGAGAATAGAACGTAACCAAATCTGCCTTCTACGATAGAACGTTATTGTTGTTCCCTAATAAGGTAGATTTTTTTCTTTTAGCCGGGATGCCAGTAACTCAGAAGATTGTTTTGAGAGTTTAAGTTCCCTGATGAGATCACTTAACTCCCTTTGGTTAAACCGTTGCGGACATAACTCATTTTTCTCATATTCATTGTCTTCATCTGTGTCGCAGTGGGGTATTTCATTCTCCGAAAGATCTGGTAGCTGATGAATTATTAATATGGTAACTTCATTAAAATGAGGAATGGACCGTCTAGCAGAGTCTAAATCAGTATACGTCCACTTGCTTCAGTTTTTACTATTGATGTCTCTGATATTCACTGGACAGATAACGATCGTCATCGTGATTTTTTGGTTCTCTCCAAACCATGGGCACACCAAATTTCAGACTCCTCCTTTTCCCATTAGTCCACTGACGTAGATGTTCAGTTCATGTTTTGCAAACTACATGCTGTGCCACGGATTTAGAGACAACTTCTAAGAGATACATAAAACTACATTTTAGAAGAAAATTTGTATATATAAAAAATATTTTTTTTTTAATTTTTTTTTTAATTTTCCCCTCAGGTTTTCAAAAAATATTTCCCTAAAAAAACCTCTAATTACAATTAAACTCAAAAAACCAATTCGGCTTCACGCAAGTAACTTTAAAAATTTATTTTCCCAACGAAATAATACTATAAAAAATATACAAATTTGCTTATATTGATGGACTTTGAGTAGAAAAAATGTTTTCATCTATTTTCTGAAATATTTTTTTTTTACAATTTTATGGAGTACTGTAATTTTAAAAATTGAACGGCTTAACCCATTTTTACAAAGATTACGTCGCACGGTGGGTATTTATTTAAAACTGTGGATTAATTAAATTTTTTTGCAAGTAACATACGAGGATTTAGTGCCGAAAGGATTTGGTGAAAGCAGATAAAATTCTGCGCCGTTTACCGAAAAAACAACCGTTCTAGTTTATATAGTGTAGCTGCATTGTATCTTCGAAGATAAAATTTAATTCGCTGTGCTCTGTGTAAAATTGATATCGATTTTTTTTCGAAATGATCTCATTTTACTCATGAACGATCAAACTTTACCACAAAATAATAAATACATAATAATATTGAATTTATGATGTTTTTAAAAAGCTTTTATTAAAAAATTATTACTTAAAAAAAAGATTTTACGCAATATCTTCGAAGATATCGACGAAACAGCTAAAAGGAGGAAAAAATTATATAAGAGAAAATCGAAGTCTACTTAACTTTGGATCTTCCAAAATCGTTCATGAAATAATTCGGATAAATGGGTCTTGAGTGATGATAGAATATGTCTTTAAAAATCTATTTATCTTTATTCTGATAGATAAACAAGTCTAATGCCACTGGTAGACCAACAAGTTATTTAAGGAAAACAACACCTATGCTTTCATTTGAGCAAAGAAATTCAACAATCTGATTCAGAAGAAATCTCCCATATGTTAAAATGTTGTCACTGACATTTTTAATGAAATGGTTTTTTTTACTTATTACAACGAATTAAAATAAATTAAACCCGTAAGGAAAGGCGGAAAGTCGGGCGGGGCCGACTATATAATACCCTATACCTCCCTAACAATGCGATAAAGGTCATTGCGACAATAATTTGGAATAATTGGTAAGTATGCAGGAACATATTATCTAATTCTGAGCCGATAATCGCTAAATTAAGCAATATTCGTTCCTAAATTGAGAAACATCTTTCCGGAAAATATTAATGATCAGAAGTAAAGTACAACTTGTATAGCGCTTTGATACCAAATCTGGAGGAACATATATATGGAGGTTATATATAAATCTGAACCGATTTTCCCTGAAAACTCATTCATGTAAAAAGACCTCTTTCTGTAGAATTTCGTACTGATCTGATATAAAATACAGTCTCTACAGCGCTTACATGTCAACTTGGTGGAAACATATATATGGGGGCTATATCTAAATCTGAACCGATTTTCTCCGAATTTGGCAGTATTCCTTCATGTAATAAGAAAACTCTTTTTGCCGAATTTCGGATATAAAATACAGTTTCTACAGCGCTTACATGTCAAATCGGGGGTTACATATATATGGGGCTATATCCAAATCTAAACCGATTTTCTCCGAATTCAGCAGTATTCCTTCATGTTATAAGAGACCTCTTTTTGCTGAATTTCGCACTGATCGGATATAAAATATCATTTTACAGCACTTACATTTCAAATCGGGGGTAACGTATATATAGGGGCTATATCTAAATCTGAACCGATTTCTTCCAAATTTAACAGTGCTCATTCACATAATAAGAAACCTCTTTCTGCCGCATTTCATACTGATCGGATATAAAATAAAGTTTTTTCAGCGCTTACATGTCAATTCGGGGCTAACATATATACGGGGGCTAAATCTGAACCGATTTTAACCAAATTCAACAGGGATCGTCCTTGGGCAAAAAAAAAGATATATGTAAAGTTTCGTCGAGATCGGACCATAATTGCGACCTGTACTGTGATTACAAGAATACATGCAAAGACAGATAGACGGACAGACAGACGGACAGACAGACGGACAGACAGACGGACAGCCAGACGGACAAACAGACGGACAGACTGACGGACAGACAGACGGACAGCCAGACGGACAGACAGACGGACAGACTGACGGACAGACAGACGGACAGACAGACGGACATAGCTAAATCAACTCAGAAAGTGATTCCAAGTCGATCGGTATAATAAACGATGGGTATATTTCTTCTCCTTTTGGGTGTTACAAACAAATGCACAAAGTTATAATACAAAGTAGGAGGCTTGTCTGAATTAATTCACAGATTTGATACAAGATACCCCAGTGTGCGTCGTTAATGGGCCATTTTTTATTTATTTCTTTCTTTATGTATTTGTAAATGTTTTTAAAAACATTAATTTAAAATTTTATTTTTTCAAATTTATCTCGCAAAACCAAAACAGTAATTAGATTTTTGGGGACTCAAAATTTGTAAAAGTTATGGACGAAATACTGAAATAGGTCTGGCAATTTTGGACATTATTCTTCACTGAATTTTTGGGAACTTAATATTTCGTCGGCTTAATGCTATTTTGTTCCATACGCCATTTGGAATGATCGGAGAAAAACGAAATTTATTTTTTGAGTAAAAACGGGACTGAAGAGTTACACACTTTTTATTCCATAGTGTTTCCAACAATATTTTTATTATTCCCATGCATTTCTATGCCATTATATTCAAAAATAAACAAGTTATAACAATTTTTGTACATGGCACTTTGGTCCATATCCACTTTTATTTTAATATTTTTTCGTATTTGTATTACATGGACCACAAAGAATGTCGGTATTAAAGGAGAGTAATTTACAAATTGTGATCGAAAGAACGTAAAATAGTGAGTAAAAAATATAAGGCAATAGAAAAATGGGGATATAGAACAAAAATACAAAAAATATTTCCCTTAAATCAGATTTAAAACGATTTACCCTACCAAGATCTCGAAAACTAGAAGAAATAGGAAAAAAAATATTGCAGATTCTGAAAGGGCGTGCTTGAAACCCATACAATCAACTCCTAACTCCAAAAACGCAAAAATTGCGTATGGACCAAAATAGCATTAAGCCGACGATTTATAAAAATTATGGACGAAATACTGAGGTAGGTCTGGTAATTTTGGACTTTATTCTTCAAAAAAGTGAGAAATTATTAGCAATATTTTATAGCAATATTTTATAAATAAATGTTTTAAAAACTAATCGAAGGGGTAGCAATATTTCATAAAATAAAGTTTTAAAAAATTTTTTAAATTTAAAGAAACATAATCCATAAAAAGATGGCCCTTTATGTTCGATTTCAAACGTCTTAAACTTTATAAAAATGGGTTCAGCCGTTCAAGAGCAATTAAAATTTCGTAAAAACAACAAGGAATTTTTCTCAATTTTTTAAGATTTCAGATCCCTATAAAATTTTGTAAAAAAATTTTCTAAAAATAAATGAAAGCGATATCTTTTTTCTTTATTAAGCTACTTTTTTATAGAGTTTTTAGGCGAAAATAAATTTTATACATTCATATAGAGAACTCTGATCCTTTTATTTTTTAAAAATATTTTGTCTTATATGTATTTTCTATAATTGCGTAATGATATTGTATTTCACAAATTTGCTTTATATTGGTTGGAATATTCGGAGAGGCATTTATAAAAAAAATTTAAAAAAATATATTTTTGTGTTGTTGTTATTTATTGTTGGTCTGTGCTTTTGTTATTCAGTCAGAATTTATTTTTGGTTTGAGACCATATGTTCCATTTACTTTCTGTCTATTCCAAAAAAGTAATAGAAACAAATACAAAAATTGGTAGAGAGTTTTAATTGCTTGGTAGAATTGACTGCAGTTTCGATAGACACCACTCTATCATCTTCAGAATTCAGTAGCAATAGTGTGTTGAGTATGTTGACTTAGTTCGGCAAAATACGGGTTTGGTTAGCAGTTCTTGTTAAATTCAATTTACTGCTTCCATAAGTATTTCAGCTGATTTAAGTTAAAGACATACACTATTGCTACTGAATTCTGAAGATGATAGAGTGGTGTCTATCGAAACTGCAGTCAATTCTACCAAGCAATTAAAACTCTCTACCAATTTTTGTATTTGTTTCTATTACTTTTTTGGAATACACAGAAAGTAAATGGAACATATGGTCTCAAACCAAAAATAAATTCTGACTGAAATATATTTTTTATAAATATTTTTTAAAATATTTTTTATAGAAATACGTATTTTCAATACAAAGCCTTTATAATTTACCCAAAACATCCCAAATACACTTGTCCTATTACACAGCTATAGTATTCACATAAACTATTTATTCATATATCAAACATTTTGGATAACAAGATTTTGCGTATGATCCATCCGTTTCCAATCCCTCATATTTACTTTATTGAGTCTCAGATCAATATTTAAGTGAGGGCAAAGTCAGTATTACCCCATCATATGGAGGAGTTTATAAAAAAGTCTAAAAAAAGGTTAAAAACTATTCGAGTTTATATTCCAAATTCGGACCTACTTCCTTCAATTTCCACACCTTCATATTACACAATTGAGATTATGGATTTTTAACTGTGGCCGAAATTACTATATTTTCAAAATTCCTTAGTTATACTTGGCTTTGGAGTTACCTTCGGATTATTTTTTTTTCAATTCCATCACCCCGATCCAGTTACTACCTTCTACGTGTGTGTTGTGTGTGTGCAGTAATGGCAATGTGTCTGTTGGATTTTCATATTTCAATCATTATGCCGGCAAAAAGCAAACGATAAAATAGGGAAAAAGCACAGAAAACAACAAAAAATATTCCTTTTAATGGCAATACATAGTAGTGGTATTCTCTGGCTGTTGTTGTTGTCGGTCGCGCGGGCGTTATTGCTATTGTTGCCGAGTGGCATGTTTGAAGCTCAAGTGTGGGCGTTTACTATTGGCGCCAAAGGTGCCTCCAACAATGAAAACCAGACACACTCACATGCATATGCATGTGTGTGAGTGTATGCACTCACATGCATATGCATGTGTGTGAGTGTATGCACTCACAAATACATGCAAAAATTCTATCTCACACACACACACAAAAACGTAGGCGCCATAGTACTCGTTTTTATGTTTGTTTGTTTTTTTTTAATATTTTCCGCTTTAAAGGAAAGCCCGCCAAACCGAAACAACAACAATGAAGGACAACATATCAATGCTGCCGGATTCAGGCAGGATTCAGTCGACAGTATGGATATATGGATATAACCATATGTCGGTGGGTGTATGTGTGTGAGTTTCTGTTCTGCTAGTAGTGATGTTTATAAACATATGAGGGAAATACTTCAGTCTTGATGGAAGGATGGATAGATGGATGGATGGATGCATGGTTGAATGTCTGCCAGGCTTCCTGGGTATCCCGGCAATTGATGTCGGCTTTTTAAAACGGGAATGCCATAAATTGAAGTTATTTCATCCGTTCCCAGTCATTCTTTTACTCTTTTCCTTTCTATGCCCAGCAATTTTTGCTCCTCTTCCTCCTCCTCCTCTGATTGTATCGATTTAATGTTACATTCAATGCAACTCCAGAGAGTTATATCGTTATGCCTTTGCAGATGTTGCAAATAGAGATATTAGCCACATGAGTGCAATCGAAGATTGCAAGACAGACTCTCAGGGATGATTGGATGCCGTAAATGGCCAAGGGAAATTTTTGCAAATTAATTTGACTCGCTGCGGCCGCAAAATGCTATACTAGAGTACATATGAATGTGGTTGTTTTTCAGATCTTGACATATCGTATAGGTTTTAAATGAAGTTTGAAATGTTTCAAATTTTGGAATGGACCAGGATATTTATTAAAGATTAAGAAATAGGCTTAGAACAAATTAGCCACATAAATTACACAATGCAAGAAAGAAATTTTGACGAAGGGCTGTGCATAACATTTTCTGGTTTAATATGGTTTCCTAAACACAAAAAAAGATTAAAAATTTGTTTTATTAAAATTTTATCGAAAAAATCTCAAAAAAATTCCACGAAGCGTTTCTTCAGGTGTACTAAAAAATATAAAACCATTAAGGAAAGACAGAAAGTCGGGCGGGGCCGACTATATAATACCCTACACCTACCTACCAATGCGAAAATGGGCATTGCGATAAGAATTTGGCAGTGTTCATACATGTAATAAGCAAACTCTCTGCCGATTTTCGTATTGATCGCATATAAAACACGGTTTCTACAGCGCTTACATGTCAATTCGGGCTAACATATATATGTGGGCTATATCTAAATCTCAACCGATTTCCCTCAAATTTGGCAGTATTAATTCATGTAATAAGAAACCTCTTTCTGCCGAATTTCGTACTGATCGGATTAAAAATACACTTCTAAAGCGCTTACATGTAAAATCGGGGGTAACATATATATGGGGGCTATATCTAAATCTGAACCGATTTTCTCCGAATTTGGCAGTATTCCTTCATGCAATAAGAAACCTCTTTCTGCCGAATTTCAGACTGATCGGTTATAAAATAAATTTTCTACGGCGCTTACATGTGAAATCGGGGCTAACATATATATGGGGGCTATATCTAAATCTGAACCGATTTCTTCCAAATTTAACAGTGTTCATTCATATAATAAGAGACCTCTTTCTGCTGAATTTCATACTGATCGGATATAAAATAAAGTTTTTACAGCGCTTACATGTCAAATCGGGGCTAACATATATATGGGGGCTATATCCAAATCTGAACCGATTTTAACCAAATTAAATAGGGATCGTCCTTGGGCTAAAAAATATATGTGTAAAGTTTCGTCACGATCGGGCCATAATTGCGACCTGTACTTTGATTACAAGAATACATCTACATCTACAGACAGACGGACAGACAGACAGACGGACATAGCTAAATCGATTCAGAAAGTGATTACAAGTCGATCGGCATAATAAACAATGGATCTATCTCTTCTCCTTTTGGGTGTTACAAACAAATGCACAAAGTCATAATACCCAGTACCACAGTGTGGTGTAGGGTATACATAAAAACCTTCATTTTCGTTCCCTCCGTTCTTTGTCTTAATACTCGTCTATAATAATAAATACACATTTACCATTTCCGAACAATAAACCTCCATTGAAAAACTATTATGAGATATTCTTTGACATTTTTATAAAATATGTCATACCACATTAAAAATAATTTATTAAAAGCCACAAAAACTACAAAAATAAAGAGAGTCTCAGATAGCAATTTCCATCCAAAGAATTTTAAGTTTCCTTGACATTTTAATTTATTTGTTGTTTTCTATTTGTATAGCAATTTTCAATACAATAGTCTAGAGTGGATAAATGTTGTATGCAGAAGTTTACCATAAATTCAACATCTATTGGTAAAAAAATTTAATTTTTATATTTATAAATTTTTAAACAAAAATTGGCCTTTCAAATGTACTCTTGATCATATCATAAGTGGAATGAAGTGTTGTTAATTCTTGGGTAGTTTTATTTATCAATTTCCCCGTTTGATGATAAAATGGCAAGGAACACAATTTCACTTTTGTACGTCTCAACTAGAATTTGTCTTGGGTGTGAACGATTTTTCCACCAAACAATAGCCCTCAATGACTAGAACACATCCCTCTGAAATTCCAAATTAAAATGGCATAAAGCACTTGACATTGGACATCATAGTTCCCTAAAACTGAAATCCTTTGGAATGGTACTTAAGATTCGACCCGGTCTACGTTTTGGTATGACTAATGGTCACTGCCTTTTTGACTTTTGTTCTGTGCGTTTTATTACTATTTGTCTAGAATGTAAGGAGGAGGAATGTACAACTACGCATACTTACATATTCACATTCAGAGAGACACATCAATAGAATTTGTTATTTTTGATACATATTTTCATACAAACATAGCTCCCACTATCCCCCATTGATTTCATAGAAATACCTCAAATGATTTTGTTTACAAATTACTTGGCAACACGCAAAGTGGTTTTCTTGTGATTACTTTCAAAATGCAATAAAATATTGGTGTGCTTTTCTCCCTTCGATTGTATTTGTTTCCTTCTGCTGTTATTGTCATTTGTCTCCTGTACATTTTGTGGCAAATGCTAATTTCCCCAGAGTATGTTTGTCTTTTGTCTTATTGAAGTATCTAAATAAAAGCAAAAAACCGATTAAACCATTTTGTTTTTCTTTCAAATTTGCATGCTTGTTTTTTTCATTCCTAGCAATTTTTATCCCTGGTCCACTAAGCTCCTTTGAGAAATGATCAGATATAAAATACTACTTCTATAGCGCTGAGAGGACAAATCGGTGGTAAATGTATATGGGAGCTATATCTAAATCTGAACCAATTTCCTCCAAATTCAATACCATTCGTCCTTGATGCGAAAAAGTTATCTGTGCCAAAATTCGTCACGATTGCTCTAGAATTTACAACGTTAACAAGGACAGCGGACGAACAGACAGTCATCGCTAGATCGACTCAGCTGGTGATTATGAGTCGATCCGTATTCTTCAAGAAGGGTCTAGCTCCAGTATTTATACTCTACAACGCACTGTGGTAGAGGATATAACTTTGTGCATTTGTTTGTAACACCCAGAAGGATATGAGATTGGCTTATCGTTTATTATACCGAACGACTTAGAATCACTTTCTGTGTCAATGTCAGTCTACCGTCCGTCCATGTATTCTTGTAATAAAAGTAAAGGTCGTGCTCAGCCTTCTCGTTAAGAGATCTGCGGCTGTCGAGTGCTGTTTGTGAATTGAGGGATGTGGCATCTAGAGAATTGATGGCAACCTGGCTGTCCGAGCAAATGACAACGCCAGTGTTGGTTACTATGTGCGACTCAGCCACTTGGCTACTTCCCATATTGCCATTATTTTGGCTTGATAGACACTGCAGTCTCTGGTAGTCTGTGAGCTATATCCAGACTAAGCTCTGCACAGTGTACGAGTACTCCGAAATTGCTGCATGGAGGTCGTTTAAGCTTGTAGCTTCAAATTTCCTTGGATCCAATAAAAGCCCGCAATATGAAACAATGATTAATGATTTGTTAAAAAATTATGAAGAAATTGGTTAGAAATATATTTATTATATTTATGTATATAACACATATGTATGTATTCTTTCAACTTATTTTTCGCTTTATGTATTCCACCAGGTGTAAATATGTCCTTCAAAATTCATTTCTTGCATTCTCAGTATACTTCTTCCCCGAGAATCTTGGTGACGTAAGCGACGAACGTGGGGAAAGGTTTCACCAAGAAATGAAGTCCATCGAGCGTTACCAAGGGCACTGGGATGAAAGATTATATTTGGTTCCTCATTAGAGAAACCGATTCCGAAATCTACCAACGTCAACAAAGAACTCACAATTACTTCTAATGATACTTGTACATGTAAATAAACTCAAATGCACATAATATAAATAAAAGTAACAAATAAAATCGCTATTTAAACAGAAATTAAAAAAAGAAAATTTTTTGGAAAAACATTTTTTTTCGATTTTTTATGTTTTTTTCGTGCCAGGAAATTTTTATTTTTTTTTTTAAATCTACTTTTTCCAATTTGTTTAATGACTGTTACTAAACCACTGTTTTTAAGTGAAAGAGATATTTCCAACATTGGTAGCCTACATTAATAGCTTAAATTTAACGTATAAGACGATCTGATCGGGCATATACTCCAAAAATTGTAGTGCAAATACTAAGGGTACCTTCGACGATATTAATATTTTTAATTTAAAAAAATGTATCCATAAAAAAATTTTGGTTTTGATTTTATATAACAGTATGCCACAATCTATAAAAAAAAATATTTTTAGGTCTAGGACAAAAAAAATTTTTGTTGAGTAGTGTTACCAACATTTTCAACTCCTCCTTGGAATAAACCTAGATGTGGTGGACCTAAGTACTGTCTTAACAGACACGAAACCAATATATGCAAATTGTTATCGCAATGCCGCTTTGCATATTGGTAGGAGGGTGTAGGGTATTTCCTTAAGCTTTTAGATGTTGAAGAAAAATTAAGGATTAAAAACAAAAAAGAATTTTTCCAAATGTTGCAAAAATCAATGTTTTGAATATTCAAATATTAAATATGCAAATTTATTTTAGACGAGAAGAAGAAAGAAATTATATGTCAGTTTGGGTTACAACGTTGTCATTACTGACATTTTTTTCAGAACCAGAACCATAAATAATGGTTTTCTGAGTATAGTACCTATTGGTTTTCAATGATATATTTTTACCTAGAAATTACTTAAAATATGAGTAAAGATTGTTTTTAAAGGGCGTGTTAGAAAATGAGCATTTGATCTACAAGTTGTAGATAACTTAACAAAATTGGTATAAAGTTCAGAGGAATATTTAAGTATGTAATTGCATTACCTTTTATAAAAAAATTAAAATTAGGCTGTATATTTGTAAACTCTAGAGACTTTTGGCTCTGTTTTCCTGCAGTATTGATTTAGCTTAAAAAAACTCTACGCAGTCTTTCCCAATCAATGTTTCCTTCGCATTCAAGCCGTTACCCAAATTGTCCTCTGTGTGTGTATCAGTTTCAATAAAATTAGCAAGAAGTCTTTAAATTGCAACAACAGTTGTCGTTTCATAAACTTCCTTTTTTGCTATGGAAATTTATTTTCACCCATAGAAATAAAAATAATAGCCACCATTGAGTCCTTCCCCCCGCAAACATTCAAATAGAAGGATTTATTCCGAAAATCTTGTTCAGCGAAGTCCAAGTATACATTGAGAAAATGGACAGTGGTTTTGAAACGATTTACAAAAGTTAAAGCTCTGCAACTTTTATTCCAATATACGAGAACAAATTTTAAACGAGTTGTGGCCGAAGCAGAATGATTCTAAACCCAATGTGCGATGTGGTATATATACAGGAGGAGGAGCAGGACGACGACAAAGACGAGTGTCTTTCTTTATTTACTTTTTGTTTATTTTAACATTGTTATCCTTAGGGCGAAGATAAACAAAACGCATTTACGTACGAACGTGCAATGCAAGAATACATATATATATTTTCGGCAAACATTGTTCTGTTTTGGCTCTTCCTTCTATTTTTCGTTTCGTTTTGTTCCATTTTATTTCATTCATTCTTTGAGGATAATTTTCCTACTAAAAGAATAAATCCCCTTCGGCAACAGATGTGTAAATGTGTATAGAGCTCCAAGTAATACTGCTTAGATGTTTTGTGGAAGGCAAAATGAAGATGTTAACAGAACTGTTCATCCCAATTTTTCCACAGGCAACAGAGTCAGGCAGTGCAGGAGATAGGGCCTTTTCTTAAATCCCGCCGCAATGATATGGATCTGAAGATAAAGGCATATTTAAACTACAAAGTCAAAGTTACTGAAAACCTAAATTTATGCTAGCTTTGCACCGCAAAAGTAAACGGCAGTCAGATTGAATATTCTTTTTGACACAAAAAATTCTCTGGTAGGTGATGTAGTTGGTGAGTTGGTCTACTTTATACCACCAGTTTAAGGGAGAAGGATGGATATAGTAAGCTATAGACTAAAGGAGAATGACTTAAGACCTTATATATTTTTAAGAAAAATCCATTTAATAATATAAACAAGTCTGGAAATGAGTGACCGAATGACCTCAAATTGTAGTTATTTATATTAGAAAGTCTCTCATAAAAATGTGTCCATTAGACTTTTTAACCCATTATAGAACACACTTTTAAACCGATTTGGCCGAGATTGAAGCGTTTATACTATATGAATCTTCCTAAAGAAGTGGCCCACATCAGTTCATGTTATGATAAAGCGCCATCCATGTATGTCAGGTTAGGTTAAAAATGACAGCCATTGTCCTATCACAGGGACGTAAGGGAAAACATAAGTAATCCCTAGCCCAGGCGTGAGGTCTTGATGAAAATTAAGCACATTAAATTTTTGATCGAAAAAATCTACTCGGCGATTTCTAACTAACTCCCCAAAGAAATGAGAGCCTAAGAGAGAGAGGACACCGACACAGAAGATGTCACATTGAATCATCCTCCTCTTCGTCTCCACAACTTCTGCAAAAATTATTAAGCAAGACCTTCAACCTCTCTGTGTGCAATCCACTAAGGATGTGGCCCGTCATGAAAGCACGATAAGTGAGACGTCCAGTCTCGATAACGAAAGCAATGCATCGTTGGTGCTTTTGGACTTTAGGCAGGACCACATCAGCCGGAAATACAGTTCCTGACTAGTGACCACCGGTCATTTGTTACCGTAAGGGCACAATCTCTTAATATGAGCATGAAAGTCGCTAGATGCATGCCCACATATTCCAGTTCTCCTGGAGCGTGTAAGGTTCTGCAAGCTAATCTGCTTTGCAGTTTCCTGGTATCTCCCTTTGGCCCGGGACCCATATTGGGTAAATATTGAACTGTTCAGTCGCCACGTTAAGAGATCTGTGACAGCCGAGGGCAGCTTTTGAATTCAGGTATATACATAAAAGTAGTTTCCAGGGACTTGATAACAGTCTGACTATCAGAGAAAATATTGATACTGTCTTTGGTCAGAGCATTAATTACACTACGCAACAAAAAAAAAAATTTTTTGTGTCCTAGACTTAAAAATTAACAAAAAAATTTTTTTTTGTGTCCTAGACTTAAAAACTATTTTTTTGAATAGATTGTGGCATACTTTTATATAAAATCAAAACCAATAATTTGTTTATGGATAAATTTTTTTTAAATTTTTTTTTATTAAAAATGCTAATATCGTCGAAGGTACCCTTAGTATTTGCACTATAATTTTTGGAGTATATTCCGATCGGGTCGACTTATACGTTAAATTGAAGCTATTAATGTGGGCTACCAATGTTGGAAATATCTCTTTCACTTAAAAACAGTCATTAAACAAATTGGAAAGAGTAGATTTTTTCAAAAAAAAATAAAAATTTCCTAGGACGAAAAAAACATAAAAATAGAAAAAAAATCGAAAAAAATATTTTATTCTATTTTTTAAAAGTTTGCATCCTAGCGAAGAAAATAATGCCTATTTGAAAATCTATAGATAAATGTAGAAATTATAGCCTTTTTGGTAGAGGAAAGAGAATTTCAAAAAATCTTTTTTTTAAATTTCTGTTAAATTAGCGATTTTATTTGTTACTTTTATTTAAATTATGTGAATTTGAGTTTATTTACATGTACAAGTTTCATTAGAAGTAATTGTGAGTTATTTGTTGAAGTTTGTAGATTTCGGAATCGGTTTCTCTAATGAGGAACCAAATATAATCTCCCATCATTCTTTCATCCCAGTGCCCTTGGTAACGCCGCTCGATGGACTTCAATTCTTGGTGAAACCTTTCCCCACGTTCGTCACTTACGTCGCCAAGATTCTCGGAGAAAAAGTTTAAATGAGAATGCAAGAAATGAATTTTGAGGGACATTTTTACACCTGTTGGAATACATAAAGCGAAAAATTAGTTAGAAGAATACATACGTGTTATATACATGAATATAGAAAAATATATTTCTTACCAAAAAATAATGTTTTCTTTTTGGACGAGAGGTGTGTATTTTATGTTGTTTTCGCCCAATGTAATGTCTTTTCTTTTTGGCCATTTCTTTCTTCTGAAAGGCAAAAACAGCAATATTTTGTATATCCGCCTTGCAATCCACAAATTACTACAAGATTTTTTTGAATTTCCCTAACATTTACAAAATGGCTCATAACTTTTACATCTATCCATAGATAAAATGGACAGTGTTTTCTTCGCTAGCATGCTGGCTTTTTAAAAATGTGAAAAAATAATTTTTCCGATTTTTATTCTATTTTTTATGGTTTTTTTTTTTTTAAATCCTTTTTTTCTCATATTTTTGACGACTGTTACTAAACCAAAGACTCGAAAGCAATATTTGCAGCATATCATAATTTCCTTTAATTTGAGGCATAACACGGCTCAATCAGGCTTATACTTGAAAAATTATACTGAATTTCCATGAAAGCTGGAATAAAAAAAAAATTTAACATACATTTTTTTTTAATATTTTTTTTGTGTTTGTGACACCTAGTTGCACCAGAAACTGTTATCCACATCCCTTGGACAAAAATTTTTTTGCATAGTGTTAAAAGCCTTTTTAATAGCTGCGTAGTGAACACTACGGAGATCAGGCTGTCATTCTTAAATGTATAGCTCAAGTTCCTCAGAAAAAGACACCAAAGTTTGGAAACATCTGTAAATAAGTTAACCAATCTCCTATGGCATGTGATACGACCATTCCATTCTGATCTATCAGGTATTAGAGTGAGATACTTCTTCTCATAAAGTGTTTAAGTCGTAGTGTAATCAACAATAAAAGTCAAGCATTGTATCTAGAATGATACTATGCTGGTAGCCACATTCTGACCAGAGTTACCGTTTCCTAAGTCTAAACGCAGTATATGTGACATATTGCATTGCTATAATGTCTAGTGGCATTAATAATAGTATAACTTTTCCTCATTGCATCATTTAGTGTTGTTCTCCACGCACCAGTAATACTCTTAGCAGCCATTCGCTGAACTTTGTTTGATATCAGTGAACTTCTGCAGAGCTTTCCACCAGATGGCAATGTCGCACAGCATTATCGGTCTGACTACAGCCGTATACAACCAATAATTTATGCGCGTATTAAGAGCCCGGCGTTTTTCTATCAGCTTTATCACAGGTATATAGCACTACCAAAGCCTGTTTTGGTCTTTTCAAAATGTAAGGTTTGAGGTTTAACTTCCTGTCTTTGCGCATTCAGAGAACGGAATTTCGAAACACGCCAAGGAGAAGATCCGTCTTGGTCGGGTTTACACGAAGATCATATCGGAATCCCATCTTGCGGTTGTATGAAGGGCCCGATATAGGATGTCTCTAAGAGTACTTGAAAACTTACCAGCTATTGCCATGTCATCTGCATAGGCAATAACATTAACAGTCATCTTATCCAGAAAAAGAGAAATACTGTTCATGGGGAGATTCGATAGTAGAGAAGACAGAACATCCCCTTGGTGCATTCCCCTGCTGACAAATCTATGGATGTCAGTTGACACTAAGCCAGCAGATATACAACTCTTAATCAGAAGGATCTGAATGAACCATCGTATCTGCTGTCAACCTCCAGGGTTGCTAGAGTCGTAATTATAACGGATAGATTTCTGGTTTTGAATGCCCCTTTATATCTAAGAAAGCTATCATAATAAAGTATATTCTTTAACAGAGAGAGATTTTTCAATAAAGCTGTCTAGATCATGCAGGGGGTTGCGGTGGGGAGAAGATAGAACACCCCCTTGGAGCATTCCCCTGCTGACAAATCTAATGATGTCAGTTGACAATAAGCCAGGAGAAATGCGCAATCTTAACGGCTGGATTTCTGTTATTGAAGGCCCCATCTATATCTTAGAAAGCTACCATAATATATTCCTTAACAGAGAGTGATTTTTCAATAAACCTGACAAGATCATGCAGGGCGGTTTCGGTGGATTTGCTCTTGCTGTGGGCATGCCGCTGATTGGACAGTAGCCTATGATACATTTTTAAATTTTTAATAAAAGCTAAGTAAAAACATCGGAAAAAGCACAACCATTAAATTTCTTATTACTTTATCGTAAAGTCTGATCAGTTATGGATAAAATAGGACCATACCTAAGAAAATCGATGCATAATTTAAAAAGTTGTAGCTAATTTAGCAAGTCAACTCACTTAAATTTGAAAATACGATATAGCGCCCAAAGTTCACCGAAGGCGCAGGTGAAATCTCCAAAGTTATAAGAAACGTAAAAAACATTTTTCCCGAATCCCGGGATTTTTTAAAATGAATCCCGGGATTTTTTAAAATGAATCCCGGGATATTTTAATAATTAGCTGTTTCGTATAAAATATCATGTGAAATATAGATAGATACACTCTGTCGAAATGTAAACTAATGTTGCAAATTGTTTACATCAAAAAACATTGACAAAATTCGGCGAAAAAAATAGAAATTTGGAGAAGAATTACAAAATATATCATAAAGTTAATTATAAACAAGTAAACCAAAAACAAAACCACAAATGGAGTTTGTGTCCCACAAAACAAAGAACATTGTATTCTATTCTTTCAAATTTATGAAAAAATCCTAATACAAAATCTGATTTGGATCGACACATCGATTTCGTTCTCATAAAAATAGAATTAGTAAAACTGATTTCTCAAGTTTAAAAAAAAAATATTTTTCGTGGTTTAATGATAATAATAATAATTCAGACGACGAACTGAAGTTGGACCAAAATTATTCCATAGCTAAAATGTTGTGAAATATTATAATAAAAGTTAGTATTTTTAACAAAAGTTAATTCATGCTTTAGTTGTTTTTATACTTATTCAAATTATATTAAAACTGAACTAAAATATTTGTTTTCCATTTCGAAATATTATATTCCAGGATATCGAAAAATGTCGGGATCCCGAAAAATCTCGAAATAATCTCGAATCGCTGTCGGAATTCTGAAAAATCCCGAAATAATCTCGAATCCCGTGATTTGTGGAAACCAATCCCGTTTGACCAAAAACTATCATCTTTCGTGATGCACCTAATAGTACAAAGTATTAAGGCTACAATTTTCCGTAACCTTGAGGCTTTGGACGAGCTTGAGAATTTATTTTGAGCGTTTCTTCAGGTGTACTAAAAAATTAAAAAAAATGGGAAAAATCCAAACCGAAATTTTTTTTGAACCCGTCGATTTCTCATGGAATTCCCTATATGTATTCTTTATAAACGTAAAATTCTATGACGAATTTCCGTCAATCTGTTGAAACGACAATAATTTAACTAATTAAATTTGGCAGAAATATTGCTCGTTCTTGCTTAGACATAGGCTTGGACATAGCTCCCCTAATTTAGCTGAATTTTTACAGTTTGTATTCTATTCTGATAACAAAAACAAGTAAGAAAGTTCAGTCCGGTAAACTGACTTATGAATCCCCTCACCTTGAGTCCCAAAAAAATATTCGTAAGTTTATATTGTTGTTGTTTTAGTTAAATTATTATCAATTTAAATTGCATTTAATAGCTTTAAGGTATATACTGGTATTAAAGTTAAAAGCTCTTTATATTTGGTACAAAATGGGCCATTTGCTCCAGGTCGATAATGCCCGCAGATATAAATGCTTCTTTAGATTTAGGTTTTTATACCCTACACCACACTGTGGAACAGGGTATTATAACTTTGTGCATTTGTTTGTAACACCCAAAAGGAGAAGAAAGAGACCCATCGTTTATTATACCGAACGACTTAGAATCACTTTCTGAGTTGATTTAGCTATGTCCGTCTGTCCGCCTGTCTGTGCATGTATTCTTGTAATCAAAGTACAGGTCGCAATTATGGTCCGATATCGACGAAACTTTACACATATCTTTTTTTTGGCCCAAGGACGATCCCTATTGAATTTGGTTAAAATCGGTTCAGATTTAGATATAGCCCCCATATATATGTTAGCCCCGATTTGACATGTAAGCGCTGTAAAAACTTTATTTTATATCCGACCAGTATGAAATTCGGAAGAAAGAGGTTTGTTATTATATAAAGGAATACTGCTAAATTCGGAGAAAATCGGTTCGGATTTAGATATAGCCCCCATATATATGTTACCCCCGATTTGACATGTAAGCGCTGTAAAAACTGTATTTTATATCCGATCAGTGCGAAATTCGGCAGAAAGAGGTTTCTTATTATATGAAGGAATACTGCCAAATTCGGAGAAAATCGGTTCAGATTTAGATATAGCCCCCATATATATGTTAGCCCCGATTTGACATGTAAGCGCTGTAAAAACTTTATTTTATATCCGATCAGTATGAAATTCGGCAGAAAGAGGTTTGTTATTATATAAAGGAATACTGCTAAATTCGGAGAAAATCGGTTCAGATTTAGATATAGCCCTCATATATATGTTACCCCCGATTTGACATGTAAGCGCTGTAAAAACTGTATTTTATATCCGATCAGTGCGAAATTCGGCAGAAAGAGGTTTCTTATTACATAAAGGAATACTGCTAAATTCGGAGAAAATCGGTTCGGATTTAGATATAGCCCCCATATATATGTTAGCCCCGATTTGATATGTAAGCGCTGTAAAAATGTTATTTTATATCCGATCAGTGCTAAATTCGGCACAGAGAGGTTTCTTATTACATGAAGGAATACTGCTAAATTCGGAGAAAATCGGTTCAGATTTAGATATAGCCCTCATATATATGTTACCCTCGATTTGACATGTAAGCGCTGTAAAAACTGTATTTTATATCCGATCAGTACGAAATTCGGCAGAAAGAGGTTACAAAGCGCTATAGAAGTTGTACTTACTTCCGATCATTACAAAAGTCTCCAGAAAGATGTTTCTCAATTTAGGAACGAGTATTGATTAATTTAGCGATTATCGGTTCAGAATTAGGTATATCCATATATATATGTTCTTACCCATTTACAAATTATTATCGCAATCACCCTTATCGCATTGTTAGGGAGGTGTAGGGTATTATATAGTCGGCCCCGCCCGACTTTCTGCCTTTCCTTACTGATTTTAGATTTGTAACGCTAGCTGTATTTCACATTCAAGAACGCATATTGTCGAATTTTAACATATTATTTTTAGATTTGGATTTATAAGGTAATTATCTCATATTTATATTAACAATATCTGAGCCTATTCTGCTCTAACAAGGTGTGGAACGGTATCATATAATTGGCTTCGCTCGGTCATTCCTTAATTGTATTTTACTCGCTTAGGAATAGTGTATAGTTTTGCAAAAATTCTTATTTTGTCAGCTTAATATATTAAGAGCTTTCCTAAAACTGTTTTACCTAAAAACCCGGTAGTTTGGTTAACTTTATAGATATTTTTGGCATATTTAAATATTCGGTTAAAAGCTTCGAATATTTTATCATTTTTCCCAAAAATTGTTTTCCCAAAATTTGTTGAGTGCAAAAGTTCTATCAGATAATTGGTGCATTTTGCACAATACATCTCTGAGTCGGATTCGATCATAATTTCTCCACAGCCCTGATTGTGGGGACCTATAGTGATTCTTTGTAGGGAATATTTTTGTCGAATACCTCATTCAAAAAAGCTATCGATTTCTACGACTTTTGATATATCATTATTTTTGGAGGGAGATTACGAGTATCAGGAGCGGGAGTGTCGGAAGCTTTGGGAGAAATACTACCAGAAGTGTCTCCTGTATTTCTTTCTTTAACATGGAGCTTCCGTTTTTACTTATTGATGTATGGATGTAGTTTTTTTTACCAAATTTTTAAGGAAGGCCATCTTTGGTACTGGAAAACCCTCATTGTAATTGAAATTAAATTATTCCTAATTCACAAAACCTATTTTGTTGGCTTTGTTTTTGGGTGCGTGGATAAAGCACTGAACAAATTGCTGTAACTAAATGAAAACAATCAAATGGAAAATACTTAATGTCTGTATTTTTATTCAATTGTCCAACATTAAACTCTGAGACAGGACAAATGTTTGCTCTCTCACTCTCCCACACTTTCAGACAGCCAGACACACACGAATAAAGCAGCATATCCCAGTTACACAAATACAGACACACAAAAATCCGCAAACGAACAGAAAAGGAATGCCGAAAATTTATTGATTTTTCTGGTGATCCAAATCAAGACTTATTTCAGAGGATGTTAGTACTTGGAGCTGGCCCATGGCTGGGCTGTGGGGGAGGAGCTACAAATAAACAGGGACTCCAGTCATCATTGTCAGTTAACCAAACAACAAAAACGCACAGTATAAATAAATGGTCGTCAGGGGAGTTCCCCACACCCATCCCCCGTCGAAACAGCAGACACAGGAGTATGATAAAAATTTAAACATTCGATTAAAACTACTACTGTCAACGTTCGTTGTGATGTTTTCATTGTTGCAGTTATTGTTGATGTTGTTGTTAGCCTAACAATGGCTCAGACTTCCAATGACCTTGCTAAAGGGTCCTTCCTCCCTCTCTCTCCTCCGGCTAGGTAATTGTCTTCATTCGGATGGGTATTCGTTAGGTGAACCCTCGCATTTGTATTCAATTCAACATTCAGGGCTCCTTTTGGTAACCCCACAAATCCTTTGAAGTCAATGACATTCTGTCCCGACATGTGTATACCAGAAATTTCTAATTCGGTGCCTTCTTCGTTTTCTTTTGTTGGTATTTGTGGCAAAAGCAAAATAAAAACATTTTGATTCCCTTTGTTGTTTATTGTTGATTTAGGCATTTTTCTCCATTACGTTCTCTTTTCACAATTTGATTAAAATCAGATTATACTGAATTTCCATTATTCGATAATGCTTAGAGTGATATAGAGCATATATAGCTAGGGGGCGTAAAATTATATTCATTAAATGTAAGAATCATTGTAGACTAAATAGGTAAATATTATCATTAGTTTGCAATGTGTGCTCTTGGTGGCGTATAATTGATATCAATGTATTTAATGCGTGTTCGCATAACTCATACGCGAAATTATGAGGCATTTTTACAGGGTTGCCAGAACTGGGGTTTTGACCCCAATACTGGGGTTTAGTCAATGCGAATTGGGATAAAAAAATATAATTTGGGGATGGGGTTTTTGTTAGGGGATTTTTGTAAATTTTGTTGGGTTTTAAAAGATTTTCTTAATCATTAAGTTTTTAATAAAAAACTTAATAAATGCTGTAAGTTGCTAAGAATTTATACGAGTTAAAATCTTTTGGCTATTAAAAGTCCTAACACTTTCTGAGTATTTTCTATAATTACTAAATCTGAACTTCCGATTTAAAAATAGTACGAGTCTTTCCACTTTTAGGTATAAATTGCCATCAAATGAAATTCTAACAAAAAATTATTTCAAAACCATTTACAATATATATGAGACTTGAAGTATTGATGGTGATGCTCAAGTATATAAACTTTTACATGACTAAAATTTATTACTACATTGCAATATATATATATATATATGACATGTATAATTATTTTAAATGTTTAGAAGTTATACCAGTCCGACCGACGAATCTAAAATTCTATATAAAGAAGTACAAGTACATTAAATATTATTTTAAGGTCAATCAAGCTTAATTGATACTCTTCAAGGATTAAGAATTTTTTCTATATTCTGACCTCCTGTCTCCACCAAAAGATACCTGAAGCGGTTAAGAAGATATGACAATTTTAACAAGTGGTATTTTTAGAAAAAAAACCTGAGATCTGTACCATAAAAACTACAACGAAATTTGAAAATTAAAACATTATTAAAATCAAATGGGGGTAATTTTTAAAATGTGTGTTTTTTCATTCATTTCGATTCTGCAGTCTTTTATATGTTTGATTTGTTTTCAATAAAAATAGTTTTATGTGGGGTTAGGTTGGGGATTTTCTTGTGATTATTTGGGGATAACAGCAATTTTTTTCTGGCAACCCTGCATTTTTATGATGTAAGTACATATGTATTAGTTTTCATTTATAATTATATCATTTAGTATTAGATCATATATTGGAATGTTTTTCTTGGATTTCTGCTTTAATGCATATACTCTGATGCTAGACATCAAAAAACGACAGAATATTCATTCTTAGCTATTAAAGTTTGTTTTTTGTAAATTTAACACCGAAAATATAGTTTTAAAAGTAAAACCTTATTAAATTAGCTACAACTTTTTATACCCTCCACCATAGGATGGGGGTATATTCATTTTGTCACTACGTTTGTAACACCTCTAAATATTGATCTGAGACCCCATAAAATATATATATTCTTAATCGTCGTAAAATTTTAAGACGATTTAGCCATGTCCGTCTGTCTGTCCGTTCGTTCGTTCGTCTGTTGTAATCACGCTACAATCTATAATACTTGAGCTAGGTGGCTGAAATTTGCTATTGATACTTCTTATAGCTGCAGGAAAATTGGGATTGAAAATGGGCGATATCGGTCCATATTTAGATACAGCTCTCATATATATCATCCAACTTGTTGTTATTCCTACTGTTCTCATCTACTATATTTTTCCCACTGTTCTCATCTACTATATTTATCCCCTCACCTTAGAGAGGAGGGTATATATCATTTGCTACGAACCAAAAGTGTAACACTTCGAAGGAGTGACCTAAGACCCTAAGTATGTTTGGTGAATATTCGATTTGGGTCATTTGAGCTATGTCCGTCCGTCCGTCCGTCTGTCTGCTGGTTGGTTCGCGCGATAACTCACGAAAGGAGTAACCGATTGACTTCAAATTTGGTGTGCCGTAATATTTTTCTCTATCTCCGGCTAAGGTCGAAGATGGGCAATATTGGTCCACTCCTACTAGTAGCTCCCCCACAAAGGGTTAACTTTTAGTGAAATATTGATTCTTTAATAACTTCTATAGTACTTACTCGAATCTTCCGAAATTCCACACATAGTTTATTAGTCGCTAAAAATTCAAGAAAAATGGGCGAAGTTGCCACGCCCCTTTTGGTACCTCCCAAAAGTTTAATGCTTTTATAGTACCTAAAGTCCAGAGAAAAATGCGAGTTATTGGCACGCCCCCTTTGGTACCTCCCACACAAATAGACCGTTTTGTACCAAAAGTTGCCAGCTTATAACTTAATACCAGTGTATACAAATACTTGAAATTTTGTACAGTGTAATACTTTTATAGCACCTAGAGTCCAGAGAAAAACGGGCGATATTGGCACGTACCTTTTGGTAACTCCCACACAAATGGACCGTTTTGTACCAAAAGTTAACAGTGTAATGCTTTTATAGTACCTACAGACTTGAGAAAAGGGGCCGTTATTGGCATGCCTCTTTTGGTACCTCCTACACAAATGCACCTTTTTACACCAAAAGTTAACAGCTTATAACTTTAAAACCAGTTCATATAAATACTCTAAATTTTGTACAGTGAAATGATTTTATAGTACCTAGAGTGTAGATAAAAGTGGCCGTTATTGGCACGCCCCGTTTGGTAACTCCCACACAAATGAACCATTTTGTACCAAAAGCTAACCGATTTTAACTTTAATACCAGTACATACTTTAAAGTTATTAAATTAATAATAATTTAATTTAAAAAAACTAAATACATTTACGAATATTTGTTTGGGACTCAAGGTGAGGGGATTCATAAGTCGGTTTACCCGACAGAACTTTCTTACTTATTTTTTGTGTTTTTCGGTGTTATTTTCTTTAGGTTTGCGTTATTTTGTGAGGTCACATGCTATCCATGGTGGAGGGTATATAAGATTCGGCACGGCCGAACTTAACGCTTTTACGCGTTTATTATATATTTTTCTAAGTACACACTATTGCCAATTCTGACGATATTGTCAGAAAAATGGCGGAAAAATAAAATAATAATGCAAACCAGACACAGCTTCGTAATATAATTAATAATGGCTTATTAGAAATAAATTGAAGTATTTGATAATAAAAACCAGTAAAGAAAGACAGAAAGTCGGGCGGGGCCGACCATATAATACCCTACACCTCCCCAATAATGCGAAAATGTGCATTGCGATAAGAATTTGGCAGTATTTGTGCATGTAATAAGAAAACTCTCTCTGCCGAATTTCGTACTGATTGGATATAAAACAGGGTTTCTACAGCGCTTACATGTCAAATTGGGTGAAACATATATATGGGGGCTATATCTAAATATGAACAGATCTTCTCCGAATTTGGTAGTGTTCATTAACGTAATAAGAAAACTCTCTCTGCCGAATTTCATACAGATCGGATATAAAATACGGTTTCTACAGCGCTTATATGTCAGGTCGATTGTAACATATATATGGGGACTACATTTAAATCTGAACCGATTTTCCCCTAATTTGGCAGTATTCTTTCGCACTTATCTGATATAAAATACAGTTTCTACAGCGCTTACATGTCAAATCGGTGGTAACATATATATGGGGGCTATACCTAAATCTTGACCGATTTTGACCAATTTAAATAGGGATCGTCCTTGGGCCAAAAATGGACACTGTACTAAATTTCATCACAATCGGACCATAAATACGACCTGCACTTTGATTACAAGAATACATGGTCAAACCGACGGACATGGACTCAAAAAGTGAAACCGACTTTGCTCACGATGATTTTTCGAGGCGACAATTTGACTGATACGAGTACTGCTTTCCATTACACAGTACCGGACATGATTTTGGGACTCAATTCTGAGAATTGGACGAGAAAGTAGCCCCAAAAATAAGAACTTCTGCATCTGTTTAGTCAAGTTGGCTCAATTTAATGGCCATACGAATTTTTTTTGCTCAAGTTGAATTTTTAGCACTTTTTCTATATTTAAACACGGTTATATTTTGGTATACCGTACGCAATATCTCTTTTGTGTCTGAAGCCAAGTTGTAGATATTGAATAGGAGAAAAAATGCGGAACAAACCTACCCGAAAAAAGTGCATCCAGTGCCTTAAAAATCGCAAGAATGCCCACAACGTCATAAAATATACGTCAGTAAAATATTGAAAGATATGTCATACGTACCAACCTTATCATCGAGCTTCGAACCATCTGCACACTGTAGAAGTGGAGATGATTTATAATCCCTTGTATTCTGCCAAACCTGTTCCTCTCTGTCAGGTATCTTGTTGCTGAAGTTCCTATCGAAGGTGTACACCGTTGGTACATAGTCCACTCGAAAAAATCCAAATACTGTTTTGGATTTGTAAGAGTCTAGTGTGTATTCGGTGTAAATTAGCAAAAATCGTAGGGTAGATTGTTTTTTTTTAAATTAAAGGTTTTAACAACATTTTTTAAAATTTCTACAAGTTTTAAAATTTTTTTAATTGGCCCTTTGTATTTTAAACGACGTAAACTTGTCAAATCGGTTGAGCCGTTCAAGAGTAATTAAAAATTTCGTAAAAATCCAAAAATGCAAATTTTCTAAATTTTTTAATATTTCAAATCTTTTTTTCAAAACGTAATTGATTCACAGGTTAATATTAAAAATTCTGACTTTTGTTTGCCGTTTTATAAAGGAAAGACTTACACGAGAGCAAAGCTCGCAAATTTTTGACATTTTCTATCAAAATAATGATTCTGATCGTCAAACTTTGATCAGCGATGAAGCTCATTCCTGATTGAATGGGTACATTAATAAGCAAAATTGTCACATTTGGAGTGAAGATAATCCACACGATTTTTCCGATTTATGGGTCGGCGGAATCATTGGTCCATCTAAAACGATGCTGGGTAAAATGTTACTATCAAAGGTGTTTAATAACCATTGGTTTGCCATAAAAGTGTATTGTGGGGAACTATAGTGATTTTTTCCAAGGACTTCTTTGTCGTATACATCACCCAAAAAATACATGAGTTCTACGACTTTTGATATATCATTAATTTTCGAAAGAAATGGGGTGTCGGGTGTTTTGGAAGAAATACTTCTAGGAATGTGTTATTTTTTTTTGTTCTTTCACACGCAACATCGATTTCGAAGCCTTCTAATTATACCCTACACCACACTGTGGTACAGGGTATTATAAGTTTGTTTCACGGCAGATGTTTGTAACACCTGAAAATAACACAGCTAGACCCACCTTAAAGTATACCGATCGACTCAGAATCACTAGCTGAGTCGATTTAACGATGTCCGTCCGTCCGTCCGTCTGTCCGTCTGTCCATGTAAAGTTGTTCGTCAATTACAGGTCGCAATTTCACTCCGATCGTTCTGAAATTTTGCAGTTTAGAGTATTTCGCGGCTGTTAAGATCGCTATTGAATTTGGTTGAAATCGGTTTAGATTTAGATATAGCTCCCATATATATCTATCGTCCTTTAGTCCTATAGAAGCTGTCTTTTGCATCCAATCGTTTTGAAATGTAGAATGGTAGAGTTTCTGATTCCATGAACCAACATTGCCGAATTTGAAGAAAATCGGTTAAGATTTAGCTATAGCTCCCATATATATGTTTCGTTCGATTTTGCTCTTTAGTCCTGTAGAAGCTGTATTTTACATCCAATCATTTTGAAATTTAGAATGGTAGAGTTTCTTGATCCATGAACAAAGACTACCGAATTTGAAGAAAATCGGTTACGATTTAGCTATAGCTCCCATATATATGTTTCGTCCGATTTGGCCCTTTAGTTCTATAGAAGCAGTATTTTACATCCAATGGTTCTGAAATTTAGAATGGTAGAGTTTATTGTTCCATGAACCAACACTACCGAATTTGAAGAAAATCGGTTAAGTCCGATTTGGTCCTTTAGTCCTGTAGAAGATGTATTTTACATCCAATCATTTTTAAATTTAGAATGGTAGAGTTTCTTGATCCATGAACCAACACTGCCGAATTTGAAGGAAATCGGTTAAGATTTAGCTATAGCTCCCATATATATGTTTCGTCCGATTTGGCCCTTTAGTTCTATAGAAGCTATATTTTACATCCAATCGTTTTCAAATTCTGAATGGTAGAGTTTCTTGATGCATGAACCAACATTGCCGAATTTGAAGAAAATCGGTAAAGATTTAGCCATAGCTCCCATATATATGTTTCATCCGATTTGGCTCTTTAGATCCAATCGTTTTTATACCCTAAACCACACTGTGGTACAGGGTATTATTTAAGTATAAAATGTCCCAAAAGTAAATTTATGTAAACAATTTGTACATGAATTACAAAATTTATATATCAGAGTTATTCAATGTTACGAGAGTGGTGTAGGGTATTATATAGTCGGCACCGCCCGACTTTAGCCTTTCCTTACTGGTTTTAGTTTAAACTTCTGTAACTGCAACAAGTAAAAAAGGTTATGTTCGGCCATGCAGAATATTATATACCCTCCACCATGTATTGCATTCAATTCTATTACTGGAAAAATCTTCGAACGATCCTTTTGGATAAAGCAAACATTGAAAAAAAAAGATCGCAGCAATTTTTAGCCAAATTTTAGGCTTCGAATTTTAGGCACCAAATTCTTTAGCCAAACTCTTCATCTGAACAATGTGGTATTTATGGCTTAAATAAGCATATTTGAGGGATACCTCTACACGGGGACTGCAACAAAATATAAACTGACTAAATTTTCTTGCCAAAATAGAATACAAACAGCAAAGTTTCAGCTAAATTGCTTAGAGAATTTGGTGTTTATGGCTTAAACAAGCCGTTTTGAGAACAATGTCTATGGGTGGACTACAACAAAATATGAACGGATTTAAAAATTTTTTGCTGTGATGAATTCTTGTCTAAATAAAACACAAACTGCAAAGATTCGCTTAAAATGGCAGAAAATGTGAAATTTATGATTTAAATGAGCCTATTTTGGAGCGACCTCTGTAGGGTGACTATAACAAAATATGAACCAATTTGCTAAATTTTTACTGTGATGATTTCTAGTCAAAATAGAATACAAACTACAATGTTTCAGCAAAATAGCTTTATCAAAACAATGACCGGTATTGGACATTTGCAATCCCAAACGACCTGCAACTATAAGAAGTATTTCTACCAAATTTGATCAACCTAGCTCTACTATTACGGTCTGTAGTGTGAATTCAACAGATAGACAGACAGACGGACAAGGCTAAATTGTCTTAGAATTTCACGACGATCATGAATATATATACTTTACATAGTCGCAGATCAATATTTCAAGGTGTTGCAAACGGAATTAAAAAGTTAGTATACCCCCATCGTATGGTGGAGGGTATAAAATACACCCACCTTTACTTAAGTAAGGTTATGAAAAACAAATTTCAGAAAAAATTAAAAAAAAACAAAAATGTATTGGTATGGGAGTTTTAGTATGTAGACTTAGTTCGCAAAATACGGGTTTGGTTAGTAGTTCTTGCCAAATTCAATATACTGCTTCCATAAGTATTTCAGCTGATTTAAGCTAAAGACATACTCGTACATTATTGCTATTAAATTCTGAAGATGATAGAGTAGTGTCTATCGAAACTGCAGTCAATTCTACCAAGCAATTAAAACTCTCTACCAATTTTTGTATTTGTTTCTATTACTTTTTTGCAATAGACAGAATGTAAATGAAACATATCGATACCTTCATTCTAAAACATGCTAAGTCGACTTAGCATAGTTTTAGGGAGATTGCAAATTATATTCAGTAAAAATTTGTTATTTATCCGTCAACCCAATCAAAAGTTATTCACAAAAGAGTACAGGTCCTTCGATTTGCATTATAAAGGAATTCCACACAAATTTAAAAAAATCATCAAACTTTGATCGCCTCTCCTGAAAAAGTACCTTTTTGCACTTAGCATAGTTTAGAATGGAGGCATCGATATGGTCTCGATCCAAATAAATTCTGACTGAATTAAAAAAATTATTGAAAAAATCTATTTGCGAAAAAGATTCATTCGTTCCACATTATTTTTTAAAATTAGCCAGATTGAAATTTCTTTAAAAAAAATCATCCACTACATTGTTGTCGAAATGCGCAAAAAGTGTTTCGCAAATCGACAAAGTGTTGACAGAAAAGTGATTGACAGCAAGAAAAGGCGAAGAAAAAATTCCTAATCAAATTTTTCACTGATGTGTGTCGCACTTTTTTTGACACACACACACTTTTGAATTCAGTCAATGACATAAGTGAAAAACATGTCAACGACAAAGATATAAACTGCAAAAAAAGAAGACTAGTCGCTTTGTAAAATTGAATTGTGAGTGTGTGTGTATGTATGATATGGAAGTTTTTCTCTACACTTCCCATTCTAGCGTTTTTTGGTGTCCATCCTCAATAGATTGGCGGACAAAAACATTACTTCATCCTAATGTGTCATCCGATCACTTGTGGAACAGTGGTGAAGACGCACACGGAAGATAATATCAGAAATTTTGAATTGTTGATCCGATCTTTTCAGAATTTACTAGATTTTTGTAGCAGACGAGTTAACAATTAGCGAAGAAATATATCATCAAAATTTAACACTTTTGTAACGTCATTCCTTCTAAGACCACATACGAGTATGTCACACATCTGGAAAATGTGGTATTTATGAATTAAATAAGCGAATTTGGGAGCGACCTCTATTGGGGAACTATAACAAAATATGAACCGATTTCGATAATATTTACTGTAGTGAATTCTTGAATAAATAAAATACAAACTGCAAGGTTTCAGCAAAATTGCATAAAAATTTTGGTATTTATGGCTTAAATAAACGTATTCTGTAGCGACCTCTATAGGGGATCTATATCAAAACATTGAGCGATATGGCCCATTTGCGATCCCAAACAACCTGCAACTATAAGAAGAGTTTATACCAAATTTGGTCAACCTAGCCCTATTATTAAGGACTGTAGGGTGATTTCAACAGACAGCCAGACGGAGATGGCTAAATCGTCTTAGAATATCACGACGATCAAGAATATATATACATTATAGGGTCGCAGATCAGTATTTCAAGATGTTGCAAACGGAATGACAAAGTTAAAATACCCCAATACTATGGTGGAGGGTATAAAAACGAAGACAGAGAGGAAGTTCTCGATGTCATGTTCGCTATTGACTCGTTTTCATACAAAATTATTGGGCGGAAGGTACTAGACGAACACTCGTTCTCAGATTACCACTATACTCGCTGAAAAATTATACTTTATATAAACCTGCCGTCCACAGAAATGTTAGGAAGATAAAGTAGTACCTGAATGAGAAAAATGTTAAAAAGCCCTCAATTCAAAACTTTTGTACGATCCGAATGACGGAGTCGATCTGGATAATCCGGGTTATACTAAAACACAATGGTGGACTTCTGAGCTAAAGGCTATGAAAAAGTCTTGCAAACATACCAACTCAACTGGGGCCACTAACAACTAGGATGCCCATAAAGATCAACTGAAAATCTATAAGAAGGAGCTTAGGAATACGCAAAAAGACGTTCTTTGTACATCGTCTGTGGAGAAGTGGTAAAGGTTTCAGACGCCCCAAGGCTGAAGAACCTTGTTGCTGTACGAACACATCTTCCGGGGGCCTTAATGACAGAACTTCCGGAACAGCAGAACCAACTAGAAAGCGAGTGGACGACAAACGTCGCTAAATTGTTGACCGATAAATCCAGACAATGCTGGGCGATTAACAGCTTTGAGTCGTTCAAATCGCCTAGTCCAGATAACATTTTTCCAATAAAAATGCAGATAATGTTGAAGTACATTATCCCCTGGCTGCAGAAAATTTATGAAGGTTGTATCAGGCTCTCGTATATCACCAATCGAAGAAGGGATACCAAAATACGATTTATACCCAAATCGCGAAATTTATGACACATTAGGCCAAAGTTTCGTCAGGCCAATTTGTCTATTCTAGCTCCTATCAAAATGTCTGGAAAGGCTCTTATATTCTTAGAATCTGGATAACGAACATGCTTACAACAAGGGCAAGTCTACTGAATCGGCCCTGCATGAACTGGATGGCACCATCGAATAGTCCCTACACTCGTATTTCAAGAAATTCTAAATGGAGGCTCTTGATATTGAAGAGGCTTTTAACAACATATACTCAGGTATGGTAATTGGGGCTCCGTCGCATTTAAGTGTGAACTATAGATTGATTACACAAACTCCGAGTTTGCTCACGCATAATAGCAAGTCTCGGGACCACCACTCAAACCAGATTTGTAAATGCGGGATCTCCACAGGGGTTGGTACTGTATCCACTAATTTAGAATCTAGCGGTGACTGGAATCCTGTTAGTTCTAGCCCATTGTGGCTGCAAATTAGTGGCATATGTCAGCGACACTGCAATCGCAGTAACTGGCAAATTCGTCTACGACTACAGAGACATTTTGTGGCTCTGCACAAATTGACCAGGTTGGCCAGATGCAGTGGTTTGAGCGTTAATACAAAAAAGGCAGAAATGGTTCTCTTTACCAGGAAGTATAAGGTTCTCCCTCCTCGGCTAAATGGAACTGAGGTAATCTTTTATGAAACTGAAAAATTTCTAGGTATACTCGTAATCCCAGACAGGAAATTGTCCTTCAGACTTAATGTATTAATTTAGGGTGAAGAAGGCCAACATCGCCTTATTATATTTCTGTCTTCTAGAATCGTCCATTGGATAAATATTTAGTAATCGTTGAGCCAATACTACTGTATGGTATTGTGGTGTGGTGGAAGGCATTTGATAAGCGATCCATCACCAGTAAATTAATGAAGGTTTAGAGAACTACCTGCTTAAAAATAAATGGATCGTTAAGAACTACAGCGACAGAGTATCTACAATTCCTACGAAATCTACAGCCGAATGATATTGTGATGGCAGAAGTTGCAACCAGAGCGCCACAAGGGCCACACTGTCTATCAATGTTGAGGAACTACGGCCATATGAGGATAACACAGTCTAGTGCTATGGTAAACGACGGATTGGACTACATATATACCAACGAGAGAATCTTTGCCACTAAAATACCTGCCTGAGAGGAATAGGTTGGCAGAATACATGAAAATCGAAACTATCTCCACTTCTACATAGATTTTGGACACTGTAAAAATCTTAGTCTTCACGGAGAAAAAAAAATGGGAAACAAAATATGTTTGAGAGAAAAATTTAAGTAGAAAATATTTTTGTGCAAATATTTTATATGTGGGAATATCTCTTTTATCAAAATTTTTTTTTTAGTTTCGGTGCAGATTACCTTTAAAAATTGGAAAATACTTATTTTTTTTTTTCAAAAATAATACTCGTGTGTTTTCAGCAATGATACCACAGAAGTAATGTTTTTAGGGTTCATATAACTCACAGACCACCAGATACTTACAGTTTCTATCAAGCCGAGGATTGTGACCAACACTGGCGTCGTCATTTAATCATTAAATCTATAGAGGCTACGAAGGCGGTCCCAAAATTAGCCGAAAGACATATGGCGGTAGTGGTTTTAACAAATGACTTTCGTAAAAGTGGCAAACATCTGAGACATGTTTTAAGTTCACGTTATTTAGTTTTTTTAGCACTCACATGTAATCAATCTCAATGAATTTGTGAGCATGAAAATAATTGGTCACCGATATGCAATACAATACTTTCATTTAAAATGTCTCAGTCCAACTAATTTTAAAACCAAGCCAGATTCTACGTTATGGCAGTCTGCTGCTTCCTTTGCGACTATAAAATATTAGGTGACAGAGTTTAAACGGAGGCGTACGAACTGCCAAGACAAACACCGTAGTGGTCGACCAATTAAGGTGTCCAGATATGGATACAAAATCCACAAAATGGTATTGGATGGCCGTGGGTTGAAGCTTCGTGAGCTAGCTGAAGTCATAGGCATTTCAAAAAGTGATGCACCCTGGAAAATGATTGGTTGTTATTCGATTGTAACAATAAAAAAAATAGTACTAGCAACAAAAAGTATATTGCCTACACCATGTGTCGGTTGTATTTATAAATAAATAGTTGAAACAACAATAAAAAAAGGATACGATCAAATGAAAATGCTTGCAACTAAATCGATGGTTGTATCAATCAATTTAAGATTGTTTTTTCATTGACACTCGGTTAGTTGTGGTAACTACTTTTAAATTTTCATTATGGTACCATTTGATCGATTTTTGGTTGTGACAACCAATGTTTTATTTTTGACAACAGAAATTGTATCAATAGACCAAAGATTATTATTGCAACGAATAATTGGTTACTACAACAGAAAAAATATTAAAAAAATAATCGTATTTTGATTATCCCAATAATTTTCCAAATTTAGAATAATTAAATGTATTTTGGGAAATACAACCGAAAGATTGGTTGCTGTTCTTTTGCTGATATATGACAAACAAAAAATAAAATTACTCGACATAAATAAATCTTCAACATTTTGTTCAACAACGGTATATGTAGTCAAAAATAATTTCGTGTTGTTAATAATGTGTGGAGTGCAGAATATGTTGTGCAAAATGATTTACATACATAAAAAATAAAAGCAACAATCATGGAATTGAAAGCAGAGGGTTAAGCTATATTTGCATAAAAGTTTTGTGTTTTTTTTCGTGTACTAAAATTTGTGTCAGATATTTCCACATCTCATAATGATAATGATGATTTTGTAATATGTGATTTTTTATTTGTTATGAATTGTTTGGTTTTTTGTTCTATAAATAGATTAAAAATTAATGAAAACTATTTTTAATTAATTGTCGGTAGTACATGACTGACAAATTGTCAGAACAACCATTTTTTTTTTGGCGCAACTAAATATGATTGTTTTCAGCATGGAAGCAGAAGTATACCACAACCAAAATGTTAGTTTTCCTAATGGAATCGTATGATAGTAGACAGAACTACCAAAATTCGTTTGACAAATAATTCGGTTGAGGCAACCAATCTGTATTCTGTGTGTGTACATCGCATATTGATGGACAATTTTATGATGAGAAAGCTATGCACAATATGGGTGCCGCGTTGGCTCACAATCAATACAATGAACCATTTCACACAACCCCTTTAGTGATGGCCAAAAACAATGAATTAAGGTTTGAACTGCTTCACCACGCACCATATTCGCCAGAGTTAGCTCCCTTGGATTATTATTTTCCAAACATGAAAAAATGTCTCGGAGCAAAAGGATTTGCCAGAAATGAAGAGGTGGAAGTTGAGGTTGATGGTTATTTTCAGGAGCTAGACAGTTCTTACTATAAACAGGGAATCGAAACTATTGAAGATCGCTGTAAAAATTGTATTGAGCTAAAAAAGATTATGTTGAGAAATAAAGAAACATTTTCCCAAATTTGTTGTGTTTTCTTTGTTCGGTAGGCTAATTTGGGGACTGCCCTCGTACAACCCTAAATTCATCAACAGCCCACGACTTTCGCAGATCTCTAAATGAGATGCCTGAGCACTTTAACATATACATACCTCTTGTGGCTCCCTGGGCATAGGGATATCCCGGGGAAATGCATAGCCAAGAGGCAGTCCAATTAAAGATTTACAGAAATCGAAATCTGTAGGGTAGCTAGACAAATCTAAGGCCAAAATAGGATCATAGGAGGTCAACATATCTCCTCGCAATACAGAGAAAAGTACTGTCTATAATAGCACCAGTTCTGGTGGGTAATTTTCCGATAGACGAACACACCACAATATTGGGAATTTAGTCCAATGACATCTGCAGAACCTGCGGAGATGAGGAGAAAGTGGAGAGCATTGATCGCCTGCTTTTTTACTTTCCTAAATTGAATGACGAATGTCTGGATATACTTGGGTCGGCATTTCTAGGAGGGCTGACATATCTTTGTTAATACCGGTATTCGTATTTTTGATAAATTTGTGTATCAGCCAGGTTGGTTCCGATGAGGGGCACCTGGGACAATGGTATAACTAGAAACCGCAATTGGTCTATGCGACATCTGTAGGGAAGCTAGAAAAACCTAAGGCCCAGATACGACCAACGGAAGTCAAAATATCTCCTCGAAATACAGAGAAAAGTACTGTATATAATAGTACCAGTCCTTGTGGGATATTTTCCGATCGACGAACATGTCACAAGATAGGGAATTGAGTCCAATGACTTCTGCAGAATCTGTGGCGATCAGAAGAAAGTGGAGAGCATTGATCGCCTGTTTTTTTACTTTCCTGAATTGAGTAACGAATGTCTGGATATCTTGAGTCTGCATTTCTATGACGTCTGACATATCTAATAAGGCATATATAAAATTGTCAATACCAGTATTCGTATTTTTGATAAATGTGTGTATCAGCCAGGTTAGTTCAGGTATATGAGAGCTGGTAACGAGTGTCACCCTAACCCAAATGCAAACCAGTAAGGAAAGGCTAAAGTCGGGCGGTGTCGACTATATACTACCCTACACCACTTTCGTAATATTGAATAACTCTGATATATAAATTTTGTAATTCATGTATAAATTGTTTACATAAATTTACTTTTGGGACATTTTATACTTAAATAATACCCTGTACCACAGTGTGGTGTAGGGTATAAAAACGATTGGATCTAAAGAGCCAAATCGGATGAAACATATATATGGGAGCTATAGCTAAATCTTTACCGATTTTCTTCAAATTCGGCAATGTTGGTTCATGAATCAAGAAACTCTACTATTCTAAATTTCAAAACGATTGGATGTAAAATATAGCTTCAATAGAACTAAAGGGCCAAATCGGACGAAACATATATATGGGAGCTATAGCTAAATCTTAACCGATTTTCTTCAAATTCGGTAGTTTGGTTCATGGATCAAGAAACTCTACCATTCTAAATTTCAAAACGATTGGATGTAAAATACAGCTTTTATATGTCTAAAGGGCTAAAGCGGACGAAACATATATATGGGAGCTATAGCTAAATCTTAACCGATTTTCTTCAAATTCGGCAGTGTTGGTTCATGGATCAAGAAACTCTACCATTCTAAATTTCAAAATGATTGGATGTAAAATACAGCTTTTATAGGTCTAAAGGGCTAAAGCGGACGAAACATATATATGGGAGCTATAGCTAAATCTTAACCGATTTTCTTCAAATTCGGCAATTTTGGTTCATGGATCAAGAAACTTTACCATTCTAAATTTCAAAACGATTAGATGTAAAATACAGCTTTTATAGGACTAAATGGCCAAATCGGACGAAACATATATATGGGAGCTATAGCTAAATCTTAACCGATTTTCTTCAAATTCGGTAGTGTTGGTTCATGGGTCAAGAAACTCTACCATTCTAAATTTCAAAATGATTGGATGTAAAATACAGCTTCTTCAGGACTAAAGAGCAAAATCGGACGAAACATATATATGGGAGCTATAGCTAAATCTTAACTGATTTTCTTCAAATTCGGCAATGTTGGTTCATGGATCAAGAAACTCTACCACTCTAAATTTCAAAACGATCGGATGTAAAATACAGCTTCTATAGGACTAAAGGGCCAAATCGGACGAAAGATATATATGGGAGCTATATCTAAATCTGAACCGATTTCAACCAAATTCAATAGCGATCTTAACAGCTGCGAAATACTCTAAACTGCAAAATTTCAGAACGATCAGAGTAGCCGACGAACAACTTTAAATCGACTCAGCTAGTGATTCTGAGTCGATCGGTATACTTTAAGGTGGGTCTAGCTGTGTTATTTTCAGGTGTTACAAACATCTGCCGTGAAACAAACTTATAATACCCTGTACCACAGTGTGGTGTAGGGTATAAAAAACACAATATTTTTTAGTATGACCCCACATTGTAAAAGATACTAAGGAAAGATACGTAATTACACCCTACTTGTATCGAATATTTGATAGTATTCATAATATTAAGCTGGCTCGTTCAGGGTAATATAAAATACTATTATATTACATTAAATTTCCTATGCTATTTGTTATTTTTATCTTTAAAAACATTCCTTGTGTTTATTTTTAATTAAAAAAATTAATTTTACTGCATGCCAGCATACCTATTTGCAACAGCTAAAAACGTGCTTCTCTTCTTTCTCTGTCGCTGTACATTTAAATTTGTACGAATTTATTTAAATACAGTAAAAACGACGACAACAACAACAATGAGAACGTCAAGCTGTCTGGTATGTCATTTTTGGCATCATTTCTCTAAATTGTCTGTCTCGCAGTTTATATGTATTTATATCCGCCGCCGTCGCCACCGCTGCCATTGTGTGGGACATAGTGTCTGCCCAATTCTGTGTGTGTCATTTCGATTACAACACTTCACAGTGAACATTAGAGACTTTATAGGCAAAATTAATGGGGATTTTAGCTATCGAAAAACGCATAAAATATTTTAACATGTTATGGTTTGAGTGATATAAATTAGCCATAAATCGTGGGGTATATTTGAAAATTTCACAACAGATGTTTTTTGGGATCAACAGTGATAGTTTCTTAGAAAGAAACAAGTGCAAATCGTTTTATGTTCTACCGCGTCGAACCACTCATTCATTATATTCCGAAAATGTAAAATAAAAGACTAAATAAATATGTCAAATGTGAAATGTGGGGATTAAAAACATAAATAAACTAAACAAGTAAAAGCTTTAAGTTCGGCCATGCCGAATCTTATATACCCTCCACCATAGATTGCATTAAATTTTATTACTGGAAAAATCTTTGGATATAGATCAAATCATGAAACGAACCTTTTTGTTTAGCTAAATTATTAAAAAAACGAAAGCTGCAATTTTAGACCGCAAATTCTTTAGCCAAACTCTTCACCTGAAAAATGTGGTATATATGGGTTGAAATATATTTTAGCTATAGCTACATGTACGCGGCGACTACAACAAAATAACATTTTATTTGAATACATTTTATTGAGATGAATTCTTGCCAAAATAGGATATAAACTGCAAAGTTTCAGATAAATTTCTTAGAAAATGTAGTGTTCATGGCTTAAATAAGCCTTTTTGGAAGCGACATCTATAGGTGGACTATAACAAAATATGAATTGATTTAAAAAATGTTTACTGCGATGAATTCTTGTTTTAATTCAATACAAACTGCAAAGATTCAGTTAAAATGCTTAGAAAATATGGTATTTATGGCTTAGATACATTTATTTGGGAGCGACCTCTATAGGGTGACTATAACAAAATATGAACCGATTGGAAAAATTTTGCTGTGATGAATTCTTGTCAAAATATAATACAAACTGCAATGTTTCTGCTAAATTGCTTAAAAAACGTGGTATCTATGGCCTAAAACCCGTGTTTTGGAGCGACCTCTATAGGGGAGCTATATCAAAACATTGACCGATATGACCCATTTGCAATCCCAACCATTCTGCAACTATGAGAAATATTTCTACAAAATTTGATCATCCTAGCTCTATTATTACGGACTGTAGCGTTATTACAATAGACGGACGGACAGACAGACATGGCTTAATCGTCTTAGAATTTTACGACGATTAAGAATATATATACTTTATGGGGTCTCAGATCAATATTTAGAGGTATTATAAACGGAGTGACAAAATGAAAATGCCCCCCATCCTATGGTGGAGGTTATAAAAAGATCGAAAGTCGGGCGGGTCCGACTATATACTATCATACACTTCCCTAATAATGCGAAAATGAGTGATAAAAATTTGGAATAATTGGTTTATTTTCAGTGGTTTTCCAACAAGAGGTGTTATGTTGAATCACCCGGTATTTCGGTAGCTGTCACTTATGAAGCTTTTATTCTTTGACATTTGACAAGTAGAAACTAAGCCATTACTAAAAATGGAACGATACACGATTCAACAAGGCATAAAAATTATTAAAATTCGAAAAATCGAAAATCATCGAAAAATCATCTTGACTGATGAGGCCCATTTCCACCTCGGTGGCTACGTCAACAAGCTAAATTGTTGCATCTGGGGCTCGGAAAACCAAAGAGTTATTGTTGAGAAGCCTCTCCATCCTCAACGTGTGACTGTTTGGTGCGGTTTATGGTCCGGCGGGGTCATTGGACCTTACTTTTTCGAAAATGAGGTTGGATCAACAGTTACGGTGAATGGATTGCGCTATCTAGAGATGATTAACGTTTTTTTTATGGTCGGAGTTGGATGGTATTGATCTGGACAACGTTTACTTTCAACAAGACGGCGCTACGTGCCACACAAGCAACGAAACCATTGCTCTGTTACGGGGAAAGTTTCCGGACCGTGTTATCTCTCGAAGAGGTGATCACAATTGGCCACCGAGATCTTGTGATTTAACACCTTGCTACTTCTTCCTTTGGGGTCACGTGAAAGATAAGGTCTACGCCAACAGCCCAGCGTCGATTCAAGACCTCAAAGATAGAATTCGTGAGGCTATCGAGGACATAGGGCAGCCACTTTGCGATTTGGTTATGGAAAATTTCATGCAAGCGTAGTCGTGGTGGCCATTTGGCTGATGTTGTTTTTCATTATTAACGGCATACCTTCCTCCTTATTATAAAACAAACATCCGATCATTTATCTCAAAAAATTGCATTTTTCTTTGAGTACCAAAATAACACCCCTTGTTGGAAAACCCTTTACCATATTTTTAAAGCAATTTAGCAGAAACTTTGCAGTTTGTATTCTATTTTGACAAGAATTCATCAAAGCAAAAAATTTACAAATTTGCTGTTTACAATAATTGCAGTTTGTATTTATTTAAGACAAGAATGAAAAGTTTGGCTAAAGAATTTGCTGCCTAAAGTTGCAGCGTTCGTTTTTTAATAATTTACTTAAACATAAAGGATCGTTTCAAGATTTGCTCCATATCCAAAGATTTTTTTAGTAATAAAAGTGAATGCAATCCATGGTGCAGGGTATATAAGATTCGGCATTGCCGAACTTAACGCTTTTACTTGTTTTTTGTTTACACACTTGAAAAAGAGATAGATATGCCAGCAAGGAAGAGGTGGATTTTGCGGTTGTTGGCTATTTTCAGGAGCTATACAGTTCTTACTCTTAACAGGGTATAAAAGCTATTGAAAATCGCTGGAAAAATTGTATCGAGCTAAAAGAAGATTATGTTGAGAAATAAAGGAAAATTTTCCCAAATTTGTTGTGTAGTCTATCAAACGACGTAAACTCTTTAAAAATCAGTTTAGCCGTTCAAGAGCAATTACAAATTTCTTAAAACCCAAAAATTCATATTTGTCAAATTTGGAAAAATCAAATTCCAATAAATTTTTGAATTTTTTTTTCAAAAAATAAAAGATGGCGATATCTTATTTAATAATTTAGCAACTTTTTTATTAACTTTTTAGGCAAAAAACTATAGTTTAATATTTTCACCCATATCAGTTGGAATTTGTGATCTCTTTGGCGTTAAGAAGTCGAAAACTGGACCGATATTGCCAGTTTTCAATCCCAACTTACCTGCAGTAAATTATCGATATTTACAAAAACGCTAAGATATCACTCTGTGTATAGGGCTTTTTTCACAACTTCTTAAGTTATGGTTCCATTTAAAAAATCTTTTTTTAAAATTTTGGTATTTTTTTGTGCGCGATTTTTAAGTTTTGAAATATAAATGTAATTTTTTAAATATTTTGAAGTCTCCGATTTTCTCGAGACTACAAAAAAGTTGTGGAATCTTAAATTATTTATATTTTGTTCACATTAACTTTCGAGAGAGCAGAATCGTTTACTTTGTTTTGATTTCCAATAAATTGTATACCTTGAAAATGATCGGGAAAATAAAAATTTTAAAAATAAAACAATAAATTCATAATTAATTTGTTTTATTTATGAGCTCAAGTCAACGAACCCAAAAATATATTTGTATCCCCTCACCTTAGAGAGGAGGGTATATATCATTTGCTACGAGCCAAAAGTGTAACACATCGAAGGAATGACCTAAGACCCTTAAAATGTTCGGCGGAAATCCGTTTTGAGCCATTTTAAGTCATTTGAGCAATGTCCGTCCGCCCGTCCGTCCATCCGTCCGTCCGTCTGTCTGTCTGTGTGTCTGTCTGCTGGCTGGTGCGCACGATAACTCTCGAAAGGAGTAACCGATTGACTTCAAATTTGGTATGTGGTAATACTTTTCTCTATCTCGCTTAGTTCGAAGATGGGCCATATTGGTCCACTCCTTCTAGTAGCTCCCCCACAAAGGGATAACTTTTAGAGAAATTTTGATTATTTAATACCTGCTATACTACTTACTCGAATCTTCTGAAATTACACACACACAAATGGACCATTTTGGACCAAAAGTTAACAGTTTTTAATATTAATCCCAGTGCATACAAACACTTGACATTTTTTACAGCATCTGGCAACATAATGAAATTATACTAATTTGCTACTACGTGTTATCAACATATTTATATGCACTTACATTTGCCTCTCTGATGTAAACATTGCTACATCGAAATGGCTTTTTAATACCATACAAAATTATTGCCGACAGGGTTTTTGCCGAAAAATTATGGTTTTATAAGTTACATGTTTCATTATTAATTATACCCTACACCATTCTGCGGTACTTTGTATAATACTTTTGTTTTCGACCAGATATTTTTAAGGTTCTAAAATATTGGGTGGCATGTCATAACGTACATGGATCGTATGACACTTTGGTCCGCGTAGCCGGCTTTGGGTATACCCTAGAGGAGAAAATTTTTAATTCCTGCCGACGGCCGGCCACGCAGAGACCGTATGGTCCGCGCAGCCATCGTTGGACATACACCACAAGGGAAAATCTCTAACCCTGGTCCGCGAATCCGGCTTTGAAGATATCGATAACTGGAAAAGCGTCTTCAAAGATAACTTAAAGACTAAATGGTCTATTGCCTCAGAATCACTAGCAGATTCGATTTATCCCTATATTCCATATTGTTCAGCAGGTTTTTATGCAATTTAGCAGAGAAAACATTTAAAAACCTATACGCCACAAAAAAAGTTTGGAAATATCATTTTAATTACGGAAACAACATTGATTAAAATTTGATAATTATTTTTATTTTAAAATATTTAATCTATATATATAAAAAATGGAAAAATGTTTGTATGTATGTATGTATGTGTTTTATAGACGCTTAAACCACTGGACCGATTTAAAAATTTTTTTCGTTTGTTTGAAAGCAATTTTTCTGAGATGGTTTTGGAAAAAAAAATTTTGCAAAAAGTGGGCGGCGCAAATGTGGGCGTGACAAATCGATTGTTTTCAAAAATGGACGGGATCGGAAATCTAAATCTGGGGCAACGAAGTGGAACGGGTCCAGCTAGTGTAAAATAAAACTTTTTTTTTGCAAATGAAAGAAAAACAGTTTAGTGCCCTTTTACGCTTTTTATCTGGAATTTTACGCCTTTTACGCTTTTTCAATTTTTCATTACGCTTTTGCTCCGCAAATAGTTGGCATCACTGATGTAGAGTCCAGAGAAAAGTAGGTTGGTACCGCCCATACAAATGTACTAGGTGCACACAATATACTTGTATGGCAATTCAACGATTTTTTTAATATATCGTATCAAGTTATCTGCTGTTATATAAAGTACTAGCTTTAACCCGGTGCGCTTCGCAGCTCCCATCTTTTATTTATTTTCTGTTTAGGGTACTGTAAAATAGTTATACCTCGTTCTTTCAAAATTACATGATTATTACATATGGTGCAAAATGAAGAAGATTTGATTACTTTTATATATAAAATACGAACCCTCGTTTCATCTGTGTTCCAAGAGTTACCCTGACATCATGGTACAATATTTATCCCTTTTCCCACTGTATCTCTGAACGTTGAAAAACTATTTTTTTGGTTCATAGGTTAGCAACTTTCACCTAGTTTATGTTCCAAAAGCTTCATTCAAACTCTGGTACAATATAAAACCATGTTTGTCCCACTGTGTCTATAAAGGTACGAATTTAAAAATCTAAAGCGAATCGCTCCATTGAACCGTATTTAACCCTTTGTGTGTCACAATATTTTAAAATGATAATTGATATGTCAAGATCCAAATTCGCAATCTTAGACCGTATTTCAACATTTTTGTTCCCTATCTGTGCCATTTATTTAACTTGTTTTTCCCCACGGTTCAAGTAGAAGAACCTATTTGGAAATAAAAATTTCTTAGCTTTGGTTTTTGCTGTAAGAGCTACCTTTGCACTCAGGGACCACACCGTACCATACCCTTTTTGCTCCACTAAACCATATTCAACACATTTTCCCCCTCTGTAACATATTGAACAATTTTTACTTGTCCCAACCCCAACCCCCAACATAATTTTAACCTTTTTGCACCACAGTGCTACTAAACGCATTAATTTTGGAAAAAAAACATTCTTATTTCAAATTTAACATCTTTTTGTCCTATTATATTTTGTCCACTATATGTAACCATTTTTGCCCCACTGTACCATAGTTAACACATTTTTGCCCCACTGTGCCATAGTAAACGCTTTTTGCCCCACTGTACCATACTTAACCCATTTTGTTTCACGTTACCATATTTTACTATTTGTGCCCACTGTAACCATTTTAGTCATACTGTACCATATTTAACCATTTGTGTCCCACTGTACCATAGCTAACACATTTTTTCCCACTGTTCAATAGTTAAAGTTTTTTGACCCACTGTACCATATTTAACACATTTTGTCCCACGTTACCACATTCAACTAATTGTGCCCCACTGTACCATAGTTAACCCTTTTTGCCCCACTGTGTCATATTAAACCCTTTGTCTCACTGTACCATATTTAACAGTTTTTGCCCCACTGTACCATATTTAATCCCCTTTGCTCCACTGTACAATATTTAACACAGTTATGTCCCACTGTACTGTATAGTTAACAATTTTTGTCACACTGTACCATATTTAACCCTTTTTGCCCCAATAAATTGTTGCCCCACTGTTCCATAGTTAACGCTTTTTGCCCCACTGTACAATTTTTAACCCATTTACATATAGCATATACATATAGCAATTTTTACCCCACTGTACCACAGTTAACCCTTTTTGCACAACTGTGCCCCATTCAACACTTTATCTCACTGTACACATTTTTTACCCCACAGTACCATATTTAACAAATTTTTGTCTCACTTTACCGTATTTAAAATGTGTATCCACGCTAGCATCTTAAACCTTTTTCCACGATTATACAGTATTTAATCATATTTTCTCCATTCCACTATTTAACCATTTTTGACCACAGTGCTCCTAAAACCATACAAACTCTTCGTATCTCATGTTTAAGTTCCAATTTTGGCAGATTGTTCCCTTTTTTCCCCATGCTCCATAATTAGCCCGTCCTGTCCCACTGTGCCTCTTAAAGTTAGAATTACTAAAAATAACTTCCAATCTCTAGTTTATGTTCCAAAAGTTACCCTGGAACCATTGATCCATGTTTGACATTTTTAAGCCACTGTACTATATTTTACACTTTTTGCCCCACTGTGCCCCGAAAACTACGTTGTCCTAAAGACATCCCTCGCTTCAATTTTCATCATTCTAATTTTAGGCTTTAAATTTTGCGGTGGTACCATATTAAACCTTTCTGTCCCACTGTGCCGCTACATTTTTAAAAAAATCGCTCCTTCTTCTTGTTTACGACCCAAGAGCTACTCTCATACCAAATTTCACGATCTTGCCATTTGGATCTGGCTCTTGTACCACATTTTTTCCTTTTTACCCCACTGTGTACGTAAATGTTCGAATCCTGTCAATTTCAGAGTCTACCTCATAAGGGCTACCCTCACATCAAATTTCACGATTCTAGCTCTTGCCATTTGAATTTGGCTGTTGTACTACATTTATCCCATTTTTCCCTTTTTACCCACTGTGTACGTAAATGTTCGAATTTCGAAAAATCCTGTCAATTTCAGAGTCTACCTCATAAGGGCTACCCTCACACAAAATTTCACGATTCTAGCCCTTGCCATTTGGATTTGGCTGATGTACCACATTTATCACCTTTTACCCCACTGTGTGCGTAAATGTTCGAATTTCGAAAAATCCTGCCAATTTCTGAGTCTACCTCATAAGGGCTACCCTCACACCAAATTTAACAATTCTAGCTCATTCCGTTTAGATTTGGCGACGGTACCATATTTATCCCTTTTTGCCCCATTATACGGGTAATAGTACGAATTTCGAAAAATCCCAAGGGCTACCCTTACACAAAATTTCATGATTCTAGCTCCACGCGTTTGGCCTGGGCGTTGATCAGTCAGTCTGTCAGTCAGTCAGTCAGTCAGCCAGTCTCGCAACAATTTTATATATATATAGATTTATATTTAAGTCATCTAGCTCAATTATTGTGGCGTGATTATAACAGACGGACGAACATAACTAAATCCTCTTTGAATTTTACGACGTTTAAGAATAAATATATGTATACTTTATAAAGTCCCTGCTCAATATTTCAAGGCGTTAAAAACGAACTGACAAAATTATTATTGCCCATATTCTACGGACATAATCCATTTTAACATTGCACCGAAATGCATGTCTGACAGTATGGCTGGCACAGTTTTGCATCTACATGTGCAGCTGTGTTTTGTACGGACGTCTCACTATATATGCCGGTTCATCAATTGGCTTAATGCCAAGAATTTTATTTTTGGCGTTTTCCCCCTCATTCGCAGTCTCCCTCTTTGTCGATCTTTGTTTTTCCGATTTTCTCACACACAATGTAATAATGAAGCAATCAGCTTAAAGGCATTTCACGATTGAGAAAATAAGAAAATGCGTTTTTGTTTTAGGGAAATACTCGTATGTACATATACACATGTATAAGTAAAATAATATTGTAACAGCACAATCAACAAAATATTTACAACATTTGTGGGTAGTCATAAATAATTTAATTATTTTGTGATTCATTATAAACAATATTAATTAAAATCACTTAATTTCGATGAATGACATTCAATCATAAATAAATGAAAATTTTATTGGAGCGCTTAATGTACATGAAGCATAGCAATATTAAGAAAAATAAATAAATTTCAACAAAATACGAATGGAATAATATTGGACAAACACACTTCGGCTTTACAACAATATATGGAAATTATTTTCCTGCAATAGAAATTTCATTTCCTTAAATGAAGTACAATTTTCGATCACAATAAAATATTTCACTAATTTCTTAGTTGATCCAAGGATCAATTTATTTTTTATAAATTTTATTAACTAGGGAGATTTTCAAAATACATTAATTGAATTTCATATCCTGATACATTTCCTAAACTTCCAAAGATATTTTTCTGTGCCTTGTTGTTGCAGCAAATCTCCTCCCGTAGACGTAATAATGATTTATGTTTCGATTTCAAGGACAATTAAACTGTAACAACCACTCGCCTCTTGAGAGTAATTGAATTATATATGATGATGAATGTTTATTCATAGAACGAAAAATGTGAAATGTCACTTTAGACTTTTCACATAAAAATATCCTATGACGAACACGTTCATTCAATAAAAAGTCATTATTACATATCACGATGACTCAAAAAAAAAATGCGGACAACATACAGGCGACAACATATGATTAATTGGTGTTAGTTACGCGTCAAAAAATTTAGATATAACAAAAAAAAACGAAAAAGTTAACAAATGATTTCATGCGTGATAAATGCTTTAAGAAAAATAATTAAAATATTTATCACATTTTGCCCTTTCGCAATTCCTTAAAACAAATTCGTTTTATACCTTCAACATAGGATGGGGGTGTACTAAATATGTCATTTCGTTTGTCACACTTTGAAATAATGATTTGAGACACAATATAGTATATATTGTGGCGACAATATTCTACTGTACAACATTCTCATTTTTAGTATCATACATGCCTTTGACAATTTGTAGTTGTCATTTAAATATTAATTGTATTTATTCATTCTGATTTTGGTTTTGTGAAATAAAATACTCGAATTGTAAATCGAAATAAAAATATATTTCAAAAGGCAAAGACCCACAATTGGTGACCCCGACGTTTGAACATGTTTCACACCCCAAACCGAAATACTGGAGATGTGCCAAACATCGCAGATGGAAATCAATCTCAAACTTTATCTCCAAATAACCAAGGAAATGACTCAATTATCAATATGGAGCCTCAACATCCTTACCCCAACCAGGTTCAACAGCAACCACTATTACAGCAATCGAATATTTCTCAACTGCAATGGCAAGATTCCGGAATGCAAACCCAATCATCAAATAGCCGCGAGATCAACGCATCAGCTCTGCACAAACTTCCTCCCTTTTGGTCAGAAAATCCTCAGCTATGGTTCGCTCAGATTGAGTCTGTTTTCTCATTGACCGGTATAACACGCGATGAGACCAAGTTCCAGCATGTAATCGCAAATATGGATCCAACAGTCTGTGAGTATATTTCGCATATCATATTTAGTCCTCCTACGAACCAGACGAAATACGCCGCTGTTAAAGAAGTACTGATAAAGAACTTTGGTAAATCAGATCAGGCCAAAATTCGCGAGATTTTAGGCGGTATGAAATTAGGGGACTATAAGCCTTCACAATTTATGAGAAAAATAAGGAATCTGGCATCGGAACATTTGAGTGCAGAAGCAATCAAATCCATATTTATAGATGAAATGCCTGACCAAATTCGTGCCGTGCTATGTACAATGACAGACCAAAGCTTGGATGTGCTAGCTGAAAAGGCCGATTTAGTATATTCAACGTTTAGACAACGTCCAGTGTTTATGGTTGATCAAGCACAACATGAGGTAAATTTGTCACAAGAAGAAGAAAAGACCCACAATATACACATGTAATATTAGGGCGGGTCTAATTTTTTGGCGACTAAAGCGCATCGTAATTCTTGTTCAATGGCTCACTCCAAGACATCTTGCCGAAGAAACCATAGCTCAAAAATGTATTTCGATCCCCCGGATCTTTCGAAATAGGCATTTTTCCAAAATATTCGAGAATAGAGACAAACGTAGAAAGACACATAGGGATTATTGTTCTATGGTTCATTCCAAGAAACTTTGTCGAAAAAAGCATAGCTCAAAATTGAATTTCGAGCCCCCGGATAAACCTATTATATACACTAGCATATTTTGGAAAAATTCCAAATATGAATGAACCAGGGGCTAGAAATTAATTTTTGAGCTATTGTTTCTTTGGCAATGTTTCTTAGAATTATATGATTTCTTTGCAACAACAGACTTATTGTTAAGGAAATTCATAAGTTTTTTATTAAATGTGAAGTATAATCGATTCAATTGAGTTCTAAATAAAACGTCATTCAAATGGCCTCCACGACTTCTTCTGCAGGAAAGAATTCGATGAACCCAATTTTCGAGCACTTTTTCCACTAAATCACGTTGTATGTTTCTGAATGTCACGTTCAATATTGACTTGTAAAGCTTGAAGAGAGTCGGTTTTATTTCGAAAGATCAATGACTTCAAATAACCCCACAAGAAATAGTCTAATGGTGTTAAATCATAACTTCTTGGAGGCTATTCAATATCACAATTTCTTGAAATAATCGAATCTCCAAACTTTTCTCGCAACAATTCAACTGTTTCATTTGCTGTGTGGCACATAGCCACAATCGATCAATGGCTCTTAACGAGAGCTAATATATTGCTCATGGGTGTCAAGGTCGTAGGTCGACTGGAAAGTGTTTTTTTTTTGGATTTAAAAAAATGGACTTAGGGCACGAAAAGTTGCAATTGGAGAACGATTATTTTGATAATTAAACTTAATAATTTGTAAATGTTGTTCTTGCGTATATCTCTCCATGATGAAATTGTAAACACTACTGAATACAATGAAAAACAAATGACAGATCATGACATATTACAAATCACTTCAAAATCATATCATCCCTATTGGAAACCCGTTATTAGTGGCTTAAATACGTATATTGTATTTGCTGTGAAGAATTCTTGTCAAAATAGAATATAAACTGCAAAGTTTCTGCTAAATTTCTTTAAAAATGTGGTTATGGCTCAAAAACCGCGACCTCTATAGGGGAAGTATATCAAAACATTGTCAACCTAGCTCTATTGCTACGGACTGCAGCGTGATTACAACAGACGGACGGACAGACGGACATGGCTAAATCGTCTTAGAACTTTACAACGATTAAGAATATATATACTTTATGGGATCTCAGATCAATATTTAGAGGTGTTACCAACGGAGTGACAAAATGACTGAATGAATGAAGAGTATACAAATTTAATATCTATCTATCTATATATATAAAGAAGAATGTGTGTTTGTTTGTTGGTTTGTTTGTACCGCATAGACGTCTAAAGGGCTGGACCGATCTTCTTGAAATTTTCACAGAATATATATGTGTGGGGCGTGGTGCAAATAGGGTACTTGAATTTTCGATATATCAAGTGGGCGTGGCCCCGCCCGCATAAGACAAATTTTAAAATTGAGATATCTTGCACTATTTGTTAGCGTGAGTGCTGTAATTTTGTACATATGTATCTGGTGGCAGTCTACGTGATTGGTAAAAATGGGCGGGATTAGACAAATGGGAGTGGCAACCCCCATATAAGCCAAATCTTAAAAATTATATTTTTTTCAACTAGTGCTTATTTCGTGAATGGTAACACTTAGCTCATGTCTGATTTGACAGATAATTAGTTTTATCCTTCCGCTGAACGAATATGTGTATATTGCGAATATTGCAACATTACTTTGAAAATCATGGTAATGTTGCAGAATGTGTGCGAAAATTGCGTACGGATTTTGGAAGAAGAGAAGCACCGTCAGCTCCGTATGTTCGTTATCTTGTGAAAAAAGTGAAAGAAACTGGCATCCTCATCGATAAACCAAAGCGTGAAAAGCCAAAAACAGTGTGTACACCCGAGAATATTGCTGATGTGGCAGAAAGTGTGCGTGAAGCGCCATCAACATCAATTCACCGTTGTTCTCAACAATTGAACATTTCGGAGACATCATTGAGACGAATTTTGCATAAAGACCTTGGTATGACGCCATACAAAGTCCAATTGGTTCAGGAGTTGAAGCCAACTGACCATCCAATGCGTTTTCAGTAGTTTTTTTATAGAATTTTCCAAAAAAAATGTTATTTGACGGACCCTTTATCTTGCACAATTTGTTAGCGAGAGTGCTGGAATTTTGTGTATACGTGTCTGGGCGGGATCGGACCAATGGGCTTGGACCCATTGGGCCCATATAAGCAAAATTTTAAAAATGTAATATCTTGCACAATTTTTTAGCGAGAGAGCTTGAATTTTGTGTATATGTATCCGGTGGTAGTCTACGTGATTGGCCCAAAAATGGGCGGAAACGGACCAATGGGTGTGGCACCGCCCATATAAGCAAAATTTTGAAATTAAGATATTTTTCACAATATGTTAGAGATAGTGTTGTAATTCTGTGTATATGTATCTGGTGGTAGTCTACCTGATTGGTTTAAAAATGGGCGGGATCAGACCAATGGGAGTGGCCCCGCCATGTAAGCTAAATATTGAAATTGAGATATCTTACACAATTTGTTAAAGATAGTGCTGAAATTTTGCGAATATGTATCTGGTAGCAGTCCGCGTAATTGGGCGGGATGGGACTAATGGACGTGGCGCCCCCCATTTTAGTCAAATCTGGAAATTAAGATATGCGAAAGTGCTGTAATTTTGTGCATATGTATCAATGGGCGTGGCCTCGCCCATATAAGCAACCTTTTCAAATTGAGGTATCTTCCACAATCTGTTTGCGAGAGTGCTGTAATTTTGTGTATGTGTGTGGTGAAAGCCTATGTGATTGGTCTAAAAATTAGCGGGATCAGACCAAAGGGCGTGGCCCCGCCCATATAACCCAAATTTGAGCTATCTTGCACAATTTAGTAGCGATAGTACTGTAATTCTGTTTATATGTATCTGGTGGAAGTCTACATGATTAGTTCAAAATGGGCGGAACAGACAAATGGGCGTGGCCCGGCCCATGTAAGCCACTTTTTGAAATTAAGATATCTTGCACAATTTGTTAGCAAGAGTGTGTCATTTTATGTATATGTATTTGGTGGCAGGATTCGTGATTGGTTCAACAATGGACGTGATCGGAAATCTCAATCTGGGGCAATGAAGTGGACCGGGTCCAGCTAGTCAATTATATAATTTAATTATCAATAAACGACTTTATGAGTGAGTAAAGTGAGTAAAATGTGATTCAATAAGAAGTTCTTCCATATTTATACGCTACAGCAGACTGTGGTACAGGGTATTATAAGTTTGTTTTACGGCAGATGTTTGTAAAACCTACATATACTACATCCAACCTTAAGGTATACCGATCGACTCAAAATAATTAGCTGAGTCTATTGAATCATGTTTGTCTGTCTATCCAATCGTGCTGAAATTTTGCAGTTAGGAATCTTTCGCATCTGGAAAGAACCCTATTGAAATTGTTTAAAATCGGTTCAGATTTAGATATAGCTCCCATATATACGTTTCATTCGATTTGGCGCTTTAACCCTATAGAAGCTGTAGTTTTAGTTTCAATCGTTTTGAAATTTAGTATGGTAAAGTTTATTGACCTAAGGACCAATATTGCCGAATTTGAAAAAAATCGTTTCAGATTTAGTTGTAGCTCCCATATATATGTTTCGCCCGATTTGGCTACAGAGGCAGAGCCAAATTGTGTAAACTTATTTTAGTTGAAGTACACATTGGATATTTCATTGTTATCCAATCTTACTAGAGTAGTGTAGGGTACAATATAGTCGGCACCGCCCGAATTTAGCTATTTCTCACCGGTTCATAAAATTCTAAGATGATTTGGCAGTTGAAATCTTATTAGCGAAAACATCATTATTAGCGAAAACATCAGGAAAAATTAGCGGGATCGTAATAGTAGGTGTGGCAAAGGAGGGTGTAATTATACCCTACACAACACTGTGGTACAGGTTTGTTTCACGGCAGATTTTTGTAACACCTGAAAATAACACAGCTAGACCCACCTTAAAGTATACCGATCGACTCAGAATCACTAGCTGAGTCGATTTCACGATGTCTGTCCGTCCGTCCGTCCGTCTGTCCATGTAAAGTTGTTCGTCGACTACAGGTCGCAATTTCACTCCGATCATTCTGAAATTTTGCAGTTTAGAGTATTTCGCGGCGTTCAGATTTAGATATAGCTCCCATATATATCTTTCGTCCGATTTGGCCCTTTAGTCCTATAGAAGCTGTATTTTACATCCAATCGTTTTGAAATTTAGAATGGTAGAGTTTCTTGATCCATGAATCAACATTGCCGAATTTGAAGAAAATCGGTTAAGATTTAGCTATAGCTCCCATATATATGTTTCGTCCGATTTTGCTCTTTAGTCCTGTAGAAGCTGTATTTTACATCCAATCATTTTGAAATTTAGAATGGTAGAGTTTCTTGATCCATGAACCAACACTACCGAATTTGAAGAAAATCGGTTAAGGTTTAGCTATAGCTCCCATATATAAGTTTCGTCCGATTTGGCCATTTAGTCCTATAAAAGCTGTATTTTACATCCAATCGTTTTGAAATTTAGAATGGTAGAGTTTCTTGATCCATGAACCAACATTGCCGAATTTGAAGAAAATGTATATATGTTTCGTCCGATTTTGCTCTTTAATCCTGAAGAAGCTGTATTTTACATCCAATCATTTTGAAATTTAGAATGGTAGAGTTTCTTGATCCATGAACCAACACTATCGAATTTGAAGAAAATATGTTAAGATTTAGCTATAGGTCCCATATATATGTTTCGTCCGATTTGGCCCTTTAGTTCTATAGAAGCTGTATTTTACATCCAATCGTTTTGAAATTTAGAATGGTAGAGTTTACTGATCCATGAACCTACACTACCGAATTTGAAGAAAATCGGTTAAGATTTAGCTATAGCCCCCATATATGTACATGTTTCGTCCGATTTGGCCCTTTAGTCCTGTAGAAGCTGTATTTTACATCCAATCATTTTGAAATTTAGAATGGTAGAGTTTATTGATCCATGAACCAACACTACCGAATTTGAAGAAAATCGGTTAAGATTTAGCTATAGCTCCCATATATATGTTTCATCCGATTTGGCTCTTTAGATCCAATCGTTTTTATACCCTACACCACACTGTGGTACAGGGTATTATTTAAGTATAAAATGTCCCAAAAGTAAATTTATGTAAACAATTTATACATGAATTACAAAATTTATATATCAGAGTTATTCAATATTACGAGAGTTGTGTAGGGTATTATATAGTCGGCACCGCCAGACTTTAGCCTTTCCTTACTGGTTTTTGTATAGGTTAGGTTGAATAGAGGAGACGTTTAAAACGTCTCATGTCCATGGACATACACTTAAGCCAGTGGTTCGGCCTGTTGTGCGCTCCTTATCATAAACATTTTTATAAACATAATATCTCGGAAACTATTGACCACAGAAGAACGAAACTTTTATTGAAAGTTACTGAAGTCAATTTTAGTAATTTCACCAAATGTGGGAAGGATAAAATATGTGGGCCCACGCCCACATTTGAATATCTCTGAAACGATTTATCGTAGAAGAACGAAGGTTATTGTAGTCTATTTAAATTTTTAAAAGTGGGCGTGGAAGAATATTAGGCTTGACGGTATTTAATGTAATAATATCATGGAAACGGTTGATCAACGAATAAACGAAATTTGGTACGGATGCCACTCATGTTCCGAACAGCATTTTCGCCAAAAGTAGCCAGGCACAATAAGTGGGAGCGGCATTGCTTAAGGAGGATATATCTCAAAAAGATACTTAAATTTACTTTTTACGTTAGTATATTCTATGGAAATTCCGTCATCGGAAAATCATTAAGTATACGTGGCTCCTCCCATTTGAATTAACTGATTACTACAATCGTTAAATTCTGGGTTGGATTTGTCAAATAATGGGTGGGTTTAATTAAAAAAACCACACCAAAAAGTACTGAAATTATTTAATTGTGATAATCCTGAATTCCATATATTAGATATGATGGGCTATTCATCGAATTTTGCAGAACTATTTTAACGTTTTAAATTTTAGGTAGAACAACAAACAATTTCCCAATATATCGGCTATATTTTTAACCAATTTCCCAATATATCGGCTATATTTTTAATATTGTATCAAACCTATATGCACCAAACCTTTTCCCATTTATATCCAGATATATTACGATTAACACATTACCATATGTCCAAATTAAGAGTTGACTTTTTCATATTTACCCTTACGACCATAGACCATCTCACAAAAACCAAACATAAGCTTAGTTTTAGTCTGAAATTAGAGGAAAAAAACACATCAAAGAGAAGTGAATGAACTTTTCTGTTGTCTTTCAGACTTTTTCTTGTTTTATAGTTTTGCATTTTGTCTTTCTTTTCAAATGTTCGCTTTTGTGGTTTGTTTTTATTTTCTCCGCATGAAAAAAAGAGACTGATTGTAGTTTTTCTTTTGTTTGGTTTTCGTTGCAATGTTTGAATTAAAAGTACATATGGGGCATTTCACAAATAAATTTAACTGTAAATAAGCTCAAGCCAATGAATAGCTTAACGAAAACATGATTCATAGTAAAATTAAATGTAAAATCCCAATCCCGAAAAATCCAGAATCCCGGGATTTAATTTAAATAAATTAATTAAAATAATTTTAATAATAATAATATATGAAGTTGTCTCGTATAAACTACAAAGCGAATGATAGATACACGGGGGAAAATCTTCATTTTTGATATGTTTGAATTGAAAGAAAATATACTTGGAAACGATTTTTTTAAATATTTTATATTTGTTAACAAATAAATTTTATTTGAAAATTAAGAAATTTTGTTTGGAACGCATATATTAATATATTAGAACATAATTTATTTGCAAACTGACTTTCACAAATAAAATGTGTGTTTACACACAAAACAAAGTTATTGTTTAAGAAGCTTTCCAAATATATTTTATTTAAAAAAGATTTTTAAAACTTTGCTGACTTATTCGAATTTTAGTTAGTTTTTCCTAGTTTTCGTGTTAAACTTTATAGCTAAAAATGTCTTTAAATTTATAAATATTCCAATTCATCACTCGTTGTCAATCCATCAATCCAATTTATATTTACGAAAGATTATACATACGATTTAAGTTTCAATTAAGTTTTAAAAAAATATAAAATTTATAAAAAAATTGCTCTTTGAACATCTGAAAAACTGAAAACTTGTCTTTATATTAAGGCATTGATACATTGCCAAAATATTTAAAGACAAATTAATCTATATTTCAGAAAATCTAGTTCCAAATTAAAAACCAGTAAGGAAAGGCTAAAGTCGGGCGGCGCCGACTATATAATACCCTACACCACTCTCGTAATATTGAATAACTCTGATATATAAATTTTGTAATTCATGTATAAATTATTTACATAAATTTATTTTTAGGACGTTTTATACTTAAATAATACCCTGTACCACAGTGTGGTGTAGGGTATAAAAACGATTGGATCTAAAGAGCCAAATCGGATGAAACATATATATGGGAGCTATAGCTAAATCTTAACCGATTTTCTTCAAATTCGGTAGTGTTGGTTCATGGATCAAGAAACTCTACCATTCTAAATTTCAAAACGATCGGATGTAAAATACAGCTTCTATAGGACTAAAGGGCCAAATCGGACGAATCATATATATGGGAGCTATAGCTAAATCTTAACCGATTTTTTTCAAATTCGGCAATGTTGGTTCATGGATCAAGAAACTCTACCATTCTAAATTTCAAAACGATCGGATGTAAAATACAGCTTCTATAGGACTAAAGGGCCAAATCGGACGAATCATATATATGGGAGCTATAGCTAAATCTTAACCGATTTTTTTCAAATTTGGCAATGTTGGTTCATGGATCAAGAAACTCAACCATTCTAAATTTCAAAACGATCGGATGTAAAATACAGCTTCTATAGGACTATAGGACCAAATCGGACGAAAGATATATATGGGAGCTATATCTAAATCTGAACCGATTTTCTTCAAATTCGGCAATCTTGGTTCATGGATCAAGAAACTCTACCATTCTAAATTTCAAAACGATCGGATGTAAAATACAGCTTCTATAGGACTAAAGGGTCAAATCGGACGAAACATATATATGGGAGCTATAGCTAAATCTTAACCGATTTTCTTCAAATTCGGCAATGTTGGTTCATGGATCAAGAAACTCTACCATTCTAAATTTCAAAACGATCGGATGTAAAATACAGCTTCTATAGGACTAAAGGGCCAAATCGGACGAATCATATATATGGGAGCTATAGCTAAATCTTAACCGATTTTTTTCAAATTTGGCAATGTTGGTTCATGGATCAAGAAACTCAACCATTCTAAATTTCAAAACGATCGGATGTAAAATACAGCTTCTATAGGACTATAGGACCAAATCGGACGAAAGATATATATGGGAGCTATATCTAAATCTGAACCGATTTTCTTCAAATTCGGCAATCTTGGTTCATGGATCAAGAAACTCTACCATTCTAAATTTCAAAACGATCGGATGTAAAATACAGCTTCTATAGGACTAAAGGGCCAAATCGGACGAAAGATATATATGGGAGCTATATCTAAATCTGAACCGATTTCAACCAAATTCAATAGCGATCTTAACAGCCGCGAAATACTCTAAACTGCAAAATTTCAGAACGATCGGAGTGAAATTGCGACCTGTAGTCGACGAACAACTTTACATGGACGGACGGACGGACGGACGGACGGACATCGTTAAATCGACTCAGCTAGTGATTCTGAGTCGATCGGTATACTTTAAGGTGGGTCTAGCTGTGTTATTTTAAGGTGTTACAAACATCTGCCGTGAAACAAACTTATAATACCCTGTACCACAGTGTGGTGTAGGGTATAAATAGTGCTGTAAAACATGAGTTATTCTCGTTTATGACATATTTAACTATAAACCAGTAAGGAAAGGCTAAAGTCGGGCGGTGCCGACTATATAATACCCTACACCACTCTCGTAATATTGAATAAATCTGATATATAAATTTTGTAATTCATGTATAAATTGTTTACATAAATTTACTTTTGGGACATTTTATACTTAAATAATACCCTGTACCACAGTGTGGTGTAGGGTATAAAAACGATTGGATCTAAAGAGCCAAATCGGATGAAACATATATATGGGAGCTATAGCTAAATCTTAACCGATTTTCTTCAAATTCGGCAATGTTGGTTCATGGATCAAGAAACTCTACCATTCTAAATTTCAAAACGATCGGATGTAAAATACAGCTTCTATAGGACTAAAGGACCAAATCGGACGAAAGATATATATGGGAGCTATATCTAAATCTACACCGATTTTCTTCAAATTCGGCAATGTTGGTTCATGGATCAAGAAACTCTACCATTCTAAATTTCAAAACGATCGGATGTAAAATACAGCTTCTATAGGACTAAAGGGCCAAATCGGACGAAACATACATATGGGAGCTATAGCTAAATCTTAACCGATTTTCTTCAAATTTGGCAATGTTGGTTCATGGATCAAGAAACTCTACCATTCTAAATTTCAAAATGATTGGATGTAAAATACAGCTTCTTCAGGACTAAATAGCAAAATCGGACGAAACATATATATGGGAGCTATAGCTAAATCTTAACCGATTTTCTTCAAATTCGGCAATGTTGGTTCATGGATCAAGAAACTCTACCATTCTATATTTCAAAACGATTGGATGTAAAATACAGCTTTTATAGGACTAAATGGCCAAATCGGACGAAACATATATATGGGAGCTATAGCTAAATCATAACCGATTTTCTTCAAATTCGGTAGTGTTGGTTCATGGATCAAGAAACTCTACCATTCTAAATTTCAAAATGATTGGATGTAAAATACAGCTTCTACAGGACTAAAGAGCAAAATCGGACGAAACATATATATGGGAGCTATAGCTAAATCTTAACCGATTTTCTTCAAATTCAGCAATGTTGGTTCATGGGTCAAGAAACTCTACCATTCTAAATTTCAAAACGATCGGATGTAAAATACAGCTTCTATAGGACTAATGGGCCAAATCGGACGAAAGATATATATGGGAGCTATATCTAAATCTGAACCGATTTCAACCAAAAATTCAACCAATAGCGATCTTAACAGCCGCGAAATACTCTAAACTGCAAAATTTCAGAACGATCGGAGTGAAATTGCGACCTGTAGTCGACGAACAACTTTACATGGACGGACGGACGGACGGACGGACGGACGGACGGACGGACATCGTTAAATCGACTCAGCTAGTGATTCTGAGTCGATCGGTATACTTTAAGGTGGGTCTAGCTGTGTTATTTTCAGGTGTTACAAACATCTGCCGTGAAACAAACTTATAATACCCTGTACCACAGTGTGGTGTAGGGTATAAATATTAGAATGTGAACATATTTTGGTTAAAAACAATATTCTCCCAAACATATAATCTTTGTGGGTGTCAAATATTATATATTTGGAGTGTAACCTAAACATATGTATACTTCAAGCCGAATATGTTTGGGACAATATACTACAGAAACGATTTTTTTTCAGCGTGTACACTCTGTTAAAAATTTAAACTAATGAAGCAAATTGTTAACATCAAAAAACATTGACAAAATCCGGTGAAAAATTAAAAATTTGGAGAAGAATTACATAATATATCATAAATTTAATTATAAACAAGTAAACTTAAAACAAAACCACAAATGGAGTTTGTGTCCCACAAAACGAAGAACATTGTATTCTATTCTTTCAAATTTAGGAAAAATCCTAATATAAAATCTGATTTGGATCGACACATCGATTTGGTTCTAATAAAAACTGATTTTTCAAGTTGAAAAAATATTTTTCGTGGTTTAATGATAGAAAATAATTACGTCAATAACAATTCAGACGACGAACTGAAGTTGTACCAAAATTATTCCATAGCTAAGCTGTTGTGAAATATTTTAATAAAAGTTAGTATTTTTAACAAAAGTTAATTTACGCTTTAGCTGTTTTTATTCTGATTCAAATTAATTTAAAACTGAACAAAAATGTTTGTATTCCATTTCAAGATATCACATTATTAAGAATGAAAAATTCCGATTTATCCCGAAAATCCTGGGATATCGAAAAATTTCGGGATCCCGAAAAATCCCGGTATGTGCAATTTAAAAATCCCGAATCCCGGGATTTTTGAAAACCAATACCATTTGACATCTCTACCCACCCTACACCGGCTTGCTAAGTAAGAAAGGACTCGGAAAATATTAAAAAAAAAATCAATGTCTTTATAAATTAAATATTTAAAAATAGTATATTTCAATAAATTTTAGTGTAAATTGTACGTCTATATATATCGATGATAATTCCAAAATTATAATATCTGTATGTAAAGGAAAATCCCACAATTCCCAAAATAAATTAGAAAATCCACCAAAAACATTTTTTTTTAGTTTTTCTGCAAAATCTTTTATAATGGGTGGTTAAATTGTAAGGGCCGATGTTGAATGTGAACCACACCTAAACGTCAAGCTTTTATCTGCATTTCGTTAGACACTTCTCAATTTAAGGCTAACTCAATTTGAACCATGGAAAGATACACAATCGAGCAACGCGTTAAAGTAATTCAGGCTTATTATGAAAATGGTCGTTCAAATCAAAATGCATGTCGTGCACTTCGTGATTTTTTCGGTCAATTTAATCGTCCAAATGTGCGTACAATCGGAAAAATCGTGCAAAAATTTGAGCAAACCGGGTCTGTAGGAGACGTGAAAACACCAGTGTATGCTCGTAGAGCTCGTACTGCAGAAAATATTGCTTCTATTGGAGATAGTGTGGCTGAAGTGCCGTCCACCTCAACTCGTCGTCGTGCCCAACAATTGCACCCCTCACGCTCGTCGTTGATGAACATTATGCTTAAAGACTTGCATTTACACGCTTACAATGTGCAATTGACTCAAGAACTAAAGCCTCTTGACCATTCCAAACGTCGTCAATGGTCAGAATGGTGGCAAGAAATGGCAACAGTGGATGATAAATTTTCGAAGAAAATCATCTTCAGTGATGAGACACATTTTCACCTCAGTGGATTCGTCAATAAGTAATCCAAGAGTGATTGTCGAAAACCCAATGCACCCACAAAGAATGACTGTTTGGTGCGGTTTATGTGCTGGCGGCATCATCGGGCCGTATTTTTTCCAAAATGAGGCCGGTCAGGCAGTTACTTACAACAGGACGGTGCCACATGCCACACAACTAACGAAAAAATGGCTCTTTTGCGCAACAAATTCAATGGCAGTGTTATCTCACGTCGTGGCGATGTCAATTGGCCGCCAAGATCATGTGATTTGACACCGTTGGACTTCTTTCTTTGGGGTTATTTGAAAGAAAAGGTGTACGTCGATAAGCCAGCAACAATTCAAGAGCTAAATGATGAGATAATTCGGCACATTAACGGCATAGAACCTCAATTATGCCTCAGCGTCATCGAAAATTTGGACCATCGGATGGAGGTGTGCCGCCAGTGTTGGTAGAAATGACGATTTATCGTCATTTTGACTATTTTTAGAGCCCAATAATAGGACATGACGATTTGACGATTTTTGCCCCGAAATGTCGATTTTTTATAATATGAAAAAAGAAAAGTTTCGATTGCTTTCAATGCCGTATGAAATTTTGTTGAGTTGTAAAATCGGCGTAGGAAATTGCAGTGAACATTTTTAAAGAAGGTAAAGGCTATATATAAGTCGCATGTTATCATTTTTGCAGCCCAATTGGTAAGATTTTTTTCTTTTGTGCAAAAAGTCAGTTCTTATGAGGCCGAATTTTAGTCCAAACGATTTGTATTTGTGTTTGGTGTGGGGGCTTTATCAAAATGCAAATCAATTAACCAAATTTCAGTCCAATCGGTTATGTGGATTCTATATAAAAATGTTCACCATTAATCCTGAGAATTTTTCTAGGTAAAACTAAATACATTTTGTCAAAATGCAGTGTAATCGGTTGTGGTTTCTAATGCGTCAAGAAGTCAAATCGAGTGGAACTTTGGTATGGGGGCTACATAAAACCATGGATCTTCGCTGGACCCTATTGGTTTGAATGGTTCTAGGCATTTTGTCAAATTTCGTCTCAATGGATTGAAGTTTCTGGCTTATATGACGTAAATAAATAAAATCGATCCTAAGAAATAATACTAGGAAACTGATATGTTTAAAAATTTTTTCCGACATATTTAATTATTATTGCTGTTCGAGAATGTGAGATTGGCTAACAACATTTTTACGCTCACTTCAACATTGTACGCTCACTTTCAGATGCCTCAGCGTCATCGAAAATTTGGACCATCGGATGGAGGTGTGCCGCCAGTGTTGGTAGAAATGACGATTTATCGTCATTTTGACTATTTTTAGAGCCCAATAATAGGACATGACGATTTGACGATTTTTGCCCCGAAATGTCGATTTTTTATAATATGAAAAAAGAAAAGTTTCGATTGCTTTCAATGCCGTATGAAATTTTGTTGAGTTGTAAAATCGGCGTAGGAAATTGCAGTGAACATTTTTAAAGAAGGTAAAGGCTATATATAAGTCGCATGTTATCATTTTTGCAGCCCAATTGGTAAGATTTTTTTCTTTTGTGCAAAAAGTCAGTTCTTATGAGGCCGAATTTTAGTCCAAACGATTTGTATTTGTGTTTGGTGTGGGGGCTTTATCAAAATGCAAATCAATTAACCAAATTTCAGTCCAATCGGTTATGTGGATTCTATATAAAAATGTTCACCATTAATCCTGAGAATTTTTCTAGGTAAAACTAAATACATTTTGTCAAAATGCAGTGTAATCGGTTGTGGTTTCTAATGCGTCAAGAAGTCAAATCGAGTGGAACTTTGGTATGGGGGCTACATAAAACCATGGATCTTCGCTGGACCCTATTGGTTTGAATGGTTCTAGGCATTTTGTCAAATTTCGTCTCAATGGATTGAAGTTTCTGGCTTATATGACGTAAATAAATAAAATCGATCCTAAGAAATAATACTAGGAAAGTGATATGTTTAAAAATTTTTTCCGACATATTTAATTATTATTGCTGTTCGAGAATGTGAGATTGGCTAACAACATTTTTACGCTCACTTCAACATTGTACGCTCACTTTCAGGAACCGCGATATCATTTCAGAGTACTAATAAATACATATCTATCTCTGAAACATCCAATTCGCCCGAAAATAACTCATAAGCTGTACGTAACTGTAGATTTTTGTATTGACGATTTATTGACGATATCGAAAATTTATTTTGACGATTTGACTGATTTTTTCGTTTGGCAACACTGTGTGCCGCCGAGGTTGCGGCAGCCATTTGATCGATATTTTTTCCATACATAATTGAACCATACCAATATTATCATAATAACAAGTAAGAAAGTTTCAGTCGGGTAAACCGACTAAGGTATACCCTCATTTTGTGAGTAATGTAATAAATAATATTACACTAATAAATCTGTCAATTTGTGTGGGAGGTACCGGAAAGGGTTTTTCCAAATACACCTATTTTTCGGTAAACAGTAGATTCTTAAATACATTGCATTGTGCCGAACTATAATAAGTATATTAAAGTTACGAGCTATGTAATTATACACTCACTTTAGTGTGACGAGGGTATATATCATTTGCTACGGAAAAAAGTGTAACACATCGAAGGAGTGATCTAAGACCCTAAGTATGTTCGTTTTGGGTCATTTTAAGTCGAATGAGCAATGTCCGTCCGTCTGTCTGTCTGTCCGTCTGTCTGTCTGTCTGTGTGTCTGCTGGCTGGTGCGCACGATAACTCTCGAAAGGAGTAACCGATTTACCTCAAATTTGGTATGTGGTAATATTTTTTTCTATCTCCAGCTAAGTTCGAAGATGGGCCATATAGGTCCACTCCTTCTAGTACCTCCCCCACAAAGTGTTAAAATGTTGTGAAATATTGATTCTTTAATAACTGCTATACTACTTATTCGAATCTTTTGAAATTCCACACATAGTATTAGCTTATTAGTCGTTATCAACTCGATAAAAATGGGCGAAGTCGCCACGTCCCTTTTGGTACCTCCCACACAAATGCACCATTTTGTACCAAAAGTTAACAGCTTATAACATTAATAACAGCGTATAAAAATACTTGAAATTTTGTACAGTATTATGCTTTTATATTGCCTACAGTCCAGGGAAAAATGGGTGTTGTTGTCACGCCCCTTTTGGTACCTCCCACACAAAGGTACCCTTTTGCACCAAAAGTTAACAGCTTATAACATTAAAACCAGTGTATAAAAATACTTGAAATTTTGTACAGTGTAATGTTTTTATAGTGTCTATAGCCTGTGAAAAATGGGCGTTATTGCCACGCCCCTCTTTGTACCTCCCACACAAAATGCCCACATCATACCACAATTTAATGTCTCATAACGTTTATACCAGTGCACATAAATGCTTATAAGTCGGCACAGTGCAATGAATTGAAAGTATCTAATGTTCAGCAAAAAAAGGTGTATTTGATAAACCCCTTCTGGTACCTCCCACACAAATTGACAGAATAATTCGAGTAATATTCAATATTACATTACTCACAAAGTGAGGGTATACCTTAGTCGGTTTACCGGACTGAAACTTTCTTACTTGTTTTGGTATGATTTGGTCATTTTGTGCGGGAGGTACAAAAAGGGGCGGGGTGATAACGCCTACTTTTTACAGGACTATAGGTACTATAACAGTATTACACTGTACAAAATTTCACGTATTTGAATGCACTGATATTAAAGTTACAAGGCGTTTACTTTTAGCACGAAACGATCCATTTGTGTGAGAGGTACCAAAAGGGGATGTACAATAATGCCCATTTTTTACCGGACTATAGTCGCTACAAAAACATTATACTGTAGAAAATTTCAAGCATTTTTATGCACTTGTATTAAAGTTATAAGCAGTTAAATTTTGATGCAAAATGGTCCATTTGTGTGGGAGGTACCAAAAGGGGCATGCCAACTTCACCCATTTTTCTCGAGGTAATAGCGTCTAATATACTAATATTATGTGTAGAATTTCAGAAGATTCGAATAAGTAGTATAGAAGTTATTAAAGAATCAATATTTCACTAAATGTTAACCCTTTGTGTGGGAGGTACCAGAAGGAGTAGACCAATATGGCCCATCTTCGAACTCATCCGGAGATAGATAAAAATATTACCGCATACCAAATTTGAAGTCAATCGCTTGCTCCTTTCGAGTGTTATCGTGCGCACCAGCCAGCAGACAGACAGGCGGACTGACGGACATTGCTCATTCGACTTAAAATGGCCCAAAACGAATATCCGCCGAACATACTTGGGGTCTTAGGTCACTCCTTCGATGTGTTACACTTTTTTCCGTAGCAAATGATATATACCCTCGTATCACTAAAGTGAGGATATAAAAAGAAATGACAATAATTTCCTAAATAATTTGTGTTTAATTCAAAATCAACATCGGCCCTTAAAATTTAACTACCCTTTACTAAAAGCCGGGCTCAAAATTGTAATAGTGTAAAATATAAAAATTGTGATGGTAAAGGAGAAACGTGACGCAACTATTGATACAAACTTTTGAACCATCGAAAAAATTCTCCAGGGTGTACTTTCTTTTCTTATTTTCCACTATAGCTCCAAAATACTATACTCGTATATATACAAATACCTTTTGCAATAAAATACAATAACTACATATTTATTGATAATATTACTTGATATAACCATAACTTTTGTCTCAGTGGGCACATCTGACTGAAATTTACATCGAACAGCAAATTTTGTTCTCAATTCGGAAAAGTTGATGTAAAATAAATCGGTTTATACTCTGCACTGATATTAACAAAATGCTAGGACAGGTTCAGGAAAAAATAAAAAAAAACTATTTTCACATAAAGACAGCACAACAATGTAAAAACGCCATAAAATATTTAAAAATTAATATATTTCAATGCATAATTTTGTAGTTTGTAGGTCATTATATGTCGAAAGTTATTCGCGAATCATTATATTTGCAAAAAGTCAATCCCGCAATTTCCAAAATAATTTAGCAAATCTCCAAACATGGGATTCTTTTCATTTTTCCCTATATCAACTATACTAAAAGTCGGGCTCCAAATTCCTTTGCAGTTTAACGTGCAACTCCTTACCACATATAAAAATAGTAAAGGTTTCAATATTTTAGCTTTGCGATTGGAGTAAATGTCGCTTACTTTTGAAATTTGTTTAAAAAAGGGTGCAAGCTTGTTGGAGAAGCTTGGCCACAATACCAATGAATATTTTTTAACCCGTTCTTTCTTCGAAAACATTCTCTAAGAAGTTACCTTTAAGATGAATATAAATATGTTATACCTTTTTTAAATAACTTCTTCATAACTCAAAAATGAAATATATATTTTTTACCCAAAAAAAACACAAATTTTTTTGAAAATATAAATTCAAATGGCAATAACTTCTGTCTTATTGTGTTTATCGGATCGACAAGTGAGACGTCCGGTCTCGACAACGACAGCTTTGCGTTGCTGAGTTTGGAGTTTAGGCAGAGCCACGCCAGCCTGAAATGTGTGCAGTTCCTGACTAGTGATTTGTTGTCGTAAAGACACTATCTCTCTAGCCACTGTTGGTATTATATATCCTGCTGAAAGACGTAGCTTAGTCGGGTTTACGCCAAGACCATTATTGGAAAACACTGCCAACATCAGAAAAAGTTAACATTCAACAAAAATTTCGTGGATTAAGTTATACATATCGAAAATTTTAAAAATTTGCTCTTCTGTATGGAATAGTCTGCGACTTCCCCAAGATTCGAAAGTAACTGAAATCATGAATGAACAAATCTAATCTCCAATTTCAATTGAAGTTATAAAAGATTTTCTATTTTTCTGATGGACGACGCAGATGTAAATATTAAGCTTTTTCGTGTTGCCGTAGTGTTGGGCAGCATAAGAAAATCGTTATTGTAACCTTCTCAAAGAAACATTTGGTAAATTTCTTGTTAGAAAGCCCACATATGACTACTCAGATTATATTGTACGTGTTACTGCAAGTTTGGGTTGCAAACCTCCCATAGTTCTGCAGTAGTATTGTATTACAAAGTCTGTATTCGTCTGCACACCCTCCTGTCCGCCCGCTCGATCTACCATCAGACTATCTGTCTCATAGAGCATTTTGTAACTATTTTTCACTATTCGTATTTCCAGGTTTATTTGTCTTATTTTTTCGTATAGAGTAGGAATAAGCAAAAAACAATAGCAAATGTATGTAATAAAACAACAAATGGATAAAATACACAGACTTGACATACACTTACGAGTACATATACTACTGTGAGTGTATGTGTGAGTATACCATTAGTTTTGGTTTGGTACGTGCTTAAGGACATTTTATGTTTTCCTTGATAACCCGTTGACCTGTGACAGACGACATGTCGCGACGGCGCACAGTGTTCTGTGTCCTTAAGGAGAGAACGAGCGTATAGTTATTTTAAAGCAAGAACTACTGAACCGATTTGAAAAATGTTTCTTTTAATTTAATACTACTTGGACACAGATGGTTCAAATAAGTAAAACGAGCCAGGCAGACCAACACGCGGACGAACATTACTCAAGTGAAGTAAAATGTCCAAAAACGTATTTCAGCCGAACATACTTATGGTCTAAAATCACTCCCTCCTCCACCAAGCTGAGGGTATAAAAAGACCGTTAAGGCAGGCTAAAGTTAGTAGGAGCCGAACATATAGCATTCTACACCACCTGAATGGACAGTTATCCTAAATCTGTATGCATTTTCTCCAACTTCCCCAGTTTTGGCTTTCAAATCAAGCAAATTTCATTAAATCCGATGGGAAATTGTGAATTTTGTAAGCAACAGTTGCGAAATCGGTATATATATGTATACATATATATGGGGACAAGATACAAATCTGAACTGATTATTTTCACAGTCGGTGGTTTCTTTATTCAAAATAATTAATAAATTGTATCTGTTAGAAAATGTGGCTTATATGCATATAAAGGGTGGTCCAACCATAATGCACGATGTTAATTGTGAGTCACACCTTAACGTCAAGTCGTCGACTATGACAAATTTCTTGGCTTGGAAACAAGCTAAGTGATTCAAAGGCCTCTTCTAAGGCGACAGCATTACCTGACACTCCGGTTTCCTATGGTAAGCATACCCGTCCTTCAAAGAGAAAGTTTAATGATCGTCGCATGGCTCTCAGGGCCCTTGAGAGACTTGGGAAAGCCGATCCTGCTTCGCTGACCAACAAGCAGTGAGAATCCCTGAAGAGGGCACAGAGTATTTCTGAAGAACAGGATACCGCATCAACTTCCATACGGCAGCTGCCAATTAAAAGCCTGCGCTCTCCAGATGAACCGGCATACAAAATGACCAAAGGGTTTAGTGGACCTCGGTTCAGTGGCAACGCTCCCCTTGGTCCTTCGCTGACGTTAATAAGTTCAGTTTGATACTGTCGGTCATCATCAGAGGAGAGGAAGATTGCAACATCCCCAAGAGTAAGTGAAGTGAGATAGTGTATGCTCTGTTTTCTTCGATGTTCTTGAGGATATGCCGGATCCAGCTTCCGATTGTGACGACGCAGGCTGGTATTAGGGGCGCACAACACTAATACGGGAACTGCCACTATGGTCAGGAAGTGGCTACGGACATACTGTCATTCAAGACAGAATACCTGGCCTTAAGGGCACTGTTGATTACACTATGACTAAAGCACTTTTTGACCTGAGAACGTAGCCAGCCAGGTTATAGCCGATAAGCCGCGGAGGGCGACCATTTTTGGTTGAGATACGCCGCTTCCGATATGTCGGCTAAAATTGGCCTAAAATTGCCGCCGTTGTAGTAGCCTCAAATCGGCTTAAAATCGGCGCCGTTGCTATTTGTTCGGGTATTTACAAATCTTTTTTTACCCATGTCCTTAAAATTGCCATTTAAGTTCCAAAGAAGTTTTTAAAAAAATTTAATTTAAGTTTCACAATAAATCACAAGCCAATGTCGAGCCCATAAGCCACCACCGTCGACCCATTTCTGGTCGAGCCGCCGCCGCCGACAGTTTGGCCTCGTTCTCTGTTTTTGAAAAGAAACATCTCACTCTTATACCTGATAGATCAAAAGGGTCGTTTTTCAGTACAAAGAGATTCAATAACTTCTGCACAGACGGTTCCAGGCTCCATAACCAATTGGGATTTGGTGGCTTTTTTGAGGAACTTCAGTTGTCACATACAAAAAGTCTGTCTGATCATTGTAGTTTTTACCAGGCAGAAATTATAGATATTAAAGAGGTGGCGGAATGGCTGGAAATTAATGTCCTGCCCAAAGTCAGTATAAATATTTTCTCTGATAGCCAGGTTGCTTTCAAGTTCCTGGAAACTATATTCCTGAATTCAAAAACTGCCCCGACTGTCGTAGATCTCTTAACGAGATGGCTGAACAGTTCAATATACACCTGATATGATGTGGCCCGACATGGACTCAAAACGCATCAAAACACTGCTGTCGTTGTCGAGAACAAACGTCTCGTGTCTGTCATGACAGGTACGGAGAGAGGGAGAGCTGTGGAGACGAAGAGTAAGAGGAATCAATAGATTCTGTGTCACGCTCTCTAGAAGGCTGCTTACGAGGGTTGCTTTTCATATTTCGGTCCTGGCAATGCTGGTGTTGCCAGATGAAAACTGGAGCTTCCATTGGAAAGTATGTCATTTTTTAACATAACTTCACTCAGACCGTTTTGTCATTTGAGCGCGAATTGTTTTGGTTACAGTGTGTTGCAAATTCACCTCGAAAACATGGTTTTTGAACGCTTCGACACTTGCTTTAGGCGTCGAAAAACGACAATTCGAGGTTTTGGCCGGTCAAAAGGGCGCTGGTTTGAGCAGATGTGTGAGAGCTCGCATTGTCATGGTACACAATGATTCGTCTTCTCTTGTTCGTTTTTCGAATTTCTCCGAAGACTTCAAGCAAACAAATTGTGGTGTACCACTCAGAATTTACCGTCCTACGTTGCTCAAGCGGAACAGTCACCACATGACCAGTTTTGCCAAAGAAACAGGCGACCATTTGCTTCGAAGTGCTTCTTCCACGAACAACTTTCGTTGGATTTGGCTCGTCTTCGAAGACCCACACGGTCGATTGCTGTTTTGTTTCGGGCTCATACGCATATATCCAAGATTCGTCACTTGTGACGATCTAATAAACGTCCATTGAAGCACCGCCATCGTATTTTTTCAAAATTTCTTTGAACCAATCGGCACGAGCCTTTTTTGAGCGATTGTCAAATTGTGCGGGATCCAACGAGAACAAACCTTTTTTACGGACAGGTGTTCATGCAATATCGAATGTATGCTGGTGGAAGAAATACCCAAGGATGCCTCTATCTCACGGTATGTCACATGACGATATTGCATTATCAGATCACGCACACCATCAATGTTCTCTGGCACAACGGCCGTTTTTGGACGACCTTCGTCTTTGAGCGAGCGTCGGCCATTCATTAAATTCATTAAACCAGATTTTTACAGTGCTATGGGATAGTGCTTCATCGTCATACAAAGATTTAAGTTCATCGATGCACACTTGTCGTGATAATCCACGTCGAAAGTTGTGAATTTATTTTTCAAATCACTGTAAACAACACCAATGATGGTCGTACGACAAAACGTTCTGAGTACGTTTATGCTAAAAAATGTCAAACTTTACAATGGAAATGTCAGATGGCGCCAGGCAGCACTTAGTGTTGCCTAGGCCAGAAATATATATAGCAACCCTCGTACAGCCTTGGGCTCTTATTTCTTTGAGGAGTTAGCTAACTTGGCTGATGTTGGAATCCGCCTACTTTTGAGCTTTTTAAAGCAATCAATTGGTTCAACGGGAGGGATGTGGAAACAAAATGGAGTGGATGGTCTAAGTGTGTCTGTTTTATAGGCTGGCACTCTTAACCTAACCTAGCCTATGTCTCCATACGGTCAGTTCAAATCAAGATCAATATCTTAGAATTAAGTATTTTCGAGTATTGTTGCAATGACTAGTGAATGTGGAACATTTGCAAAATCATTTCGAAATCTTCCAAAATAAAATTCCGTTTTATTTATCCCCGAAGTTAAAGTTTTCTATTATACTACACATGGAAATAGTTTATCTTTTGCTATCACCTTAAGAAATTATTTTTCTCTGAGGTTGTGTGTATACTACAATTTATTACTCTCCTTCTAAAATAATATTAAAGACTTAAATTAGTTGTATATGTCAATGAATAAAAACACTGTGCACTGCACTTTTATAGATGTGTGGAACTCGGGGTTTACAATATCAGCAACAAACCAATAACAAAATACAAAAAACTACAAAATATACAAATTAAAAAACTTGTTTTCTTCTTTATCCTTTTCACACAGGTCCTAAACCAATACTGCCAAGCTTACACACCCATATGATTGGGATGTACACATATACATCTGCCAGCTATCAGACTAGCGGTTTAGAAATGATAGCAACCTGAAGTTGGTTGCAATACATATCAACCACCCTGTATATGCAATGGGTGATTCATAGTGAGGTTTGATTTATAATGTAAAATAAAACACATAAATTTTAATGTGAACTTAAAATTTTTATATCGGTTAAAAGAACAATGTTGGTCATAGCTGCGTCTGAGTTGGTCCATTCGGAAGGTCCAATTTTGGGTGACTCGTTAAGGCATAGCGATTGGTATCTTGCGAATAACACGAGTAATGTTGGCTTGCAAAGCATAAATCGTAGCTTATTCCTGAAGACCTCAAACTTTACATATCCCCAGAGAAAATTGGCCAATGATGCGATGTCGTACGATCTAGGTGGGCAATTTGGTGCCGTGACATAACTCCCAACCGTAGCAAAACGTGAAATTAAGTGCTCACCAAAATGATTTTTCAACAAAGTCATTGTTTCACGCTTTGTATGGCTCGTAGCGCCGTCTTGTTCAAACCAGAGCTCAACGAGACCATGTGCTTGAATTCCAGGAAGCACATAGTCCATTAACATGGTGCGATAATGTCAACCATTGACGGTAACATTATGATTTTCCTTATTTTTGAAGAAATATGGAACAATGATTCCTCCAGCGCATAAACCACACCATACCGTTGGATGTAATGGTAGCATTTGGAACTCTTCGGGTTGCTCAATAGTCCAAATACGGCAATTATGTTTACTAACACATCCATTGAGCCAGAAATGTGCATCATCACTAAACAAAATTTTACGATAAAAAACCGAATTTTCATTTGGAATAATTTGGAGACGCTATTGTTGTGTGGAAAAAAAACTCACGATGAATCACCCGTTACAAGTCTAAATACACAAGCAATTTTTATTGTACATATATATGGGGGATTTCATAGTCCATATATTTGGCGTATTCCGCCCGACTTTAGCCTTTTCTTTATTTATATACAACATTGCTACGAGCCAAAAGTGTAACACATCGAAAGAGTGATAAAAATAAATAAATAAATTTAGGAATACTTTTTCATACTGAAGGTGAGGGGTTCTGAAGTCGGTTTAGCCGACTGAACTTTCGTACTTGTTAAATTATGCACCGATTTTATTCAGAATGGTCTCATTTTATTTATGACCAAGTAGAGGATAAAATAATAAAAATATAACAACTTTGAATTTTTCGATGTTTTTAAGATTTTTTAATTTAACTAATTTTAACATTTGGATCGCCCCAGTAGGTGAGTTGGTAGCATGCTCGCCTATGAGTTTGGGGTCGTGGGTTCAATTCCCACCGCCAAATATTGGTCTTTGTAATCAGATTGTTCCCTGGACCATAAAATTAGCATTTAAAAATTTACTTTGTAATTCATATAAAAAAATATTAACATTTTCACAAAAAAAATTAGGTTTTTCGCAAGATATAAGATATCTTTGAAACCACTGACGGTATAAAAAAATATATTAGAAGAAAATGAAGGCTACTTAATTCAGGATTATTTAAAGCTTTCCCGAACCAATGAAGGTAAATTTTCCAGTTATGCTAAAATATATGGTTAAACCTCAATTTTTTTTTAAGGTTCATGCTAATATATTAGCAAAATTTACCATTACCAAATAACCTGACGAATTGAATTGGGCCTCCCTTCAAATTATTTTTGCATGTACATGTCATTGGAGGAAAGTGCTTCCACACAAGCATACAAGCTGCTGAAAAATAACCACTTACCCCCATGCTTACAAGTATTCAAAAAGTAAGCGTGGACAAAAGAAATAATTTTACGAGTGGGTGGGTTTGTGGGGACTATTTCCTAGTTGCTATTGTTTGTTCACCACCATCAATGGTGACTTGTGGTGAGAAAGTAGAAGAGTGTAAAATTGGGATGAGCGTAACATTGGGTAGAGCGTATAAATGGGAGAGAGTAGTTATCGATTGTTGTCGTCATATGACGAAAAATTTCATTTGCCGGGAGGTTGGATTGAACTCGCGACCTCATGGTTTCGTAGTTTAGCATCACAATCACTGGCCTACCATGCGATTCATAGACAAATCGCTTAATAATCAAGTACAAAAATATAACCCATCAAAATCTTTGTAAGTAAATATCGTTACCAGATGCATTACCAGGTAATGATACCTCACTATCGCCAGCATTACTTTCGGTAAATAAATAACAACTAACTAAATAATGACAAAAATAAGTTAGTTTTAGTAATCTAATTTAAAGAATCTAATTTGAATTTTTAAAATTTTCTTTAAGTGATTTAATTGAATACAAACTACAACTTATATACGTAAATCATTTAAGAAAAAATCATAAATCGTAAATCATCTAAAGAAGAGTTTGTAACTTAAAATAAGATTTTCTAACTTAGATTACTAGCAATAACTTATTTTTGTCATTATTTTGTTAGTCGTTATTTATTTACCGAAAGTAATGCTGGCGATTATGAGATCTCATTACCTGGTAATGCGAGTGGTAATGACATGTACGTACCAAGATTTTGCTGGGTACTCGTACACAGAGTTCTTATAAGAAATAACCGAAAAAAAAATAAAAAAAAATGTTTTTTTTTACAAAAATATCAAAACAAGTTTTAATTTCGCAAAAAAAAATATTTATGCGACATTTACGATCTTGATGATTTATAATTGAGAGGAATTTTGACTTTCATCATTTTTGCATTCATTATATAGTCACCCTATATAGGTCGCTCCAAAATATACGTATTTAAGCCATAAATACCATATTTTCTAAGCATTTTAAATGAATCTTTGCAGTTTGTATTTAATTAAGACAAGAATTCAGCGCAGTAAAAATTTTTTAAATCAGTTTATATTTTGTTATAGTCCACCTATAGATGTCGCTCTCAAAAAGGCTTATTTAAGCCATAAACACCACATTTTCTAAGAAATTTAGCTGAAACTTTGCAGTTTGTATTCTATTTTGGCCAGAATTAATCTCAATAAAATGTATACAAATCAAACTTTATTTTGTTGTATTCCCCGTGTAGATGTAGCTCTCAAAAAGCTATTTTAAGCCATAAATACCACATTTTCCAGGTGAAGAGTTTGGCTAAAGTATTTGCGGCCTAAAAATTGCAGCGTTCGTTTTTTAATAATTTACTTAAACAAAAAAGATCGTTTCATGATTTGCTCAATATCCAAAGATTTTTCCAGTATAAAAATTGAATGCAATCCATTGTGGAGGGTATATAAGATTCGGCTTGGCCGAACTTAACGCTTTTCATTTTTAGTCTTTAAGGGTTTTTCAGTAAGGTTTGCCATTTCATGATGGAAAGATATACGAGCCAACAACGAGTCGAAATTATTAAAATTTACTACCGAAATTCGGAGTCAGTGGCCTCAACGTTAAGAGCGCGAAAAATCGAAAAATCATCTTCAGCGATGAGGCTCATTTCTGGCTGAATGGCTTCGTCAATAAACAAAATATGCGTTATTGGCCAGACAGCAATCCACACGTACTCCATGAGTCATCATTGCATCCCGGAAAAATACCGTTTTGATGCGGTTTATGGGCCGGCGTCGTCATTGGGCCGTACTTCTTCCGTGATGATCAAGACCGGCACGTTACTGTGAATGGGAATCGCTACCGTTCAATGATTACCGAATATTTTTGGCCCCAATTGGATGATATGGACTTGGAGGACATGTGGTTCCAACAGGACGGCGCCACAAGGCACACAGCGAATGTCACAATCAATTTATTGGAAACCAAGTTTGGGGAACGTGTTATCTCACGAAATGGTCCAGTCGATTGGCCGCCTCGGTCGTGCGATTTGACGCCGTTAGACTATTTCCTGTGGGGCTACGCCAAGTCTATGGTCTATGACAACAAGCCAGCGACGATTGATGAACTTCGTACGCATATCGAACGTGAAATTGCAGCAGTATCGGCCGATGTATGCTTGAAAACCGTCGAAAATTGGGTTCAGCGTCTGGACTTCTGCAAGTGTGCCCGTGGTGGCCATGCAAAAGAAATTGTGTTCCATACATAATGGCATCGAACGTACTTTCACAGGAATAAAGAATTTCATTGATATCCAAACCCGTTTTTGTTTTATTTCAAAAAACTTTTGTAGCGCTCTTATTGACGGACCCGGTAATTTCGATTCTTTTATTTATTCGCCGAATTTGAAGTTTGACGATTTTATTATACCCCACACAACACTGTGTTACAGAGTATTATAACGTTGTGCATTTGTTTGTTATTCCCCAAAAGGAGAAGAAATGGACCCTCGTTTATTATACCGATCGACTCAGAATTACCTTCTTAGTTGATTAAGCTATGTCCGTCTGTCGCAAATATGGTCCGATCTCAACGAAACTTTGCACATGTCTTTCTATAGGCCCAAGGACGATCCCAATTGAATTTGGTTAAAACTGGTTCATATTTACATATAACACCCATATATTTATATATTCCTCCGATTTTTATATATGCACTGTATAAACAACATTTTTAAACCGATCTGTATAAAAATTTACAGAGAGAAGATTCTTGATAAATCTAGAAACAATACTACATTTGAGGAAAATCTGTTCAGAGTTAGCCCCCATAGATAAGTACCTCCCGATTTGGTATCAAAGCGCTACAGAAGTTGTACTATACATATTACAAAATTTGGCAGAAAGGCGTTTCTTAATTCAAATCATTTTCAACTCTTCATTGGAATAAGCCTTTATGAGGAGGTGGAGCTTAAAACTTTGTTTACTGAAATGAAACCAAATATTCCAAATTATTATCGCATTGTTAAGGAGGTGTAGGGTGTTATATAGATGGGCCCGCCCAACTTTCTGTCTTTCCTTACTGCTTTTTTAAATTGTTTTTTAAATACTGTTTCGATATAAGTACGAGTAAAAACAATTATCGTAGGTGCATGTACTATATTGATTTATATATGTATCCATAAATATGTTTATTGATTATAATTTATTTACTTTGTTTACTTTCATTTCAGACATTATTCCAGAAATTTTCCGCAATATCCTGCAGAAATCAACTTGTAGATCCTCCAAACTTCAGGAAATGTAGAACAATTAACGAAACGAAACTAAAATCCTTACATATCAAATTTAAATTAAGCTAAAACAACGCAAAACATATCAAAAATTGTGCCATCAACTCTAGAATTTTAAGTCTTACAACCCAAAACAAAAACCGAACAGAACATATCAACAACATACAGAAAACAGTAACCATAAACCCTCCCCCTCCAACAAAAAAAAGGGAGATATACTTTTACATATATAGAGAGTAAATATACTTGCATAAAATTAAGGATAACACAAAGAACAAATTTTATACATGGTCTTTAATGTCAAAAGGAAATAATGAAAGCACGAGAGAAGAGCACCTAACGCTACGAGCAACTCGAAGCCATTAAGGGTTACTGGCAGTACTGGTACTGGTTTTCGTTCTCGTTCTGGTGCTGGTACTAGTGGTGGTGGTTACTGTAGTAGCGGCTACGCCATGAACATTGAACTGCAGCAGTAGAGGAGCTGAATATTCTTTGCACGAGAATATAACAACACAAAGGAAACTGTAATTACAATTTAAAGAGGCAAAAACGGCAAAATTAACATGTTTATGGCAAATGAGGAGTCATCATCGTCGTCATCATAAAAGGATACAACGGAACGTGCCACTAACACTAGACTCCATCATCTACTCTTTGAAACACAGACAAACGAGATCCTCAATAAAGTGGTAGAGGGTAAGGGTACAAGATCTCCCCCCACATTGCCTTTGAAAGACAAACAAATTATTGGTAATTGCTGCTGGATTGAACAATAAAGCCAAGCCATTACCTTGTGGTGTTGCAGCAACAGCAACAACAACGATTGCATGCAACAGACTTGCAGGCCAGCCCAAAGGCCAGAAGACATCACACAGCGAGCATAAAAACTGTAACCCCCAGAAGCAGTAGTAGCGGCAGCAACAGTAGCAATACGTTGCCTCTTTGTGCCGGACAACTGGCCATAATGCAATTTTCTTGCAACCGGAAATAATAGACGGAAATTCAAAAAACGGCCATTGACAACTGCTAAAGCAACCACAACAACAGATAACAACAACAACATTGTGGCTTTAGCCCCAAGCCAGTCCAATCTATCCATTCCAACTCTTGGAAACCCCTCTACCGCTGGTGGCAACACATCATAGTCCTATCCGGGCAGCCACTCACTCACTCAGTCAGTCAGACAGTCAGGGCCATTTTGTGAGAGTGTTTTTGAGTCAAGGTTAGTCATTGTAACATGTCCGCCTCGGTTACGGGGACACATGTTGCCGATGATGATGATTTCCTCCGGAAATGCATTGAATTGATGATCAAATCATACAAAAGCCCTGTCCAAATCTCTCATCCTTCCAAAGTCTCTGTCGTATCTATCGCACACACACACACTGAATATCTATACCACTCTGGACATCATTTGTGCAGCAATAGAAGCACCGGAAATTGAATTTAAACGCCACTAAACAATTGACTGGCATTGCCAAGACCACAACAATTGGTGCTATCATTGACCAACAAAGGAAATTGTTTATGAAAACAATATTTTAACAAAATTTTCAGGCGACACGAAAAAAAAATAATTATCATTTATTCATAAACAGCACTTCCGCCTAAAAGGAATATCCTGCAGAACTCTAGTCACAACAAACCGGCAACAATTTCCTTTTACCTCCAAAACAGATATTTGTTCTCTTTTCTCTAATCATCAGCAGCATCATCATCAATAATCTCCTCAACTATTTAGGATTGTCATCTTTGGGACCATCACTTCCCAAACCATCCTTCCTTCCTTCTTCTGCTCCTTGCCACAACTTTTGGTTTGCTAGGCCACCTTAATGACTGCTGCCAAAAGACGAACTGGCAGCAATAGTGCGACATTTGTTGCCGACAATAGCAGTCATCATTATACCTCATTGGATCAACAGCCACCACAACAGCAGCAGCAACAGCACAACCCCCACCACCAGGAGGAGCAGGAGCAGCAGCATTCACCGCAGCAGCTGGCTCACCATAATCGCCAATACTACAGTAATCACCACCACCATCATCAGACACATCAACAACAAAACCATCACCACAATCATCATGAACATCAGCATTTACTGCAACAGGAACCACAAACAGCGGGATCATCAGCTACGACTACACTATCATCTGCTGGCCACCATAACCATCATCAACAGCGTCACACGCATAGCTCCAACAGCAACTCCAGCAGCTACAGCTCCAATCACCAAAACTCCAACTCCCATTCGGGAACAACGACGTCATCCTCAACCGCAGCCTCAATTATGCGTGGCGAATGTTCGGTGAAATTGCCTCTAGATATTTTGTAAGTACTAAGTAGATACAGCTGATTAAGATACTATAAGATTATTCATACATACATACATAAAAACAGTAAACCATGAGGTTTAAAATTTTCTATTAGGAAAAGATCATCGATGATGACTTTTCATACAAAAAGATCATCGCTGCTGACTTTTCTATACGAAAAGATCATAGTTGATGATTTTCTATACGAAAAGATCATCTTTGATGATTTTCTATACGAAAAAATCATCGTTGATGACTTGTCTATACGAAAAGATCATCGCTGATGACTTTTCTATACGAAAAGATCGTCGCTGATGACTTTTCTATACGAAAAGATCGTCGCTGATGACTTTTCTATACGAAAAGATCATCGTTGATGACTTTTCTATACGAAAAGATCATCGTTGATGACTTTTCTATACGAAAATATCATCGTTGTTGGAAGGGTAGATCATCGTTGTCTATACGAAAAGATCATTGTTGATGACTTTTCTATACGAAATCGGGATACATACATATATGGAAGACATCTCTAAATATGAACCCATTTTTCTCAAATTTGAAAAGGTTTATTATCGACGCAAAGAACTATCCCGTATCAAATTTCGTAAAGATTTAATAAACATTGTGGCTTCTATACCTCGGTAATCTCAAAACATCACATATATGTATATTAGATAGGGTCATAAAAAAAAGTTGCGTTTGTCACCCCCTAGATTTGAAGATTATTCGAAGACAATTTCAGAAAAAATTTTTTAATTTTTTTGGTGCACCCTACATACCGCCCTTTTAGTTTTCTTTATCCTGTGTTGCTATTTGAAGTCCGATCGTAACGGGATGTATACCGTTGTTCACGTTTTGGAAAAGGCTATATTTCGTCCAATGGCCATTTTTGACTCCGAGGTCAAATTCGATAATTGACCTCTGTTATCTCTTTTTCTACCCCCCTTATTTGGACTTATTTTGAAACGATAATAAAGGCATTTAAAAACAATTAAACTTTCGTCTTTAAAGTACTCAGTTTTATTCATAAACAAAAAAGTTACATAGGGTTTAAAATTGTAAAATATATGCTGAGGTCAAATTCGACTAGTTTCTTTTGGTCTCGTTTCTGTCTCACTCTCTCTCGCAGACACATGAATAACCCAATGCCACAAACACACAACGACTATGGCGGTTCTTTATAGCATCAACAAATTAAATTTGCGGGATTCTCTAACAAATTTTGAATCTTTTTTAAGGAAGAATATAAGAATACATTCACTTTGTTTTCCCATTCACCCTACACTCCACCAAAATAGTATTTTTTCCACTAATTCCTGATTTAATCTAGTATGATATTTTTGTATGATACGTCGATGATCATCTCTTGACAACGACAACACTTCTTCCTTACTTCAGTTTTGAATCCGAAGTAAATTTTTACTAGTGACTTCAGTTATTTGATATTCAACCCCCGTAAATAACACTTATTTTGAAACGCATGGGAAGGCATTTGTATGTAAGTTAAATATGGTGTTCAAACAAATTAATCATGTCTATAACATATTATTAATAATTCTCTATAACTTATTTGCATATGAATATATTTAAAATTTGAATCAGCTATAAAAAAAATTTACTGATAGTTTTTTCGAATTTCTTTTTTTTTATGGAAATGTTGAACTTTTTCATTTAATAATGCAACACAAAATCATTCATATGACTACCAAGACTGGCTCGGCAGTACCTCATCCGCCTCATCCCAATTTTTCAGGACATATTCTATTGCTTCGAGTCGAATCTCTTCAATGGCAACTTATGGTGATTTCGTTTCGTTTCAATACATATACTGCTAATTTCGCATTTTGCATGCGAACAATCGAACAAAAATCGTGCGGTGAGTAAAACCCATTCCTACATTATAGCGCAACCATTTGATAGTGCATTAAGCATGTACGCTTTCAATTAGGCTTGGTTCTGAAGTTTGGTTTTTGACGGTGCAACACTCCACATCGTGGACTGGGCTGAGTGTGGAAAATAGATATTTTCGCATTTGCGGAGTGTAATAATTTTACAAACCCGTTCGTACGGCTGCACCATTTTTACAAACTAATCTAAAAATGCGGTTTTAGTGTAAAATGTAGAAAAATTTTAAAATTTTTTTACACAAACGAAATCATCATTAGTTTTCATGTTTCAACGCTTCAATTGTCTTTGGATGCCTTGCATAGCATTTATCCTTAATGGGTTCCCACCGAAAATAATCCAATGGACTCAAATCACAATGCAAGGTAATCGGTAATTCAAATTTTAAATGGGCCACCCTTTATAGTGAAAGTAGAAAATCTGGTAAAAAATCCAAAGTGACGTATGGAAGAAAAGTAGACCTTATAGAGATGATCCACGAGGTATCATGCGTAAAGATAGGATAATAAATATGGAGTCAGTGGCAAAAATACTATTTTAGTGGAGTGTAGGGTGAATGTGAAAACAAAGTGATTTTATTCTTCCTTAAAAAGCTTCAACATTTGCTAGAGAATCCCGCAAATTTAATTTGTTGATGCTGGACCGAACTGCCATAGTGACAGAGAGACAGAAAACGAGGTCAAAAGAAACTAGTCGAATTTGACTCCAGCATATATTTTACAATTTTAAACCCTATGTAACTTTTTTGTTTATGAATAAAACTGAGTACTTTAAAGACAAAAGTTTAATTATTTTTAATTGCCTTTATTATCGTTTCAAAATAAGTCCAAAACAAGGGGGGTAGAAAACGAGATATTAGAGGTCAATTATCGAATTTGACCTCGGAGTCAAAAATGGCCAGTGGACGAAATATAGCCCTTTCCAAAACGTGAACAACGGTATACATCCCGTTACGATCGGACTTCAAATAGCAACACAGGATAAAGAAAACTAAAAGGGCGGTATGTAGGGTGCACCAAAAAAATTAAAAAAAAAATTTCTGAAATTGTCTTTCAATAATCTTCAAATCTAGGGGGTGACAAACGCAACTTATTTTTCTTGGTTGGGCATCGACCCTATCTAATGTATATGTGGGTTATACATAAATCTGAACTGATTTTCATGAAATTTAGTAGATGTCATTACTGCCCTATAAAAATGTCGTGTGCTAAATTTCATAAAGATCTACTTAAAAATAACGCCTACATCGAGATATACATATGGGGGATTTCATGTCAAGTGAGTTAATTTTTAAAAGCTATGTCTTCTGATCAGGATGAAGCTAGCACTAAGTGTACGAGTTGTCCTATTGGATAATAGTTATGACACAAAATTTCATCGAGTTCGGTGACTTTTCTATACAAAAAGATCATCGTTGACGACTTTTCTATGCGAAAAGATCATCGTTGATGACTTTTCTATACGAAAAGATCATCGTTTATGACTTTTCTATACGAAAAGATCATCGTTGATGACTTTTCTATAGGAAAAGATCATCGTTGATGACTTTTCTATAGGAAAAGATCATCGCTGATGACTTTTCTATACGAAAAGATCATCGTTTATGACTTTTCGATACGAAAAGATCATCGTTTATGACTTTTCTATACGAAAAGATCATCGTTTATGACTTTTCTATACGAAAAGATCATCGTTTATGACTTTTCTATACGAAAAGATCATCGTTTATGACTTTTCTATACGAAAAGATCATCGTTGATGACTTTTCTATACGAAAAGATAATCGTTGATGACTTTTCTATACGAAAAGATCATCGTTTGATGACTTTTCTACACGAAAAGATCATCGTTGATGACTTTTCTTTACGAAAAATCGTCGTTGATGACTTCTCTATACGAAAAGGTCATCGCTGATGCCTTTTCTATACGAAAAGATCATCGCTGATAACTTTTCTATAAGAAAAGATCATCGTTGATGACTTTTCAATACGAAAACATCATCGTTGATGACTTTTTTATATGATTAGATCATATTTGATGATTCCTAAAGAAACTAGCTGCTGCCATTTCTACAAAAAATTGTCATAATGTACAATTGTTATACAAAAAAATGTTGTGTTACTTTCCACATTATTTGTTTTTTGTCTGCTTTAGCTCTTTTATTACTTGAAACTCTCATATTGTTTTTTTCTTGCAAATTACCCATGAATAATGGACATTCTAGAGTAATTATTTTTATTATTTTAATCATCATTACTACGCGGCCGTTTTTGCGCATTCTGAGATAAAATGGTACAGCATGGAAAAAAAAACATCAACAACACTTAAAACGCTAATGAATAGAAAGTAAGTTCTTATTAAGTGCGCAATTTTTTTAGAATCTATTTTTTTCCTTTAAAAGTTTTATTAGATATTCTTGTATATTTATGTACAAGTATAAAATGTGAAACTGAAAGGCGGGCTGGGTTTTAATGCTTCGAATGAAACTAAAGTATAACATAGGTATTAGCAGGTAAGATAGGTATTCGTAATCGTAGAAGTTGCGAATTATAAAAGAAGTTTGAGATTATTTGCTGGTATCGAAGCTGTTTAAAAATAAAACAAGTTAAACAAATAAGGAAAGACTAAAGTCGGGTAAGACCGACTATATGCTGCCCTACACCCCTTTTGTTAGCAGAATAAGTGAACTACGAGCCAACTTAATAATATTAAGATACGAGTATATATTTTACATATGTGGCCTATATCTAAATGTGAGACCATTTTCACCAAATTTTCAAGCGTTCGTTTTTCGATCAATAAACTCCACTGTGCCAAATTCCATAACGATCGGATGTTAAATAATCAAATTATTTAAAATTAAACAATATTCATTTTTAAATCAAAGAACTCCGTAACGTCAAATTAGGTAATGCTCAAATGATAAATATGATTTCTATAGTGCTTAGATGCCAAATCGAAGGAAAATATATGTATATGAACGCTATAGCTAAATCTGAACCGACTTTGTTCAACGTTGGCAAGTTCTGTTTCAAGAAACACTTATGTACCAACTCTTATAATGATTTATAATCCTCAAATGTAAAATACGGTTTCTGAAGCGCTCAGATGAAAAATCGGAAATTTACATATTAAAGAATCAATATTTCATCAACAATGTTTTTCGCATTGAAAAGCCATCAATGATGATATTTTCGTATAGAAAAGTTATCAACGATGATATTTTCGTATAGAAAAGTTATCAACGATGATATTTTCGTATAGAAAAGCTACCAACGATGATCTTTTCGTATAGCAAAGTCATAAAAGATTATCTTTTCGTATAGAAAAGTCATAAACGATGATCTTTTCGTATAGAAAACTCATGAACAATGATCTTTTCCTATAGAAAAGTCATCAACGATGATCTTTTCGTATAGAAAAGTCAACAACGACGATCTTTTCGTATAGAAAAGTCATCAGCGATGATCTTTTCGTATAGAAAAGTCATCAGCGATGATCTTTTCGTATAGAAAAGTCATCAACGATGATCTTTTCGTATAGAAAAGTCATCAACGACGATCTTTTCAACAATGTTCTTTTCGTATAGAAAAGTCAGCAACGATGATCTTTTCGTATAGAAAAGTCATCAACGATGATCTTTTCGTATAGAAAAGTCATCAACGATGATCTTTTCGTATAGAAAAGTCATCAACGATGATCTTTTCGTATAGAAAAGTCATCAACGATGATCTTTTCGTATAGAAAAGTCATCAACGATGATCTTTTCGTATAGAAAAGTAATCAACGATGATCTTTTCGTATAGAAAAGTAATCAACGATGATCTTTTCGTATAGAAAAGTCATCAGCGATGATCTTTTCGTATAGAAAAGTCATCAGCGATGATCTTTTCGTATAGAAAAGTCATCAGCGATGATCTTTTCGTATAGAAAAGTCATCAACGATAATCTTTTCGTATAGAAAAGTTATCAACGATGATTTTTTCGTATAGAAATGTCATCAACGATGATCTTTTCGTATAAAAAAGTCATCAACGATGATCTTTTCGTATAGAAAAATCATCAACGATGATCTTTTCGTATAGAAAAGTCATCAACGATGATCTTTTCGTATAGAAAATTCGTCAACGATGATCTTTTCGTATAGAAAATTCGTCAACGATGATCTTTTCGTATAGAAAAGTCATCAACGATGATCTTTTCGCATAGAAAAGTCATCAACGATGATCTTTTCGCATAGAAAAGTCATCAACGATTTTACTCCTTTCGAAAGATATTGTGCGCAGCTGAACAGTCATTAATCGGTTAGACTGCTTTCGAGAGATATCGTGCAAAGAAAGACAGATAGACAGACGGACGGACGGACATTGCTCAAATTACTTTAAAAGGACCAAATCGTTTTTTCACCAAACATAATTGTGGTCTTAGGTCACTCCTTCTAAGTGTTACACTTTTGGTTCATAGCAAATGATATATACCCTCCTTCCCGTATGGTAAGGAGAAAATAATTGAAATATCTGATTTTTTTAAATATTTTATGGTTTTTCCGTCGGTTTTTCCCTTTTTACATATTTCCCGATCCATTCGTACAAGTCGGTATATATTAGAGCCGGATATATACCGATTCCTTTTTCATAATCATTTCTGGATAGACAAAAAAAATGGTATTTGATGGAAAAATATTGTTGTTAGATATATGTATCTATCCGTTAAGACAAAAGATTGGACAAAGAAATAAAATCTAGTTGCAGCAAATCCTACAATACGAGGGGTGCTATTATATTCCGGTCCTGGCAGTGCTGGTGTTGCCAGATGAAAACTGGAACTTCCATTGGAAAGTATGCAGTTTTTAGCATAACTTCACTCAGACCATTTTGTCATTTAAGCGCGAATTATTTTGGTTACAGTGTGTTGAAAATTCACCAGCGGTCAATATGGTTTCTGACCGCTTCAACAGCTGCTCCAGTTGTCGAAAAACCTTGACAAAGCAGTTTTTTCTTGATGTGAGTGAATAAGCCGATGTGTGAGAGCTCGCATTGTCATAGTGCACAATGATTCGTCTTCTCTTGTTCGTTTTTCGAATTTCTTCGATGACTTCAGGCAAACAAATTGTGATGTACCACTCAGAATTGACGTCCTACGTTGCTCAAGCGGAACAGTCGCCACATGACCAGTTTTGCCGAAGAAACAGGCGACCATTTGCTTCTAAGTGCTTCTTCCACGAACAACTTTCGTTGGATTTGGCTCGTCTTCGAAGACCCATACGGTCGATTGCTGTTTTGTTTCGGGCTCATACGCATAGATCCAAGATTCGTCACTTGTGACGATCTTATAAACGTCTTTCGAAGCACCGCGATCGTATTTTTTCAAAATTTCTTTGCACCAATAGACACGAGCCTTTTTTGAGCGATTTTAAATTTTGCGGAATATAACGAGAACAAACCTTTTTTACTGTCAGGTGGTCATGCAATATCGAATGTATACTTGTGGAAGAAATGCCCAAGGATGTCTCTAGCTCACGGTATGTGACGATCTTGCATTATCAGTTCACGCACGGCATCAATGTTCTCTGGCACAACGGCCGTTTTTGGACGACCTTCACGACATTCGTCTATGAGCGAGCGTCGGCCACGATTGAATTCATTAAACCAGTTTTTCACAGTGCTATAGGATGGTGCTTCATCGCCATACACAGATTTAAGTTCATCGATGCACTCTTGCCGTGATAACCCACGTCGAAAGTTGTGAAAAATGTTTTTTTTGACAAATTGATTTTTTCAAGTCACTGCAAACGACAGAAATGATGGTCGTACGTCAAAATGTTCTGAGTACGTTTATGCTAAAAATGTCAAACTTTCTAATGGAAATGTCAGATGGCGCCAGGCAACACTTAGTGTTGCCTAGGCCAGAAATATATATAGCAACGCTCGTAAATGTATGTTAAATATATGGGCTACAAATCCCTTTCCTAAACCAAAGACCTGGTTGGCCTCCATGTAGGGCATCGTTAATGGCTTTTGTCGCAACCGAATAGAATTTATTAAAATGTTGTTGGTGCCATTATTGTAAGAAGCATCCACCCACATACATACATATCTAGAGAAGGAGAAAAAAAAGGGAATGAGGCACAATGCTCACACCAAATCTCATCGAAAATCTAACACAAACTCCCACTTAAACACCTGCATATTTGCAGAGGCATAGGCACTCAAACCGACACATGAACAAGCTAACCATCATCACCATTATTGAAAGACCTTTTGAATTATTCTCTGCTTTTTTCTCATCTTCGCGCAAACACACCCATACACACAAATCTATGTAGAGCAATATTGAGTTGTTCCCTCTCATTTCGTAACGGTTTTAGCCTCACACCGCATATGCCGCCTGCTGCTGCATGCATCATCATGTTCATCGAGGAGGCAAAGACAGTGAAATGAGAGCTATGTAGTACATTTTGTGTGATTGTATGGCATGTGTTGCGGTAATTAAGTTTACTTTTATTGTTATTTAAAACTGCCACATGGATGTGAAGAGAAATATCATCAGACCCAAAGACAGAATGAGAGAGCGTGGAGCCGGAAATGCGAATAGACAGAGAGCGAGGGGCTCAATTGAACAGGAATAAACAGAACACCATAATGTTTTATTTTCCATCTGGATGTGTTTATTATTCCCTATTTTTTCCATGGCAATTTTATCCTGGGAAAATATGCCAACGAATGCCATAAAATTAACATAAACCATTAAAAATAGCTTTAATGTATTCGCTTTTGCCGCATGTATATATGTATGTATTTGTTTAGCGTTTGTATTTACGCCTAAGTAGGGATGGGTGGGTTGAGTGTGCAATAATAGCATTTGGCTTATTTCCTCCAAAAACCGTTGAATTATTTTCAAAGTATTGCTCCATTTGAATTGAAATACTTATTTAAGTGCAATGTGTTATTCGCCGAAACACGCAATTTCTAATGGCGACACTAATGGCGTAGGAGGCTCTTATGATCGGTATGAGGTAAGGAGGATCCTACTGACTCAATTAACGGTTACTCTCCAAAGCTGGGCTATAATTGAAAAACTCCATCCATACCTCTAAATACTTGTACTAAGATTAAGTAGTAGCATCATAATGAATCGCAAAGCGTTCAGAGTAATGTTTTTGGTAATATAATTTAGTCGTTCACGCGTTTTTTTAATACTTAAAGTTTATTAACATAGATTAAGTTGTTTATTGGCAATTCTTGTGCGTAATTATAGCCTATTTCATACAGTGATAAAGGGTGTGAAGGTACATATTAAGTTGAACTAAATCTGAAACGAATCACTTAAAATAGTAGCATTCTCTATGGGGCTTAGAAACCACTTTCTTTCAAATTTCATAAAGATCATTTGAAAATGCGCATTTTGTGTCATTTACATTCAAATCTAATGTCGATTTCGTTTCTGAAAAAAGGTGCAACATGTTCGTTGCCCTTTTCCCGAATTTACACTCAGAAAAATGGCAATCGTTTATGTGAGTAAAATCTATATCTCAGTTTAGTTCAAGATTTTTACTCATGTTTAGTTAAATTTTCCTCAAAATTGTGAAATTTTACTTTCAATGAGTAAATTGAACTAAATTCAAAGATATAGCAAATTGGTTACATACTCGGAAATGGGATATGATTTTACTTACTTAAAATTCCATCGACCAAGTAAAAATTTCCTACTATTTGGTAAATTTTGACTTTTACCGAGGAAGGATGTCCTAGCGTCGAAGACACATTTACTACTCCTCGAAAATAAATCATTTTAGGATATTTTAACTAGAAATATCCGAATTTCCTTAGTTCTAGTTCATGTTTTTCTGAAATTTATAATACGGTTTTCAAATAATCCTTGAATATTCGTTAAGCAAAAAATTCCCGTTCGTTTCAAGAGATTCTTTCCTTAACTGCTCAAATATCATTTCAAACAGCAGCTGCGAAGTTAAGTAATTTAACTTCGCAGCAAATATATAGGATTATATGTGAAATACTTAAGACATAAGATTGAGACATTGAATGAGAATTCTATTTGTTTCAGGTTTTTTGAATTTGTTTCAAATACATTGGAGCAAAATATTGATTGGAAAATTCGCGAAAATATTTTGCTGAACTATATTAGTAGTAATGAACTATAATTTTGTTTACGTCTACAAGTTGCAAGTTCAAAAATTACTCATTTAATGTTAAACGTTTCTTATATTTTAGTTTAATTTTCGTATATTCAAGTAAAATTGAACTTGATTTGAGGAATTATTTTACTTACATTTAGTAAAAATGTAACTTAATCTTAGTAAAAAAATTACTTGATTTTAGTTAAAATTTTCTTAATTTTTAGTAAAAATGTCCTGATTTCAAGTAAAAATGTACCTGATTTTAGTGAAAATTTAACTAGATTTTTTCCAAATTTCATGTAAATTTTTACTTAAACTGAGTTAATTTTTCCTTAATATGAGTTCAATTGAACTAGATATAAAGGAATATTTACTAAATTCAAGTTAGTATTAACTAAAACTAAGTTCAAAACATGTGCTAATATTAAGGACAAATGTGAACTTGATTTGGGAAAAAAATGCTTTAGCGCCATATGAAGTTTAATTTTCCTGAAGTTTAGTTCATTTTAACTTATCTTTGGGTTCATTTTTTTCTGAGTGTAGGAATTTGAAATTTAGGAATTTTGAAATAGGAGCTTAGTTTAATTCGAGAGACTACATATTTTTCAGCATTTCGGATCGACGGGGCAACATTTTTTTCAGAATCGAAATCACCATAAATAAATACTCGTACAGTATAACTCCTCTAATCCGGACAGATATAGTTTCGACCTTTGTCCGGATTACTGAATTGTCCGGACTACAGTACAAAACTCGAAAGTGGGCCATATTTTCTCATTTTATTAAGAAAAGCGTTTGTTAAAAGGAAAAAAATAGATAATAAATACAATTGAAACCTTTACATCTTTGTGCAGTTTTTTTAGATCTGTTTTAAATTTTTTTAGAAATAGTATTACTTTCTCAGCCTATAAAATAGCACTTGCAAAGTATTCGGCTGCTTTCTTATTTGTCTACAAAAAATAGTGAATTTCCTCAAGACTACAATTGGAGTCTATGTTATCTTGACATAACTGAAGGAACTATAATTTCATCAGTGGTAATGTATCATGTAATGTAAGATTTTTACGGTACCGTTTTTTTTCTGTGGAATCCTCCGTATTGATTTAAATTTCTTGTGATGGAGCCTTGCTCAATATCTGAAGTACTTTCAGCGGATTCTTAGCATTTATTAGATATTTCTTCAATCTTCAAAAACAGAATTCGATATCCATCCAGCCTTTTTTGGTAAACTTATATATCGGGTCCGTCAATAAGAGCGCTACAAACGTTTTTTTTTTAAATAAAACAAAAACGGTTTTGGATATCAATGAAATTCTTTATTCCTGTGAAAGTACCTTCGATGCCATTATGTATGGAACTCGATTTCTTTTGCATGGCCACCACGGGCACGCTTGCAGAAGTCCAGACGCTGAACCCAATTTTCGAAGGTTTCAATACTGCTGCAATTTCACGTTCGATATTCGTACGAAGTTCATCAATCGTCGCTGGCTTGTTGGCATAGACCATAGACTTGACGTAGCCCCGCAGGAAATAGTCTAACGGCGTCAAATCGCACGACCGAGGCGGCCAATCGACTGGGCCATTTCGTGAGATAACACGTTCTCCAAACTTGGTTTCCAATAAATTGATTGTGGCATTCGCTATGTGGCTTGTGGCGCCGTCCTGTTGGAACCAAAAATATTCGGCTATCATTGAACGGTAGCGATTCCCATTCATAGTAACGTGCCGGTCTTGATCATCACGGAAGAAGTACGGCCCAATGACGCCGCCGGCCCATAAACCGCACCAAACCGTAATTTTTTCGGGATGCAATGATGACTCATGAGGTACGTGTGGATTGCTGTCTGACCAATAACGCATATTTTGTTTATTGACGAAGCCATTCAGCCAGAAATGAGCCTCATCGCTGAAGATGATTTTTCGATTTTTCGCTCTCTTAACGAATTAGAATTTCGGTAGTAAATTTTAATAATTTCGACTCGTTGTTGGCTCGTATATCTTTCCATCATGAAATGGCAAACCTTACTGAAGAGAAATGTCAAAAGAGCGACAAAAAACGCTCATGGTTTTAATGCTTACCTATTAAAAAGAGAGACAACGTTAGAGATCCAGGCTCGTTACCATGAAGGAAAATCTGTCTGCTGACATTATTCTGCCTGGAGCTGAATTAAAATCATGGTTTTATTGGAAGAGCGCTCAAAAATAGAGCAGATTCATCTGCATTGTAAATTTTTGGTACTCATCAAGTCCCACTTCCTCGACAGCTTTCAAAAATAATACTTTATAATTTTTCGTCTCATATTTCCAAGTAACAATTTAATTACAAATTTTGAAATATAGTAACCGCCGGTTACTTTCATAAAAATTATCATTTCCCAAAACCACTACATTTTTTGTTTTGTCCGGACTACAGAGGTACATTTTGTCCATTTGTCCGGACTAAAGAGGTACATTTTCGAAACTGACCGAATCATTGAGTTGTGCGGATTAATGGATAGCCCGGACTATCGAGTGTCCGTATTAGAGAGGTTATAATTTTTAATGTTAACCTATGAAATCTATTTTTGACTAAAAAGTTTATAAAAGTTTCTAAATGGTGAAATAAGATCTCAGTATCATTTATTTTTTTAATTTTAAAAAATTTTAAAAATGCCTTTTTTGTGTTTAACGAAATTTGTACTTGCTCTTGAACGGCTGGACGGATTTTTACATAGTTTACGTCGTTTAAAAAAGAACATAACGGGGCATATGTGTGCCATCAGCAGAAAAATTTCCGAATTGGTGTAGATACCTTAGTATCTACACCACACTGTGGTACAGGGTATTAAAACTTTGTGCATTTGTTTTTAACACCCAAAAGGAGAAGAAATAGACCCATTGTTTATTATACCGATAGACTTAGAATCATTTTCTGAGTTGATTTAGCTATGTCTGTCTGTCCGTCTGTCTGTGCATGTATTCTTGTAATCAAAGTACAGGTCGCAATTATGGTCCGATCTCGACGAAACTTCACACATATCGATATATTCATTCTAAAACATGCAAATTCGACTTAGCATAGTCTTAAGGAGATTGCATTTTTAATTTATAAATATTCCAAATTATATTCAGTCCAAATTTGGTGTTTATCCGTCAACCCAATCAAAAGATATTCACAAAACAGTACAGGTCATTCGATTTGCATTATAAAAGAATGCCACACAAATTTCATCCATGCCACACAAAAATTATCAAACATTGATCGCCTCTCCTGAAAAACTACCTTTTTGCACTTAGCATAGTTTACAATGGAGGTATCGATATCTTTTTTTTTGGCCCAAGGACGATCCCTATTGAATTTAGAAAGGCTAAAGTCGGGCGGGGCCGACTATATAATACCCTACACCACTCTTGTAATATTGAATAACTCTGATATATAAATTTTGTAATTCATGTATAAATTGTTTACATAAATTTACTTTTGGGACATTTTATACTTAAATAATACCCTGTACCACAGTGTGGTGTAGGGTATATAAACGATTGGATCTAAAGAGCCAAATCGGATGAAACATATATATGGGAGCTATAGCTAAATCTTAACCGATTTTCTTCAAATTCGGTAGTGTTGGTTCATGGATCAAGAAACTCTACCATTCTAAATTTCAAAATGATTGGATGTAAAATACAGCTTCTACAGGACTAAAGAGCAAAATCGGACGAAACATATATATGGGAGCTATAGCTAAATCTTAACCGATTTTCTTCAAATTCGGCAATGTTGGTTAATGGATCAAGAAACTCTACCATTCTAAATTTCAAAACGATTGGATGTAAAATACAGCTTCTACAGGACTAAAGAGCAAAATCGGACGAAACATATATATGGGAGCTATAGCTAAATCTTAAACGATTTTCTTCAAATTCGGTAGGGTTGGTTCATGGATCACGAAACTCTACCATTCTAAATTTCAAAATGATTGAATGTAAAATACAGCTATATGGGAGCTATAGTTAAATCTTAACCGATTTCAACCAAATTCAATAGGGATCCTTACAGCTGCGAAATACTCTAAACTGCAAAATTTCAGAACGATCGGAGTGAAATTGCGACCTGTAGTCGACGAACAACTTTACATGGACGGACGGACAGACATGGCCAATCGGTATACTTTAGGTGTTACAAACATCTGCCGTGAAGCAAACTTATAATACCCTGTACCACAGTGTGGTGTAGGGTATAATAATAAAAACAAGTAAGAAAGTTCAGTCGAGTAAACCGACTAATGTATCCCCTCACCTTGAGTCTCAAAATATATTGTAAATTTATTTATTTTTTTGTTTTATTTAAATTATTATCAATTTAAATTACATTTACTAACGTTGAAGTATGTACTGGTACTAAAGTTCACAGCTGTTTACTTTTGGTACAAAATGGTCCATTTGAGTGAGAGGTTCCAAAAGGGGTGTCCAAATAACGGTCACTTTTCTCTGGACCTTCGGTACTATAAAAGCATTACACTGTACAAAATTTCAAGTATTTGTATGCACGGTATTTATGTTAAAAGCTATTGACTTTTGATACAAAATGTTCCAATTGTGTGGGAGGTACCAAAAATTCAAAATTCATTGAAACAAAAATAATTTCGTATTTAAAGTAATCACGAGCCAAAATATTTCTGAAAATCACAAGGGGGAAAATCGGAATTTTTGATATGTTTTAATTGAAAGATAGTATATTTGAAACAAACATTTTTAATTATTATATATTTTTGAACAAATACATTTTATTTGAAAGTCAAGAAATTTAGTTTGGAATGCATATACTAATATATTAGAACAAAATATATTTGCGCACTAACTTTCACAAATAAAATATGTGTTTACACACAAACAAATTTATTTTTTAATAAGTTTTCCAAATATATTTAATTTAATGCAACTTTAGGTTGAAAGGGACGCCCGTCATAATACAACTGACGAGTTACTCGGGACCGACAAGAGTTTTATTTACAAAAAAATTATACTATTTAAATTTTATTCGAATTTACAAACATATAAAATTTATAAAAAATTTTAACTTCTGAAAATCAGAAAACTTGCCTTTAAATTAAAGTATTGATACGTACATTACCAAAATAACTTAAATACAAATTAATCTATGTTTCGGAAATAATAGTTCCAAATAAACTAGTAAGGAAAGAGTCGTGCGGGGCCGACGCGGGCCCTCCACCATTGTTTGCCACGGATAACCAATATTACAATTAACTGTTGTATGTTAAATAGAGGGGCTTACATTTTCCACAGCACGGACCGATATACTCCATTTTCACTAGAGATGATTTAATTCAATATGATTTAATTCAATGACGATTTAATTCAATGAAAGCTTAAATTTCCGCATAAGAAATGCGTTCCTTAAAACGCTAAAAGGTTTAATCGGAGGGGACCTTTATATGGGAACAATACCAAAATATGGACCAATTTTTCACATTTCCACTAGGAGCTATAAAGTGCAATATAAAGTATAAATTCTTTAAATTCAGCCAGATCAATTGAAAAAATTTTTTTCTATCGATGGTGACGTTTATATGGGGGCTGTATCAAAACATGGACAGATGTTCCCCATTTTTACTAGGGACGATTAGGTCCAATATTAAGTATGAATTCACAAATTTAAGGCAGATCAATTGAAGAATCCGATCTCAAAAGCGTCAAGAAGTGGAATCTGCGGAGACCTTTATATGGGGTTTATACCAAAACATGGGCCAATGTGGTCCATTTTTGCTAGGGACTATTAGGTTCAATCTAAAGTGTAGATTCTTAAATTTCAGCCAGATCCATTGAAAAATGTGTTCTCTAGAGTGTCAAGAAATAACATCGGTGGAGAGCTTTATATGGGGGCTATATCAAAACATGGAGCGATATGCCCAATTTTCAATAGGGGATTCTAGTCTAAGAAATGCCCCAATTTTCCTAAAGATTGCTTTATATTTACGACCTGACAAGTATACATGGACAGACAGACATGGCTAAATTGACTCAGAAAGTCATTCTATGCCGATCGGTATAATACACAATAGGCTTATCTCTTTGTTTTTTTAAGCGCTACAAATAAATGCACAAAGTCATAATACCCTGTACCACAGTATGGTGTCGGGTATAAAAAAGTATGGATGCAAACATACTTGTGTTTACTCCCAAACATATAATATTTGTGTAAATATATATATATATATATATATATATGTTTAAAGCAGACTATTTTTGCGACAATATACTACTAAAGCTATTTTTCAACGTCCAATTAAATTTGGTCCTTTTCTCTGTCCTATTCTTATATAATTTCAAAGTCATTGATGTAAAATACGAGACAATCAATTTAAAGTTTTAAACGAATAGTAATTACGGCTCCATTTCTTCCTAAAGACCTGCAAACAGTATATGTGTTAGCAGGTGAACCAATTAAAAAACAGTTTTAGAAAATGGCGTGAAAATCTTAACACAATTACATACATAATTTTCTAATTTGTCAATAATAAGAATGTTACTCCATAGTTCCTCGCTTAAAAATTACTTTAACGGCCTTTAAGGTTTTCCAGCACAGCATTGCCTTTCAGCAAGTTAATGTCAGGAAAAACCCCATCTCCCCCTAAATACTCGTACAAACCGTATTGCTGTTATGCTTGATTGTTATTGTTATAATAGTTTTCCCCTCTCTTTATTTATTCCTTGACATTGATGCCCACTCCCTGGGACTACTAAAGCTTGCAGAGTGTGTTGTTGATTTTCTTCCATGCTGGAAACTAGGTCAAACGTTTAGCCATTCTTTTCAATATATTTCAGGCATTACGTGCAACTCTCCTGTAAAAAGGTGACTGCATTCACACCATAATTGGACGACCCCTTGTCGTGCGATAATTCACCTCTATTCACACATACACACACGCACGCACATGCAGACACAATGTTATAAAATCCTTAAGAGGACCTTTTAGTGCAGCCCCAACAAACTATATATTATTATAACCTTTTTTGGCCGTAGTTATGAAATATACACTTTCAGGAAAATTGTCCTTTTTCAACCTATAGTGATTCACGAATCCAAGAAAATATGAACGTAAAAAGATTGGCACACTTCACCGTCAGATGGGTATATGCAGGTTTGCATATCCCTATGTACACGTCCATATGTATGTGCGACAAATATTTACTGTCTTGTTTTTATTCACTACTAAAACTGAAAACGTTTTAAAATAATTACTTTTAAAACGCCTTAGCATTTATGGCCAACGAAATGCGAATTGTCGTTTTTAAATAGAGTTTATAAAGTTGCATAGAGTTGTCGAGTCATAAGCATTTACACTCAAAGCTAAATTGTTGTTATATGGGTTATAAATGATGAGTAGAAATGCAAGGCAAATTGAAAAATCTTCAATCCGACTCCCTTAGATTTAGCAAAAACAATGGTATATAAGACCGTGCAACACGACTTCCCCCCTAAGAACGAGGCTATATAGAATTTAAACTATAGGTCAACTGTAGATAAATTATTTCGCATAACATTTTAAGCATAACATATTTCAAATATTTTTGTTTGTACTTATTACAATGTGAATTGATGAATATGCATATCAAATGAAAGGGCAGAATTCCTTCTATTCATTAAAATATTTGGAATAATTTTTTCAAGGGCAAATGATATTAAAAATATTCCTTTAAACATATCGCTCACTCACTTCAAAAGTGACAAATTGAAAATTGCCAAGATAAATTTAAGTCCATATAAAAAGATAAGTAACACGATATAGGATGTTTAAATACGCTTGAATAATTCGAAATATGGTTGATTACTTTTACACCAAATTTCGCTGAGATTAATTTATGGACATTTGCAAAATTCGGTTTTTTGTAAGACAACCTCAAATATTCTAAATTTTGAGTTATGTCTCTCTTGAAGCGAGTGAGCGATATGTCCATGAATATTCAAAGTTGTGGGTCCTAAAACCTGAATAAAATACATGTTTCAGAACTCCAACTAGAACAACACATATTAAATGTACTAGCTTCCTTATCCCTCCTCCTCCTCACCTTAGAGAGGAGGGTATATATCATTTGCTACGAACCAAAAGTGTAACACATCGAAGGAGTGACCTAAGACCCTAAATATGTTCGGCCGATATCCGTTTTGGGACATTTTAATTCGAATGAGCAATGTCCGTCCGTCTGTCTGTCTTACTGTCTGTCTTTCTGTATTCAAATTGATTGACTTCAAATTTGGTATGTGGTAATATTTTCTTCTATCTCCGGCTATATTCGAAGATGGGCCACATTGGTCCACCCCTTCTAGTACCTCCCCCACAAAGGGTTAACATTTAGTGAAATATTGATTATTTAAAAACTACTTATACTACTTATTTGAATCCTATGAAATTATACACATAGTATTCGTTTATTAGTCACTATTACATCGAGAAAAATGGGCATTACTGCCACGCTCCTTTTGGTACCTCACACACAAATGGACCATTTTGTAACAAAAGTTACCAGCATATAAATTTAATACCAGTGCATAAAATACTTGAAACTTTGTACAGTGTAATGCTTTTATAGTACCTAGAGTCCAGAGAAAAGTGACCGTTAGTTGGACGCCCCTTTTGGTACCTCTCACACAAAAGGACCATTTTGTACCAAAAGTAAACAGCTTTGAACTTTAATACCAGTACATACTTTAACGTTATTAAATGCGATTTAAATTTATAATAATTTAAATAAAACAATAAAAAGTAAATAAATTTACTAATATTTATTGACACTCAAGGTGAGGGGATTCATTCGTCGGTTTACCCGACTGAACTTTCTTACTTCTTTCATGATCGTTTGTCCTTCTTAGAGGACTTTTAAAATTACAAGGCTAATAATTCTGATATAATTGTACTCTCACTTTAGTGTGACGAGGGTATATATCATTTGCTACGAAAAAAATTGTAACATATCGAAAGAGTGACCTAAGACCCAAGTATGTTCGGCGGAAATCCGTTTTGGGCCATTTTAAGCCGAATGACCACTGTCCGTCCGTCTGTCTGTCGGTCTATCTTCTGTATGCTGGCTGGAGCGCACGATAACTCTCGAAAGGAGTAACCGATTGACTTCATATTTGGTACATGGTATTATTTTTTTCTATCTCCGGCTAAGTTCGAAGATGGGCCATATTGGTCCACTCCTTCTAGTAATTCCCCGACAAAGGGTTAAAATGTTGTGAAATATTGAATCTTTAGTAACTGCTATACAACTTATTCGAATCTTCTGAAATTCCACACATAGTATTAGGTTATTAGTCGCTATTTCTCGAGAACAATTGGCGAACTTGCCACGGCCCTTTTGGTATCTCCCACACAAATGCACCATTTTGTACCAAAAGTTAACAGTTTATAACATTAAAACCAGTGTATAAAAATGCATGGAATTTTGTACAGCGTAATGCTTTTATAGTGCCTACATTCCAGGGGAAAATGGGTGTTCTTTCCACGCCCCCTTTGGTACCTCCCACACAAAGGTACCATTTAGCACCAAAAGTTAACCGCTTATAACATTAATACCACTGTATGAAAATACTTGACATTTTGTACAGTGTAATGCTTTTATAGTGTCTATAGCCCTGTGAAAATGTACGTTATTGCCACTCCCCTTTTTGTACCTCCCACACAAAAGTACCATTTTACACAAAAAGTTAAGAGCTTACAGCGTGAGTACCAATGCACGAAAATGCAACAGCATTTTACACAGCGTAACGCTTTTGAAGTGCGTATATCCCTGTAAAAAATGGGCGTTATCACCACGCCCCTTTTTGTACATCCCACACAAAATGGCCAAATTATACCAAAATTTAATATTTTATAACGTTAATATACCGGTGCACATAAACGCTTATAATTCGGCACAGTGCAATGTATTTAAAGTATCTACTTTTCAGCGAAAAATAGGTGTATTTTTTAAAAACCTTCTGGTACCTCGCACACAAATGCACAGAATAATTCGTTTAATATTCTATATTACATTACTCACAAAGTGAGGGTATACCTAAGTCGGTTTACCCGACTGAAACTTTTTTACTTGTTTTCTTTACACCTATTACAATGTGAATAACATCAAGTTGAATATCAAATGGAAAGGGAGAATTCCTGCTACTCATTCAAAATGTTTTAACATTTTTGTAAGGACGAAGGATATTAAAATACATATATCATATATATGGGGCTATATCTAAATCTGAACCGATTTTCCCGGAATTTGGCAGGGATAATTCATGTAATAAAAGTACTCTATCTGCTATGTATATTGATCTGATATAAAATACAGTTCCTACAGCGCTTACAGGTAATATTGGGGGTAACATATAACCCTTTAGCAAAATTGTCGCATCTAGGGCTCGGAAACACCAAGAGTTATTGTTGAGAAGCCTCTCCATCCTCAACGTGTGACTGTTTGGTGCGGTTTATGGTCCGGCGGGGTCATTACACCTTACTTTTTCGAAAATGAGGTTGGATCAACAGTTACGGTGAATGGATTGCGCTATCGAGAGATGATTAATGATTTTTTTATGGTCGCAGTTGGATTGTATTGATCTGGACAACGTTTACTTTCAACAAGACGACGCTACGTGCCACACAAGCAACGAAACCATTGCTCTGTTACGGGAAAAGTTTCCGGACCGTGTTATCTCTCGAAGAGGTGATCACAATTGGCCACCGAGATCTTGTGATTTAACACCTTTCGACTTCTTCCTTTGGGACCATTGAGGCTATCGAGGACATAGGGCAGCCACTTTGCGATTTGGTTATGGAAAATTTCATGAAAAGGATATGGTCCTGTAAGCGTGGTCGTGGTGGCCATTTGGCTGATGTTGTTTTTCATTATTAACGGCATACCTTCCTCTTTTTTTATGAAATAAACGTCTGATCATTTATCTCAAAAATGGCATTTTTATTTGAATACCAAAATAACACCTCTTCTTGGAAACCCCTTTATATACGGCAGATGTTTCTCAACTGGAACACTGCACAATGTCTGTATTTGCTGGCGACACTGCGGTCTTATGTTCTGAAATTTTTTCTGAAGAAATAATTTGTTATCTACATTCTGCTCTGGATAATTTACTAAGCTACTTCGTGCGGTGGAAAATCATGATTAATTGTGATAAAAGTCAGGCTATCTATTTCACCCGAGTAATATCACTATCAACAACAGTCAATTTGATTGGGAAAATAAAGTTAAATATCTGGGCGTAGTTGCATTTCTAAAATCTCTATACCCTTTCATTAACTGGAATTCTAGTCTCAATTTAAACAATAAGATAGTAATACTAAAATCAATATGTCATGCTGTTATGTTTTATGAGCACCAGTTTGGACTACCAGCGCTAAATGCCATTTGGGAAAACTGCAGGTCTTACAAAATAAACTGCTCAAATTAATGCATAACCTCCCCTGGTTTTAATCCACCAGAAGAATACACCAGCTAGCTGGTATAGGCATGGTCATAAACCAAATTAACAAGCGCACTCTTAAGTTTAATAACAGATGTTCCTATTCCGGGTTTAGCCATTTAGTGAAGCTGGCGTCCACTTAAGTAAGTTAAGTAGTCACTAAGTTTTATCTAAAAACCTTAAATAATCCAAATTTTTTTTGAAATTTTTTGCCTCCAATAATAAATCAAATCTTATTTCTAAGCAGGGAAAAGAAAGATCCTTGAACTCTTTGTAACACTGTGTATTACCAAACAAATTGTAAAATAACTATTTTAAATATTTTTTTGAAAAATGTTATCCTTTGAATCTTTGAATTCCTTTTTAAAGTGCAACCGCGACAGGAAATGAAAAACTGAAAATGTCAAATAACTATATTTTGCCTACAGTTTCAGATGTATATAATTTTGACTGACGGATGGTGTAATCGATGCATAATTTAAATGTTTCTTTAAAAATTGGAACAAAAATATTTTTCCCTATATTATTAACAAACTAGTAAGGAAAGACAGAAAGTGGTGCGGGGCCAAGTATGTAATACCGCACTCCTCCACAATAATGCGAAAAGGATCATAGTGTGGTATGGGGTATTAAAAGGGTGATAAAATGATATTAGAATTTCCGAAATAATGTTAGGAATTTCCGAAACCAGTAAGGAAAGGCAGAAAGTCGGCGGAGCCGACTATATAATACCCTACACCTCCCTAACAATGCGATAAGGGTTATTGCGATAATAATTTGGAATAATTGGTAAATGGGTAAGAACATATATATGTGGATATATCTAATTCTGAACCGATAATCGCCAAATTAAGCAATATTCGTTCCTAAATTGAGAAACATCTTTCTGGAGAATTTTGTAATGATCGGAAGTAAAGTACAACTTCTATAGCGCTTTGTAACCAAATCAGGAGGAACATATATATGGAGGTTATATATAAATCTGAATCGATTTTCCATGAATACTCATTCATGTAAAATAGAAACCTCTTTCTGTCGAATTTCGTACTGATCGGATATAAAATACAGTCTCTACAGCGCTTGAATGTCAATTTGGTGCTAACATATATATGGGGGCTATATCTAAATCTGAACCGATTTTCTCCAAATTTGGCAGTATTCCTTCAAGTAATAAGAAACCTCTTTCTGCCGAATTTCGCTGTGATCGGATATAAAATACAGTTTCTACAGCTATTGAATTTCAAATCGGGGGTAACATATATATGGGGGCTATATCTAAATCGGAACCGGTTTTCTCCGAATTTGGCAGTATTCCTTCATGTAATAAGAAACCTCTTTCTGCCGAATTTCGTACTGATTGGATATAAAATGCAGTTTCTACAGCGGTTACATGTCAAATCGGGGGCAACATATATATGGGGGCTATATCTAAATCTGAACCGATTTCCCCCAAATTTTGTATTGTATCTAAGTGTATCGCGGGACTACTCTCTGTCAATTTTTGTACAAATCGATTACAAAATGTTGCTTTTACAGTGCATATATGCCAATTCGGAGGTACATATATATGGGAGCTATATGTAAATCTGAACCCATTTTAACCAAATTCAATAGGGATTGCCCTTGGGCCTAAAAAAAGATTTGTGCAAAGTTTCGTTGAGATCGGACCATAATTGCGACCTGTACTTTGATTACAAGAATACATCTACAGACAGACAGACGGACAGACAGACGGACAGACAGACGGACATAGCTAAATCGACTCAGAAAGTGATTACAAGTCGATCGGTATAATAAACAATGGGTCTATCTCTTCTCCTTTTGGGTGTTACAAACAAATGCACAAAGTCATAATACCCTGTACCACAGTGTGGTGTAGGGTATAAAAAGGGGATTAATAAGCACATTGAATAAAATGGTCCTTGCGACTATTGCACTATTTAAAATACGATTGGTTTGAACACTGTAATTTTTTTGGCAAATTTTTCTCGAGTGTTATGTTTCACACCTACCAATGTAACATCGTCGAGTGCCAACATTTTTTTTGCCAGCCATATTTTTACATTTTAATGAAAAATGTCCTTTCTGTTTTCCTGGATTGAATGCCTGAATGTGGAAGTCGCTGTCCGTAATTACCCGTGAATAACATATTAAACATTCCCCTACATTTAGCTGGCGATGTTGGCGACGTCAACATCAACAACGTCAGTCAACACAGAGTGGGACAAGTGAGACGAGTGCAGCACGAAAGAAGTTCGTTGAATAAATGAAAGGAGAATAAAATAAATGTAAAAAAATGCCATTTAGCGTTTAAAAGAAAGTAACACCCGAACAAACGGACAAACTACACATACATAAGCCCGCCAGGATGTCATGCTCTTCCTATGTATATATGTTTCTAGGATATAGAAATATGTACTCGTAACTGACGACGCTGTGCTCCAGTGACTGAAGTCAGGAAGAAATTGAAGTAGGCAAAGTTATATCATACTTATGCGACATCAGACACGACACACACACACAAACTCTTTGCATTAGGACTCATACACTCCTTCGATGGAAGTGGCACAGTTTATTACTTCATATTTAAGTGCAGCTTTTTCTATAGTTCGGTTGGTTTTTTTAAAGGCACTTCATTTCTTACAGCCTTTCTCTCCAACACCCGGCATAAAAGGGGTGTCTCCACTCGTTTTGACACTTTGTCAGCCGTGCAGTGTTCGCACGTACCTCCTTTTAACGACACGCTACAAGGAGTGTTCCAACCTAAGTTGGTGTCGCCTATAAGTGTTGTTTTGACGTTGTAAGACAAAACAAGGAAAAAAACGAAAATTAAAATGAGACAAAGCAAACACATTCGAAAATTTCTTAATGACAAACGATGAGTAGCGCTTAAAGAAATTGCAATGCGTTACGGAGCAATTAATCACATAGTTCACATTTGTATGAATTGGTCTGCACAAGAGAAAATAAAGTTATCCAAAGAAAATTACAACTAAATAATGCTCAACTGATCAGGTGATGAAGAAAGAAAATTTGAGTCGGGTAAAACGACTAAGGTATACATACCCCACTTTGTAAGTAATGTAATATGGTACTTCGGGTGGGACATGCAAGAACTTTGAAACCAAATTGTTCAAGTATGAATCTGTAGTTGTTGTTGTAGTAGCAGTATATGTGTTTGTTGTCCATTAGTTGATGTTTTTATTCGCCTTGTATAGTGGGTTCTGCTGTATTTGTTTCCAGGCCGAGGCAAATGGCTGATCCCACTAGTTGGGTCCAAAGAGACCTGGGAACAAGTTGAGTAGGTTTGGCAGGGCAGCTAAAAAGGTCGCTTGTAACGTATGGTCCCTGGTTACAAGCGGGATATGTGTTCGACGTGGTGCCATCAATCCTTGCCCAGTATGAATTGTGGCGTCTATACCAGCCAGATCTAAATTGTGCCAAAAGTACTCTTGTCTGTCGTGGTAATTCCTCTGATGGAGGGTGGTCTCCTAGTACTACATTGACTCTGTAATTATTCACCGCTTCAGCGACTGCGTCAGAGTGCATGTCAGCCAGACCTGCCTGGTAAGCTCTTTGATCTAGAGGTTCTCTCTTGTAGCGTTGGACCTCGCGCTCTAGATCATGAAGGTCTTTCCTGAACTGCCTGGGAGGTGGGCGCCTATCCACAAGATGGTGGTTGGGATAGCTGGGATGATAGCAACCACGCAGATACTGCTTCGACAGCAAAAAATTGTGTCGTCGCACGGTTATGATCTTCGTCTTCTCAGTAGGTGGCCCACAGAATGCATGACGAGGCACTCTGTCGCAGTTCTCAGGGCGGCATTTTGGCAGGTCTGCACATTCTTCCACTGCTTCTAGCTCACAATCGGTGACCACACTGGTGCTGCATAGTTTACCACAGACCGACCTATCGCTTTGTAAGAGATCAACAAGGTTTATTTATCTGTTCCCCAAGTACTGCCGGCTAGCGACTTGAGCAACTTATTCCTACTTCTCATTATATTGCAGATAGCTGTGGCATGCGCTTTAGTCCTGAAGAGACTATCAAAAGTGACACCAAGAACCTTAGGGTAGTTGGTGGAATTCTTGCGCCATCGACTATCCCATTGAGTTGCTCCTTCACTTGCGCTATCCATGCAGTAAACAGTGTGGCCGATTATTTGGTGGCGGATATTTTCAGGTACCTCGCAGCGAAGAAATTGACAATTTCAGCCAGGTAGACAATCAGCCTTCCACATGTGTCATCGATCAAAGGGCCCGACGCCAGAAATGTACAATCATCAGCATATGAAATGATTTCAAAGCCGTCAGGTGGAGGTGGAATTGCAGGGAGGCTAAAAAGTGCCGGAGATATCACCCACCTTCGGGAACACCCTGTTTCACTCTACAGAGTTTGGACTTCTTGTTTCTGAATTCCACATACGACACATGTAATTGACGGTCCAACGTTTCAAACCGTTCGGGAGGGACGTGTTGGCGAAGTCCTCAAAAAGCATGGCGTGGCTGACAGTATCGAAGGTCTTCGACAGGTCTAGCGCTACGAGGACGGTCCTGTCACCGGGCTTGTTCTGGTTAAGATCGCGGCTCACATGCGTGAATATGGCGTGTAAAGCAATAGTCGTACTATGCTGCTTTCGAAATTCGTGCTGATGATCAGCAATTGGAAAATATCCAATCAGGCTAGGGAGGATTAAGGCCTCAAGCGTCTTTGCTACTGGCGAGAGAAGGGAGATAGGCCTGTAAAATTATTCCTTGCTCGCATCTTTGCCCGGTTTCAGTAGCGGGACAACATTTTCCATGGCTTCTGGTATTATCAGAATGGTCAAGGACAGATTGAGGACCATAGTCAGATACTGAACTCCCGGTAAGTCCAACTGATTAAACATCGGTATCGAAATTCCGTCGGGGCCAAGCGCTTTGGATGACTTAGCGCTACGGATGACATCTGCAACTTCTCCAACTGTAAATTGTGGTGGTACTTCTTCAGCTCGGAGATCATGGATACGACGCATTACTCTCTTCTTCGCTCTGTCACTTACAGCTCTGCAGGTCTGTCACAGTGGTGGACGAATTTCATCACGCTCGTCTGTTAGTCCCGCTGCATCTGCTGGGAAATTAGGTCGTATCTCGGGTATTCGACCAGCAGGGATAAAGCAAGCGGCTGCTGCGTTGATGATGCCTCGGAATTTCTTCTCAGTTACCCGAACATCTGAGGGGATGGAAAGTTCACTGAAGCTGCGTTTGGTGAATTCTCTGAACCCGTTCCTGTCCGCTTTCCTTTGATTCAGGAAAGTACGGCGCTCAGAGATAATGAAATCCGCTGTTCTGTCTATGGAGAGGATTATGGGGAGGTGGTCTGATCCCAATGATATGACGGGCTGCCAGGTGGCGTCATTTATCAGACCAGGCGACACGATGGTGATATCTGGCGAGCTGCTGCAATCACCCATAATCCGTGTGGGGGCGTCCTCATTTACTGTGCAGAACGTAGAGCCATCTATCTGCTCAGCCAAAGCTATTCCTCTGTGGTCATTAGGTAGGAGAGAATGCCAAAACTCATGATGGGCATTAAAGTCTTCTAGGGCCACGCTGTTATTTCCCTGCAGTAACGGAGTAATGTCCGGCAAATAACGCGGAGATCAGCTACCAATCGGCTGTACATATATATACGTTATACAGTTCTATCTCTGCAGTCCCGGACTCAACTACTACCCCCATACATTCAATGTATGGGTCCCTAGAGTCAAGCGCAGGCGAGATAGGTCCGTATTGCACAGAATGGTGTAATAGGAAAGCCAGTCCCACACCTCCACTTCTAGTGCGATCCTTACGTAGCACATTGTAACCCTGACAACTGTGCAAGCTACATGTGTCGTTCAGCTTTGTTTCCGGGATCACAGCGACCTTGATGTTCTTCCGATTCATAAAATCTACAATCTCGTTGATTTTACTGCGGAGACCATTGCAATTAAATTGCAAGAAGAATGCATGTTCGAGGGTTGGTACAGCAATGTGTGGTGTTGATTGCTGTGCATGTTGCTGTAGGGGAGATTGCGGCGGTGTCCCATAAACCGAAGGCGCCGATGACGTAGACGACGGGTACGACGAAGCCGATGACACTGACGACTGCGTACCTTGAGCCACACTGAGAGGTATGGAGGCACAGCAGGCTCCAGGAGGCTTCCTGAGATGCAACCACTCCATACATCGGGTACACCTTACTGATGTTGAGTTGCCATATATAATGTTCCCGCAGACAGAGCAGAAATATTGTTGTGGTCCGGGATTTTATTCGGTCCCGGCACGGACCAGAAGAAATCGGAGCAGACACTCCAGGATGTGCCTCTCCCAAGGCGAAAAAATGGACGAACGTAGTACTGAGGTGGCAGCCCCTGGCCGAAGAATTGCTGCATCGGGTCAATCCGGTACAAAGAACCGGCTGCCGTGGGATTGCTTGGTAACAGTTCCAGTAGATTGGTAACAATACCAGTGGATATTTTTGAAAGTTTCTTTAAGATTATAGTGAATATGCTTTAATTATAACCTACACCACACTGTGGTACAGGGTATTACAAGTTTGTTTCACGGCAGATGTTTGTAACACCTGAAAATAACACAGCTAGACCCACCTTAAAGTATACCGATCGACTCAGAATCACTAGCTGAGTCGATTTAAGCATGTCTGTCCGTCCGTCTGTCCATGCAAAGTTGTTCGTCGACTACAGGTCGCAATTTCACTCCGATCGTTCTGAAATTTTGCAGTTTAGAGTATTTCGCAGCTGTTAAGATCGCTATTGAATTTGGTTGAAATCGGTTCAGATTTTTATATAGCTCCCATATATATCTTTCGTCCGATTTGGCCCTTTAGTCCTATAGAAGCTGTATTTTACATCCAATCGTTTTGAAATTTAGAATGGTAGAGTTTCTTGATCCATGAACAAACATTGCTGAATTTGAAGAAAATCGGTTAAGATTTATCTATAGCTCCCATATATATGTTTCGTCCGATTTGGTCCTTTAGTCCTATAGAAGCTGTATTTTACATCCAATCGTTTTGAAATTTAGAATGGTAGAGTTTCTTGATCCATGAACCAACATTGCTGAATTTGAAGAAAATCGGTTAAGATTTATCTATAGCTCCCATATATATGTTTCGTCCTATTTTGCTCTTTAGTCCTGTAGAAGCTGTTTTTTACATCCAATCATTTTGAAATTTAGAATGGCAGAGTTTCTTGATCCATGAACCAACACTTATATATCTTTCGTCCGATTTGGCCCTTTAGTCCTATAGAAGCTGTATTTTACATCCAATCGTTTTGAAATTTAGAATGGAAGAGTTTCTTGATCCGTGAACCAACATTGCCGAATTTGAAGAAAATCGGTTAAGATTTAGCTATAGCTCCCATATATATGTTTCGTCCGATTTGGTCCTTTAGTCCTATAGAAGCTGTATTTTACATCCAATCGTTTTGAAATTTAGAATGGTAGAGTTTCTTGATCCATGAACAACCATTGCTGAATTTGAAGAAAATCGGTTAAGATTTATCTATAGCTCCCATATATATGTTTCGTCCGATTTTGCTCTTTAGTCCTGTAGAAGCTGTTTTTTAGATCCAATCATTTTGAAATTTAGAATGGTAGAGTTTCTTGACACATGAACCAACACTACCGAATTTGATGCAAATCGGTTAAGATTTAGCTATAGCTCCCATATATATGTTTCGTCTGATTTGGCTCTTTTGATCCAATCGTTTTTATACCCTACACCACACTGTGGTACAGGGTATTATTTAAGTATAAAATGTCCCAAAAGTAAATTTATGTAAACAATTTATACATGAATTACAAAATTTATATATCAGAGTTATTCAATATTACGAGAGTGGTGTAGGGTATTATATAGTCGGCCCCGCCCGACTTTAGCCTTTCCTTCCTGGTTTTTAATTAACTTCTTCCAAAACTTGTTAATACGACATATACTTTTTTTCCTAAAAAAATGACAAAAAATCGGATTTTTTTAAACTATAATTTCAAGTTGCCATAACTTTTGTCCTATCGGGTATATCGAACCATTTTTTTTTTCATTACATAGGAAATTTTGTTTTCTATCTGCTTCGATATTTACAAAATAATAGCACAGGGTTGGGGAAAAATTAAAAATTCAATTTTCTAATGCAGATATCTCGGTAACTATATAAGATAACTGTTAGGTGCAAACAGCCTTTATTGTGTGTATTCTAGCCTAAGTTACTAGAATACACACAATAAAAGATTTTATGAAATCGGACGACAAAGACGAAGGTTACACGCGCTTAAACATTTTGTTTACACGAAGTTTCCAAATTTATGGCCCTGCAGCTCCGCCCATGTATACCACAGGGTTCCCAAACTCAAACTACTCTAATATCTCTTCTACAAACGTGCCAAGTTTGGTCGCAATCGGTTGTCTGGTTAAGAAACGGCAGAATTATTTACCTTTTTTGGAACTCCTCCCACTGTGTAACGTTTGCTAATTTCTTTAAGTCAAATTTTCAAGTAATAGATTCCAATACAGTAGGCCAAAACCTACTTAATACTGTACCTTCAGTTATTGATTTAGGACTCCTGCAGCTTACCGAAAGTGAAATTTAGTCTGGCCTAATGAATCTTAAGGATTCTGCCAGAAATAATATTTACGCATTTGCTCCAATATTTAAAAAAAAAAATTTCTTTCTCTCTTACCTTTCAGGTTTAAAAAAAAAATAATAAAATATATTTGGAAAACCTCTTAAACAATTACTTTCTTTGTGTGTAAACACATATTTTATTTCGGATAACGATAAGGATTATCCTGAAATATCAAGTATATACGTCAACAATTATCTAAATAGTGCAGTCTTTTGAGTTATTGAAAAAATCAGTTATGGCCCCAAGATATGGGTCAAATGTTGCATGTTATACTGCAACCTACTTCCAATAATGCACGTTGGGCCAATATCTTCCTTTACAGTTTTCCTTACTTGTTAATGTGATTTCATATACGAGTATATGTATGTATGTTTGTATTTCCCCCCCCCCCCCCCCATCACAGGTGGAGTGCTGACTTAAACAAAATGAAGTCATTTATTTTCAGCATTATGAATAGAGTGTGACAGTAGTACATATATGTAGTTCCATAGTACTGTGACCTGATGAAACAGACGCGACACTTTGCGACGGACAGAGGAGTTTCATTTTTGAAAAAAGGGAAATGAAAGGAAATGAGACATTTCTTCATTGGTGTTGGTATTAAGATTGTGGGATATACATATACATATAAGTATATATGTTTACTTATGTACAATGTACATATATGTCAATCCCGCAAGGTATGTAGTCGTATAGTCTAAAGTGACATACATTTACGCTGTGCGACAGTGCGGGTGTTTGTACTGTCAAGTTACTTAACACTTTTCACATTCTCATCTTAATTGTGTGACACATTTGCAGCAAAGGCTTAGTCCGACTTTAACAATTCTTTGTCATTCGTCATAGTCCTTCGAGTTACCTTTCTTCTACCAAAGGCTTTGTGTACGTCTGTTCGTCTCTCAGTTTGCCTCTTGGAGAGGCATCGCATCCTGCACAACAGATGAAAGGGGATATCATTTTGTTTTGTCTGTTTGTTAGAAGTTACTGATAATCTCTGCTATGGCTATGAATGTGAGTTATATCAAAGGAAATGCAACTTACTGTCAACGGCAAGAGTATTCAGCGCAATTTCCATTTAGTTACATTTACTATGAAATAGTTATGTGAAGAATACCTTTGAGAGATGTATTTACATGTGAGAGAGAGAGTATTTACATGTAATCATGGGGATAAAAGAAAAAAGGGAATTTCTTTTTGATGGATTTTTATCATGGAGATTATATCTTGGCGTATTTGCATATGTGAATTTACCAATGCAAAGACCAATGCAGGAACAATTAGTAGAAATATTAATGCAGCTATAAGTACGGACATCGTTTTTCGGCCGATGTAGAGCTTCACTGATGCAAGATTTGGTGTTAGGTTAGGGAAGCAACCATCATTGCCAGCTCACACCACAAGGGACCTAGTGGTACCACGGGTTCAGATGCCCCTAGGCTGCCTAGAAAGGCCGACCCCAGTATGTCCAGTCATCGTTTACTCAGAGCGGGATTTTAGCCTCTCTAGTGCGAGAAGATATTTTGATCTTCTCAGGTCATACCTTGGCCAGATTTGTCTAGCTACCCTGCAGGTGCCGATTTCTGTCAATCTTTCGTTGGACTGCCTGATTGCCTCTTGCCGAAGCCAAAGCTGGCACGTGGATAGTGGCACGCCAATATATACATATTCTTCGAGAATTTTCAATGGCGTCCTTTTCCTAGCAAGTTCATTGGCTTTGCAGTTCCCCGGGATATCCCTATGCCCAGGCACCCATATGAGGTGTATATTAAACTGCTCAGCCATCTCGTTAAGAGATCTGCGGCAGTCGGGGGCTGTTTGTGAATTTAGAGATGTCGCCTCCAGAGAATTGATGGCAGCCTGGCTGTCCGAGTAAATGACAACGCCAGTGTTGGTTACTATGTGCGACTCAGCCACTTGGCTAGTTCCCATATTGCCATTATTTTGGCTTGATAGACACTGCAGGTCTCTGGTAGTCTGTGAGCTATATCCAGACTAAGCTCTGCACTGTGTACTCCTAAGCCAGCCATTTCATCAAGCTTCGAACCATCCGTGTAAAAGTGGAGATGGTTTCTATTACCTGGTATTGTTCCAACCCATTCATCTCTGGCGGGAATCATTGTGATATAATTTCTCTCGAAGGTGTACACAGTTGGTATATAGTCCACTCGGTCGGTTACCATAGCACTACACTTTGATATCATCATGTGACCGTAGTTCTTGTACCTCCACATTGATAGGCAGTTTAATCTTATTGCCGCTTTGGTTGCAACTTCTCTCGCCACAATATTAATCTGCGGTATATGGAGTATGGCTTGTAGAGACTCGGTCGCTGTAGTCCTTAAGGCTCCGCTTATGCTCAGTCAGGCTGTTCTCTGAACCTTTGTTAGTAGGTTGGTGATGGTTAGTTTGTCAGTTGCCGTCCACCATACCACAATGCCGTATAGCAGTATAGGACGAACTACTGCTATATAGATATATCCTGTGGACGATTTTAGGACAGAGGCCCCACGGCGATCCTACATCCTAGGTTTACGCCCAAACCGCTGTTTCTGGCCCATCTAGCCAATTTGATCAGAGCAACCTGTAGAATGTCTTGGAGGACGTTTTTGAATTTGCCACACACTGCGATTGCCACGTCGTCCGCATATGCCACAACGTTGCAGCCACAAACTTCTATATCTAGCACGATTTCATTCACCGCTAGGTTTCAAATTAGTGGAGACAGTACTCCTCCTTGTGGGGTCCCTCTGTTTACAAACCTTGTTAGAGTTGTGGACCTAACCTTCTGGTGTATTCGCCGATCAGGCAGTGTTCAGTCAGATTTGAAACTAATGTAGACAGTTGTTTCCTCTCTAGTGCGAGGAGACATTTTGACCCCCCAGTTCGTATCTCTTATCTAGTTACACTACAGGTTCTGATTTCTGGCCATCTTTCATTGGACTGCCAGATTTAATGTAGACAGTGGCGCACCAATATATGCAAATTCTTCAAGAATTCTTAATGTCTTTCCTATTATGTTCATGAGCTATGCAGTTCCCCTCTGCCCAGGTACCTATATGAGGTATATTGTCACTATTTCGGCTTGATAAATACAATATCAATACTGAGCTCCGTACAGTGTACACCGAAGCCAACCTTATCATCAAGCATCGAACAATCTGTGTGGTAGTGGATATGGTTTTTGCTTCCTGGTATTCCACATTGATAGTCAGTTTAATCTTAATGCCGTTCTGGTTGCAACTTCTTTCGCCACAATATTAATCGGCTGTAAATGGAGTAGGGCTTCTAGAGACTCAGGCGCTGTAGTCCTTAAAGCTCCGCTTCTGCATATGCTGGCAGTTCTCAGAACTTTTGATAGCAGTTTGGTGATGGTTTGTTTCTTTGCCGTCCACCATACCACAATGCCGTATAACAGTATTGGACGAACAACTACCAAAATATATAGAATGGAGGATTTTGGGAGAAGGGCCCACAGCGACGCTACAGCCGTCCTGCCGGAATGTAAGGCGACGTTCCTGCCTTTCACGTACCAGTACGTTAAGTCAGTATAACAGTTTCCTGTCTAGAATTTTTCCTAGAAATGCACTGACAGAAAAGAAGATCTGTTCCATTTATCCTAGGAGGAGGGTCCACATGTGGGACCTTATTGATCCTTGTAAAGAGAACCGATTTTATCTTGTTTGGTTTAATGCCCAAACCGCTCCATTAACCCAACTTGTTCCGATCCACCTGTAGGATATTTCTGAGAACGTTTTCGAATTTGCCACTGACTGCGATTGCCACGTCGTCCACACATGTTACGACCTTGCAGCCACAAAATTCTAGATTTAATACGATTCGATTCACCCCTCGGTCAAATTAGCGCAGACAGTACTCTTGCTTGTGGAGTCTCTCTGTGTACAAACTTTATAAGAGTTGTGGACCCAAGGCTTGTTGTTATGCATCTTCTGTTGAGCAGGCTTGGAACTAGTCTAATCATGCTTAAGTTCACCCTTAGAAGTGACAGTGAAATTACCGCATCTGGGTAAATGTTGTTAATTAAAAACCACTTATGTGTCAACAAAGATCACCATATTGAATTCCTTGAAATATAGAGACGATTCGATAGTACTCACAAGTTCGTGCATGGTAGATCCGGTAGACTTGCCCTTGTTGTCCGACAGGGGTTTTGTATCCAGGTTTTCTCTAATGAAATAATCTAAAAATTCTTTCCACACCTTTCAATAGAAAGGAGGATAGATTAATTGGTCTAAAGTCCTTAGGCCTAGTGTGCGATATCTTTTCCGCTTTGGGTGTGAATACCACTTTGTTATTCCTCCATCGATTCGGGATATATGAGAGCCTGATACAGCCTTCACAAATTTTCTCCAGCCAGGGCATAATGTACTTCAACATTCTCTGCATTTCTGCTGGGACAATGCCGTCTGGTCCAGCTGATTTAAAGGGCTCAAAGCCGTTGATCGTCCAGCTTATTCTAGATTTCTCAGTCAACATCCTAGTTACATTACAGTCCACTCGCAATCTTGTAGGTCCTCCTGCTCCTCCGTAGATGAATTCCACGGGAAAAAGCAAAAAACTAGTTTCAGCTACAGTTTTTGTCCTCATTCTGCAGGTAACCCACTGTACAGGGTGTAGCGGATAGTATCTGCTATTTCTTTACAGCGTCTGAGACCTTTTCCACTTATCCACAGATGGTGTACCAAGAACGACTTTGAGCTTACCTCTTATAGATTTTTAGTTGTACAATGACCGCGTTTTTTGTTGTTGTTTATTTTATTTATTAATATAGTACGCACGAGTGTAGGGGAGATACATATACACCACAGCAAGGACATGTCCTACACTTTGGCAAGGACAGGGTGGCGAAACACCAGTTGCTTGCTGAGGTGTCCAGGTATTAGTCAGGCTCTATACAAATACAGTCGATTACCCTGGACTGCAACACATACACCAATCGGCACGATGTTGCCTAATCTTAAGACATTAAAAATCATGTTCGCGTTAGTTCATATTTTAATCAAAACAAAATCTGAATTTAATGATAAGGAAACAGTTTAATGACAAATAACTAATGTTGAGAGAACCAGGCATTTTGTCGTATGTCAGCAGAACTCTTGAGAAGCCATAATTGTACAACAATTTCATGTGGGCGAAAACTCAGCGTTAATGAATGTTATTTCCTCATATTTCACCAATCATACACATTTGTTATTTATTTATACAACTGTTTTGTGACATTCAAGCGAAGGTTTTGAACTTCGAATAAATAAAAACAAAATCCATTAAAATATCAATTTATCACGACACGCACACAGCCGCGCAAAAAAAAAAAACAAAACAAAAATTAACAAAAAAAAACAACATTTATTTTATTTCATTCGCCGCATTTGCCCACTAAAGAATTTTGTGAAAATGTCATTAATTTTCCTCATATTAAATTGTTTTTTCCTGTTGATGAAATTTTAATTTCATTTCGGTTTCGCTTTTCTTTGCAGATGGTTACCAAAATCCGCCATGAGGCCCGTGGGCCCCGATACCTCACACTCCGATTGCATATTGGTCGTTGGTGTTTCCCGTCCCAAATTAGCCGTAGTCTTTCTTACCGTTATGTTGATATCCTTGTTTCTGACATTTCATGTCCTGTACGACAGTGCCGTTTACAATATCCAAGCAGCCCAGGCGGTGCACGAACATCATCACCGCTTAGCGTTAATCAATTCCAACAGTATTAGCGGTTTAGGTGGCGGAGGAGATGGAGGTAGAGCAGCAGGAGGAGGAGCTGGTCCGGGTGGCAGTGGTGCAGGCAATCGTTTTAATCATTTGCCTGAGGATTATACGCATAATAACAAGCATGCGGGCGATATATCATCATTATCATCAGCGTCGTCGTCATCGTTGTCCTCATCGTCCTCCTTATCATCGCCCAATCAACAGATAAGTCATCCAATGGTGTTTCCTTCAAATCGTGTACATTTCCCCAAAACCAGTCGACGTTTGCCACAGGTAAGTTGCGAGTATTTGCGGCAATTTTTAGGGATAACAAGACATATTGTTTCAATGAACTCTCTCCTCCAATTGATGGTTGGAATGAGCTAATAGGGATTAGTTTCGGGTTTTTGTCTGTTGCTGCGCATGAATACCAAACAATATCTGCTTAAGGATGTTTTAATAATGCAAATTTTGACACCACGGCTAAATAAATGAGAGCAGATTATAAATGTATACATGACATGAACTGAACTGACATATGACTGGAACTACTTAGAGCCGGGAATATTTCGCTTTTATGTTTGAACCCAAATACGCTTAATTGATAGGCATAAAACACGGTGACGTATGACTATTAGATACTCGTAATATCAGTACGTAAATCATACGCATCAGTTATCCTTTCGATAAAGGATTTTTTGTAACACTATACATAGTTAAATAACACTACAACAATTCCGAACTTTTTTTCCAAAATAACGGCGTTTTGACAATGGATTCTAGTAGAACAGACAGAAGAATATACGTGTATCGGCCTTTAGAAATATTACATCGGAATTTTATTTTAGGGGAGGTTAAAGTTTTCCCCTTTGACTGGCATTACTCCAGCAGAAATGCAGCAACTGTTCTCCCCTGGCTGGAGAAAATGTATGAAAGCTGTATCAGGCTCTCATATATCCCCAATCGACAGAGGGATACCAAAGTGGTATTCATACCCAAAGGGGGAAAGATATGGCACACCAAAGGACTTCAGACAAATTGGTCGATCCTCTTTCCTCTTTTAGATTCTTTCATTAGAGAAAAAGCTGGAAACAAAACTACTGTCGGGTAACCAACCTGCTCACAACAAGGGCGAGTCTACAGAATCTGCCCTACATGAACTTGTGAGCACTATCTAATCGTCCCTATATTTCAAGGAATTCAATATAATAGCCTCTCTTGACTTAGAAGGGGTTTTAATTACCAACATTCAGTCAGATGCGTAATTGCGGCGCTACAACATCTAAGTTTGATCTCTAGCTTGATTAGACTAATTCAAAGCCTGTTCAACATAAGACGCATAACAGCAAGCCTTGAGCCCACAACTCTAACAAGGTTTGTAAGAAGAGGGACCCCATAAGGAGGAGTACTGTCTCACATAGACCAATGTAGGTCCCTAGTGACACCACTGGCTCAGATGACCCTCATCGAAACCAACCTGTTTAAAAGACACAGTTATTAATAATACGGATATCGGTACCACAAAGATCAGTTAGACTTGAAGGTATATAAGCAGGATATAGCCAAGGCGAAATCTACTGTGGTCGCTAATGATTGGGATGCCTATAAAGAGCAACTCAAGATCTATATGAAGGAGCTTAGGAAGGCGCAAAGACGCTCTTGGTATACCTTCTGTGGCGAAGTGGAAAAGGTCTCCGACGCCGCAAGGCTGAGGAAGATAATATCTGCTTAACCATGTACAGTGGGTTATCTACAGGATGAGGCAAATAACAGGACCAAAAACAGCGAGCAGTCGCTCAATGCACTGCTCGACACACATTTCCCGGGAAACTCCCTAACAGAACCCGAGGATCAGAAGGACCAACAAGAGAGCGAGTAGACTGCCAGTGTCGCTAGTTTGTTGACTGAGAGATACAGAATAAGCTGGGCTATTAACAGCTTTGAGCCCTTCAAGTCTCCTGGACCAGACGGCATCACTCCAGCCGCAATGCAGAAAATGTTGAAGTACATTATCCCCTGGCTGGAGAAAATTTATGTAGGCTGCATCAGTCTTTCATACATCCCGAATAGATGGAAGGATACCAAAGTGATATTGATACCCAAAGCGGGAAAGATATCACACACCAGGCCAAAAGACATCAGACCAATTAGCCTATCCTCCTTCCTATTGAAAGGTCTGAAAAGACTTTTAGAATATTTCATTAGGGAAAACCTGGATACAAAACTCCTGTCGGGGAACCAACATGCTTACAATTAGAGGAAGTCTACAGAATCAGCCCTGCACGAACTTGTGAGCACTATCGAATCGTCCCTGCATTTCAAGGAATTCACCATGGTGGAATTTCTTGATATAGAAGAGGCTTTTAACAACATTCACTCAGATGCTGTAATTGCGGCACTGTCACATGTAGAAGTTAACACTAGTTTTATTAGACTAATTCAAAGTCTGCTCAACAGAAGACGCATAACAGCATGTCTTGGGTCCACAACTCTAACAAGTTTTGTAAACAGAGGTACCCCACAAGAAGGAGGAGTACTGTCTCCACTAATTTGGAACCTAGCGGTGAATGGAATGCTGTTTAGGTTAGTGTGGAAACCAGTTTGATAAACAAAGTTATCATAAATACGAATATCGGTACCACAAAGATCGGTCAGACTTGCAAGAAAGATAGACCCCAATACGTCCAGACGTCATCCATATAACTCAATGTTTTCCACATCTTCCTCATCACCACTGCAGAAGTCATTACACTCATTACCTAACTTTCTGGCGTGTTCGCCGATCAGGCAGGGTCCCGTCAGAACTGAAGCTAATGAAGATAGCTTTTTCCTCGCTAGAGCGGAAATATATTTTGACTTTCATAATTCGTATATTGACCACATTTGTCTAGCTACCCTACATATTCCGATTTCTATCAATCTTTCATTGGACTGCCTGATTATCTCTTGCCTAAACAAAAGCTTGCATGTGGAATCATGTTAAATCTAGAACGATGTGGCTGGCAATTTCCTCGACGTCCTTCAACCAAACACGACAGAATTGGTTCTCTTTACTAGGAAATATAAGGTCCCTTATGTGAGCCTTTCTCGGATAAGTGGAACAGATCTAGTCTTTTCTGAAAGTGCAAAATTTTTAGGAATAATTCTAGATAGGAAACTGTTAGACTTAACGTATTGGAAAGTGTAAGGAAGGCCAACTTCGCCTTATATTCCTGCAAAAACTGTAGGGTCGCGGTGGGGCCTCTCTACTAAAATCGTCCATTGGATATATACTCGTATGTAGCAGTAATTCGTCCAATACTGTTATACGTCATTGTGGCATGGTGGACGGCAACTGACAAACTAACCATCACCAACCTACTATCAAAGGTTCAGAGAACTGCCTGCCTGAGCATAAGCGGAGCCTTAAGGACTACAGCGAATGAGTCTCTACATGCCCTTCTCCATATACTGCCGATTAATATTGTGGCGAGAGAAGTTGCAACCAGAGCGGCACTAACATTAAACTGCCTATCAATGTGGAGGTACAAAAACTACGGTCACATGAGGATATCAAAGTGTAGTGCTATAGTAACCGACCGAGTGGACTATATATCAACTGTGTACACCTTCGAGAAGAACTACATCACTATGATTCCAGCCAGAGATGAATGGGGTGGCATAATACCAGGTAATAGAAACCATCTCCACTAATATACGGATGATTCGAAGCTCGATGAAAAGGTTGGCTTCGGAGTACACTGTGAAGAACTTAGTTTGGATATAGCTCACAGACTACCAGATACCTGCAGTGTCTATCACGTCGCAATAATGGCAATATGGGAAGTCGCCAAGTGGCTGAGTCCCAACATAGTAACCAACACTGGCGTTGTCATTTACTCGGACAGCCAGGCTGCCATCAATTCTCTGGAGGCCACATCCCTAAATTCACAAACAGCCCTCGACTGCCGCGGATCTCTTAACGAGATGCCTGATCAGTTTAATATACACCTCATATGGGTGCCTGGGCATAGGTATATCCCGGGGAAATGCAAAACCGATGGACTTTCTAGGAAAGGGCCGACATTACAAATTCTCCAAGAATTTGGAGAATCTACTATCCACTATCCACGTGCAAGCTTTGGCTTAGGCAAGAGGCAAAGACAGTAGGGTTGCTAGAAAAATCTGGCCAAGGTATGACCTGAGAAGATCAAAATATCTCCTCAGAAAGGCAAAGATTGTTAGTATCAGTTCTGACGGGACACTGCTTGATCGGCGAACACGCCAAAAGATTGGGTATTGACTCCAATGACTTCTGCAGAAGCTGCGGAGATGAGGAAGAAGTGGAGCATTGTGCACTTGCTATGCTACTGTCCCGCTTTGAGTAAACGACGAGAGGACATACTGGGGTCGGCCTTTCTAGGCAGTCTAACAGATCATTCCGGTACCGATATTTGTACTTTCGATAAATTTGTATATCAAACAGGTTGGTTTCGATGAGGAGAATTTTAGCCCGTGATAACACTAGGGACCTAAACTGGTCTATGTGAGCTGGTCAAAAAATACGACTGACACCCTAACCTAAACCAACGCCGTGCAATGTAAGACAATGCATCAGTTTACACATCCACTATTGCGATGGCCAAAATCAGTGAATTAACGTTCGAATTGCTTCAGCACGCAGATTTAGTCTCTTCGGATTAATTTGTATTTCTGGAAAAAATTTTTAAATCTCTCCCATATTTCTTGTGTTTTCTTTGTTAGGTCGGAAAATGTTGACATCGCCCTCTATGAGGAACTTGGGCTATCCATTGTAAAAAGACTGATGTTTACCTTTCAGAAATCTTAGATATTAGAGAGGTAGCGGAATGGCTGAAAATTAATGTTCTGGCCAAAGTCGGTACCAATACTTCTTCTGATAGTCAGACTGCTGTCAAATCCCCGGAAACTGTATTCCTGAATTCAAAAACCGCCCTCGACAGTCGCAGATCTCTTAACGAGCTGGCTTAACAGTTTAATATTAACGTAATGTGGGTACCGGCCAACAGTGACATATCATGGAGCTGCAAAGCAGATGAACTTGCAAGACTAGGAACTACCTTAGCCGCTCCATGGGAACTGGAATTTGTTGGCATGCTTTAAGTGACCTGCAAGCTATTCCTGAGAGACACGGCAACAAATTACAGGTATGGACTGCTCAGGATCTGCACACGTCGTTATCGAGACCTTATTGTGTGTGTCATGAGGGGAGACTGCCTTATTCGAAGGCACACAAGAAGATTGCAAGTCTTGTGTAATGAAGCTGTGGAGAAGAAGAGGAGAAGGAATCAATGGAACACCTTATGTGTCTGTGTCCCGCTCTCTCTTGAAGCGGCAGGCTCCCAAAGCTCTCACTTCTTTGGCTAGTTTGCTACCTAGGCAGGGGATAAATCCCACCAATTTCTGAGCCTTTTGATGTATACAAATGATCAGGGTTTAATATTCTAACTTTGCTATTGGAGAAAACGTGGCATAGTTTGACAGTTTACGTAAAAAATGCTGGCATTAGGAGAAGTGTGTAAACAATTTTTTTTCTTCACTTGACTATTCAAAATACCTTCCTTCACTTAGAAGGAACTCAACTCCACAGTGAGAAAACCATTAAATAATATCAATAACAGATCAACCCCGGATAGGGAATCGTCGAAATAATTCTAATCTTCATGTTTAACCCCTAGAAGTTTCTTCAAGATGATCAGAAGTATATACATACTGTTTTAAATAGCCTTTTCTGCAACTCCCAAATACAACATATGATTTGTTCGGAAAAAAATTAGAAAAACAAGTAAGTTCAGCCGGGTAAACCGACTTATGAATCCCCTCACCTTGAGTCCCACAAAATTTTCGTAAATTTAGTTATTTTTTTTTTTGTTTTAATTAAATTATTATCAATTTAAATTGCATTTAATAACTTAAAAGTATGTACTGGTATTAAAGTTAAAAGATGTTTACTTTTGGTACAAAATGGCCCATTTGTGTGGGAGGTACCAAAAGGAGCGTTGCAACAATGCCCATTTTTCACTGTATTGTAGGAACTATTAAACCATTACACTGTACAAAATTTAAGGTCTTTGTATGCACTGATAATAAAGTTGTAAGCTATTAACTTTTGGTTCTAAATTGTCCTTTTGTGTGGGAGGTACCAAAAGAAGCGTGGCATCTTCGCCCATTTTTTTCGAGGTAATAGTGACTAATAAACTAATACTATGTGTAGAATTTCAGAGGATACAAATATGTAGTATAAAAGTTATTAAATAATCAATATTTCACTAAATGTTAACCCTTTGTGGGGGAGGTACTAGAAGGAGTGGATCAATAAGGCCCATCTTTGAACTTAGCTGGAGATAGAAGAAACTATTACCACATACCAAATTTGAAGTCAATCGGTTACTCCTTTCGGGAGTTATCGTACGCACCAGCCAGCAGAGAGACAGACAGACGGACGGACGTTGCTCATTCGACTTAAAACGACCCAAAACGGATATCCGCCGAACATACTTAGGGTCTTAGATCACTAAGATTGATTAAGAGGAAAAAATCCATTTTTGAACTTTGACCTCGCCCCCTGCCACCAATTTCAATTTAATTAAGAAAAGACTAAAAGTCGGGCGGGCAAACTATTAGCGCTTAAATACTAAATAGGCAGGAACATTTATATGTGTCTATAACTAAATCTGAACCGATTATCCCCAAATTAAGCAGTATTCGTTCCTAAATTAAGAAACTTCTTTCTGTCAAATTTTGTAATGATTGGAAGTAAAGTACAACTTCTATAGAGCTTTGATACCAAATCGGTAGTAACATATATATGGGGGCTATATCTATATCTGATCTGATTTTTCCCAAATTTGGCAGTGTTTATTCATTGAATAAGAAACCTCTTTCTGTCGAATTTCGTACTTATCGGATATAAAATACAGTTTCTACAGAGCTTACATGTCAAATCGTGGGTGACATATATGTATATATGGGGGCTATATCTAAATCTAACCCGATTTTCCCCAAATTGTGCAGTGTTCATTATTGTAATAAGAAACTTCCTTTTGCCAAATTTCGTACCGATCGGGTGTAAAATACAGCGCTTACATGTCAAATCAGGGGTACCATATATATGGGGGCTATATCTAAATCTGAACCGATTTTTCTTAAATTCAGTATTGTCTCTAAGTGTATCAAGAGACTTCTCTGTGTCAGTTTTTTTAAAGATCGGTTAAAAAATGTTGCTTATACAGTGCATATGAGGAGGAGGTACATATATATGGGAGCTATATGTAAATCTGAACCGATTTTAATCAAATTCAACAGGGATCGTCCTTGGACCAAAGTAAAGATATGTGCTAAGTTTCGTTGAGATCCGACCATAATTGCGACCTGTACTTTGATTACAAGAATACATGCACAGACAGACGGACGGACATAGCTAAATCAACTCAGGAAGTGATTCTAAGTCGATCGGTATAATAAACGTTGGGTCTATTATTTCTCCTTTTGGGTGTTACAAACAGATGCACAAAGTTATAATACCCTGTACCACAGTGTTGTGTAGGGTATAAATATTATGGAAACCACAATTTAATTAGAACAAAGTCTTCTCAAACATATAATATTTGTATTTGTGTCAAATATTAAATATTCGGAGTATACCCCAACCATTAGTATGTTTCATGTAGAGTATGTTTTGGATTGTACAATACAGAAGCGAGAAAAAAAAACCAGACCTGCTAGGTCATCATTTAAATGCTAATCGTATCTCATTAAATACCACAATGTCAGCCCTATTTCCTTTCATCCAAATTAAATTATCCTTAAATTCATAAGGGAATATCTTTTTTCTATGTCCCTCAACCTAAAGTGCATTGCTCTTTAACCACTTTCCGACAACAAGAGACCACAATTTCTACACTTAATTAAATTTCAAAACTGTCATTTGCAAAACAAAAATATGACTTGATTACAAGCCAACGACAATAAGAAATAATTAACACTTTTTTTGCTGAGAATTAAAAAAACAACTCAACATTTTCATTGGCAACGAAAGGATATTTGTGTCTGTTTGTGCATCAGTAGCAAAAAGAAATCCTATGTGTCCTTCACTCGGAACTGTTGAACTCTGGCGCAAACAATGTCAATGTACAACAGCAAAGAACAATGCCAAAATCCGTCCGAAATTTTTGTAGTTGGACAAATGTCGAATTGTTGCTACAATTAGAGATATTCGTCAGTTAGCACCCTTGGTGGAAATAAATGGACTATGCACAATTATTACAGTTGGAGGTTATAGGAAAAAGAAGGTTAATATTTTCTAGAAGTAAATTGTTGCGACTTTTTTTCTACAATTAAATTTCTTTCACCAAATTCTAGCCAATCTAGTCCGTAGAAGACATGCCTTTCGTCTGCATCAAAATATCTGCACTGCAAGACTTTAATTTATTACTCGATATAACATTCTTTTGGCTACTCCTTCCTCTACCTTCGGTGGTGACTTTAAAATGGACTAAATTTTCTAGCCACATTAGTGTCCTCTTTGGTGTGGTAAACCCACCTGCCTTCCCCCTCCCAAAAAAAGGTAAATGTAATTAGATTTGTTTCTACAAATTTAATTAAATTGTCCGGCAAAAATGACACTACAGCCAAATAGGGAAGCCTTTTGTATTTGTATTTTTGTCAGACATTGAAACAATGTCATTGCCCTCCCACATACATTCATTACACTAATGTCAGCATAATGAGCATCAAAATTAATGGAAGTTTTATTCGAAAACAAATCAAAGAAATGTGTACCAAAAAAAAGTAGAACAAAAAATGAAATGTTGACAACACAACTCGAATAATGAGACAGTGTGAGCAGCGAGCAACGGACTGTAGGACAGACAAAAGGACAATGGTCCTATTTCATAAAACTAATTGCTATAATTTGCTGAGTTTATGTCCAACCTCGCTAGGCCATAGACCAGCTTTGCTGCAGACACAAATGGTCGAGAATCAAGGGTCACAAATACATTGCAAATTACAAAAAAAAATGTCTGCAACAGTAGGTCTCGTAATTGGACAAAGGACAGTGTTTGGCTACACAAAAAAATGTCTGATTGTCATTTGGTTCAAAAAGGAAAATACCATTACAAAGTGACCAAAATAGGCTCTTTAATTTCATACACCAAAATTATTTATTTATTTGGACAATATTTTCTTAAAAAAAAATAAAACATAGTTAATTTAAATAAAAACAAATTTACGATATCTGATTAAAGAATTATGTTCTTCAAATAGAAATTAATCAAAGTAAACAAATATTCAAATATTAAGTACAACAATGGTGCTAAAATGGTTGAATATGGTCCCAGTAGCTCTTGGAACATAAACTATAGCTAATAATATTTTTGCATGTATACTTTTAGGGGCAAAGTGGGACAAACCGGTTACATATTGATTGTATAGTGGAGAAAAAGGGTTAAATAACACAGTACAGCATTTTTCAGCTCATTGATTTGGGACTCAATTCTGAGAATTGGACGTGAAAGTAGCCCCAACAATAAGAATTTCTACATCATTCGTTTAGTCAAATTGGTTCAATTAATAATTTAATGGCCATACGATTTTTTTGCTCAAGGTGGATTTTTAGCACTTTTTCTATATTAACAATTGCAAAAAATTTCTGTTCTGTTTTATAATGTTCTGTTTTATACGTATACGAGGTACGTAATACGTATGGGTTAGAATATTTAATATCGACCTATGTAGTTTTTTCTGGCTAAAATGTTTATAAGCAGTTACAAATAGGTAAAATAAGATCGTACTATCATTTTTATTTAAAAACCAGTAAGGAAAGGCAGAAAGTCGGGCGGGGCCGACTATATAATACCCTACACCTCCCTAACAATGCGATAAGGGTTATTGCGATAATAATTTGAAATAATTGGTAAATGGGTAGGAACATATTATCTAATTCTGAACCAATAATCGCTAAATTAAGCAATATTCGTTCCTAAATTGAAAAACATCTTTCTGGAAAATTTTAATGATCGGAAGTAAAGTACAACTTCTATAGCGTTTTGATACCAAATCAGGAGGAACAATCAATATAAATCTGAAAAGATTTTCACTGAATACTCATTCATGTAAAAGACCTCTTTCTGTCGAATTTCGTACTGATCGGATATATAATACAGTCTCTACAGCGCTTACATTTCTAATGGGGGGTAACTTATATATGGGCGCTATATCTCAATCTGAACCGATTTTCTCCGAATTTGGCAGTATTCCTTCGAGTAATAAGAAACCTCTTTCTGCCGAATTTCGCACTGATCGGATATAAAATGCAGTTTCTACAGCGCTTACATATCAAATCGGGGGTTACATATATATGGAGGCTATATCTAAATCCGAACAGATTTTCTCCGAATTTAGCAGTATTCCTTCATGTAATAAGAAACCTCTTTTTGACAAATTTCGCACTGATCGAATATAAAATACAGTTTCTACAGCGCTTAAATGTCAAATCGGTTCTAAATCTGAACCGATTTTCTTAGAATTTAGCAATATTCCTTCATGTAGAAAGAAACCTCTTTTTGCACTGATCGGACATAAAATAACATTTTTACAGCGTTTACATGTCAAATACGTATATATGGTGGCTATATCTAAATCTGCACCGATTTCCTCCAAATATAAAAGTGCTCATTCATATAATAGAACCTCTTACTGCCGAAATTCATACTGATCGGATATAAAATAAAGCTTTTACAGCGCTTACATGTCAAATCGGGGCTAACATATAAATGGGGGTTATATCTAAATCTGAACCGATTTTAACTGAATTCAATAGGGATCGTCCTTGGGCCAAAAAAAAAATATGTGTAAAGTTTCGTCGAGATTGGACCATAAATGCGACCTGTACTTTGATTACAAAAATGTACTTTGATTGCAAAAAATCGGTATAATAAACGATGGGTCTATTTCTTCTCCTTTTGGGTGTTACAAACAAATGCACATAGTTATAATACCCTGTACCACAGTGTGGTGTACAGCCGATCAAGAGCAATTAAAAATTTTGTAAAACTCAACAACTAATTTTTTTAATTTTTTCAAAAATTAAAATGCCCACAAAATTTTTTCCAAAAAATTTAGTCGTATCTGCTTATAAACATTTCAGCCAAAAATAAACTACCTAGGTCGATATTAAATATTCTGACCCGTACATGTATTTTCCAATATTTTACTGACAGATATTTTATGACTTTGTGGGTATTTTTCGATTTTTAGCTGGGTGCCCTTTTTTCGGGTAGGTTTGTTCCGCATTTTTTTCTCCTATTGAATATCTAGAACTTTGTCTCAGACACATACCAAGAAAACAATATAGAAAAAGTGCAAAAAATCCACATTAATGGCGAATTCTTTTCTGCAAAAAAGTGCAACATTTTCATTGCCCTTTTTCCGAAAACGGCACTTTTGTGATACTTTTTTGAAATTTGATAATTTAGTTACTCGAATTTAGCACAACTACAATTTCAAACCAGTAAGGAAAGGCTAAAGTCGGGCGGTGCCGACTATATAATACCCTACACCACTCTCGTAATATTGAATAACTCTGATATATAAATTTTGTAATTCATGTATAAATTGTTTACATAAATTTACTTTTGGGACATTTTATACTTAAATAATACCCTGTACCACAGTGTGGTGTAGGGTATAAAAACGATTGGATCTAAAGAGCCAAATCGGATGAAACATATATATGGGAGCTATAGCTAAATCTTAACCGATTTTCTTCAAATTCGGTAGTGTTGGTTCATGGATCAAGAAACTCTACCATTCTAAATTTCAACACGATTGGATGTAAAATACAGCTTTTATAGGACTAAAGGGCCAAATCGGACGAAACATATATATGGGAGCTATAGCTAAATCTTAACCGATTTTCTTCAAATTCGGCAATGTTGGTTCATGGATCAAGAAACTCTACCATTCTTAATTTCAAAACGATCGGATGTAAAATACAGCTTCTATAGGACTAAAGGACCAAATCGGACGAAAAATATATATGGGAGCTATATCTAAATATGAACCGATTTTCTTCAAATTCGGCAATGTTGGTTCATGGATCAAGAAACTCTACCATTCTAAATTTCAAAACGATCGGATGTAAAATACAGCTTCTATAGGACTAAAGGACCAAATCGGACGAAAGATATATATGGGAGCTATACCTAAATCTTAACCGATTTTCTTCAAATTCGGCAATGTTGGTTCGTGGATCAAGAAACTCTACCATTCTAAATTTCAAAACGATCGGATGTAAAATACAGCTTCTATAGGACTAAAGGGTCAAATCGGACGAAAGATATATATGGGAGCTATATCTAAATCTGAACCGATTTCAACCAAATTCAATAGCGATCTTAACAGCCGCGAAATACTCTCAACTGCAAAATTTCAGAACGATCGGAGTGAAATTGCGACCTGTAGTCGACGAACAACTTTACATGGACGGACGGACGGACGGACGGACGGACATCGTTAAATCGACTCAGCTAGTGATTCTGAGTCGATCGGTATACTTTAAGGTGGGTCTAGCTGTGTTATTTTAAGGTGTTACAAACATCTGCCGTGAAACAAACTTATAATACCCTGTACCACAGTGTGGAGTAGGGTATAAAAAGCGATAATATGGTACAGTTTTCGGAAAAAGGGCAATGCAAGTGTTGCACTTTTTTGCAGAAATGAATTCGCCATAAGCTAAAAAAATCGTATGGCCATTCAATTATTAATTCAGCCTACTTGACTCAACGAATGATGCGGAAGTTCTTATTTTCTTACCACGTCCAATCCTCAGAATTGAGACCCAAAATCATGTGTTGTACTGTGTAAGGCACAATGGGGAAAAAACTGGTTAAATGTGGTATAGTGGTGCAAGAAGGTTTCGATGTAGTTGAGGTATAATATAAGCCTAGGGAATCTCTGACAAAGCGTGGCGACAAAAAGTAGCCGAAGTAAGCCAGTTTAGTCTTTTACATTGAATTCTACTGATATGAATAAATCTCAACACACGAAACACTGGGTATTTGTTAAAATTAAACAACAAGTGCAAAAATTAAATATGTATTAAACAAAATACATATTGATTTCAACGATTTTATTTGGTCTCTCTTCACTGTGTCATCGACAACCCTCAACCGAAAGCAACGGTGCGAAAACCTTCGTCATAAGCTAAATCATAATTTTGTCCTGAAAAGAATATATGAAACGAAAAAGAGCATTTTTATAGCCTCTACTCTAATATTATTTTCCATTTTTTTCTTCCCTCTCTCTCCATTTCTATTCTATTCGTCCATGTTCGTTCTGATGCTATGGCCCATTACCGTACCCATTGATGCAGGCTCTCATCATTGGCATACGAAAGTGTGGCACTCGGGCTCTGCTGGAAATGCTGTACCTTCATCCGCGCATCCAGAAGGCCGGCGGTGAAGTCCACTTCTTCGATCGCGATGAAAATTATATGAAAGGTCTGGAGTGGTATCGCAAAAAAATGCCCCATTCGTTTCGAGGACAAATAACGATAGAGAAATCTCCCAGTTATTTCGTATCGCCAGAGGTAAGTAAATTCTATATTGTGTTGTGTTGTGTTGTGTGATGTGGTGTATTGGTGTGAGTGAGCCAAAGGCTTCATTAGTGTTAGTGTTATGACTGTCTGTCTATGTATGTGTGTGTGTGTGCGGAGGAGAAACTTTGGATGAGTTTTGTGCAAATGTTACACTTTAAAATTGCCAAATTTATTAAATTGTTATAAATGAATATTTCTAACAAGTAAGGAAGTACAGTCGGGTAAACTGACTTACGAATCCTCTCACCATCAGTCCCAAAAATATTCGTAAAGTTATTTACGAGGTTTTTTGTAATAATTTTTCCTCGAATGTTAATAATATTTTGGAATTTATGTATAAGATTAATTAAAAAATAATTAAGAAGTAAAGTCCAAGCTGACTGATCTCTTTACATATAAGTTAAGAATTATTGTATACCCTACATTGTTATTATTTTCAATAAAGAAATTAATTGAATACTCGTATGCAATACAAAGTACAATTATATTCAAATTGTATGGTCCAAGGAAAAGCCGGGTTACTAAGACCATGTGGCTAGAGTTTGCAGCGACATACCAGAGCTTCTGGTGGGAATCGAACCCACGACCCCACGAACTCATAGGCGAGCACGCTAACTACCCATCTACTGGGGCGCTCAAACTTTAAATTATATTATTATTAATGTTGATTGCATTTAATAACTTTAAGTAAGAATGTGTTTTATTAACTTTATTTTACAATTACTGTACTTTATTTATAATAAAGCACAATAGAGCACATTTGTTTATTTTTTTCTTTTAATTATATTATTGTTAACGCTTATTGCATTTAGTAACTTTAAAAAATAATATGCTTTATTAACTTTTATTTTACATTTCTTGTAAGTTATCAATAATAAATTTAAATTTTATGAATTTTATACTGCTAGTGCGATTTAAACACAATTTTAGTATAGAAATCTGCGGAATAGATGTTCAATGTCAAAGAATGAAATAAAGGAGACATTTCAAGAAGTATTTCTCCCAAAACATCTGCCACCCGTCTTAACGCATTACTCCCTCTAAAAAAATGTTATATCAAAAGTATTAGAACTCAATGGATTTTTTGGGAGATGTTTTCGACAAAAAGTTCCTTGTAAAAAGTCACTATAGGTCATCACATTACACTTTAATGGCAATCAAATGGTTTTATAAATATATCGTTATTATTGGTAATGCATTGAGTTTTGTGTGGTCTTGAAATGCATCTTTGTTCTCAATTGTTTAAAGATAACTTATAATACGATATATTTAAAAAACCATTGAGTTGCCATAAAAGTGGGGGTCTCGGATGTTTTGGGAGAAATATTTCTTGAAGTGTCTCCTTTCTCTCGATCTTTTACATGGAACAGCTATACCCAAGCTTTCTATACAAAATTTTTTTTATGAATTTACTAACCCTTCATTTACCCAGCAAACTTTGTGGATAAATACGATATATTTAAAAGACCACTGGATTGCCATTAACAAGTATTGTGGGGACCTATATTGATTTTTTAAAAGGAATATTTTTTTCCAATACATTACCCAAAAAGTCCATCGATAAATATGACTTTTGATATATAATTTTTTTTCGAGGGAGTTTTTCAGGGACAAAGTGATGCAAGGGGTAATCGGGCGTCTTAAGAAAAATCTCCTTTATTTTGTTCTTTGACATGGAACATCTATTTCGAAGCCTTAAATACTAAAGTTTCGTTTGAATTTACTAATCTCTTGGTTTACCCAGCAAACTTTGTGGCTACCCAGTAAAAAATTACTGGTTATATTTGTAATTGACTCGCCAAGAAATATTTCCAGTTTCGTTTGCCAAGACTCAATTAAGCACTTCTTTCTGCATTCTATTGAAGTAGCTGTAGAACTGGTGCTAAGTCATTAATTCTTCATTGTATTTTTTTCCTTCCGAAATATAATGAGCTATATTTTTTCTGGATTTTCTAATGGATAACTTAGTTCCAAAAATCCGCAAAAGTAAGCGAGTCTAAAAATATAACTGTCAAATAGTCAGCTTAATTCCATAAATCCCAAAAAGGAGGGAGGCTATCGAAAAATCTCGTACCCTCAAATACTTAGTAGAATTTAGCGTTGGTGAGTGCGATCCTTTGATGGTGCAGGTAGCTAGCATGAACTGTTTTGAAGCAAGAAACCCAGGTTCAAATCCTCGTCGGATAGAAATAAAAAATAAATAAGTCTATAAAATAAAATTAAAAATAGAAAATAAAGAGAGAAATAAAAACGAAAAAAATTTTTTTTTTCTTTTTTCTAACCTGGTCAAAAAATCGAAAAAAGGCGTTATTTTTTAAGCAATTCAGAAATAGTTCCGGAATTCTCATCCCTTTATAAAAAGAATGGGTTAGAATAGCGAGTGGGGAATTAGTAAACACAAAGCTGATTAATTCCCCACTCGTTTGTTTTTTCGGAATATTTTTTTCTGGGTACATATGTATGTATCTCGAAAACGCGATGTCACAGAAAAAAACAGTTATTGCCACTCGATTTAGCGTGTCGAAAATATGCGGGTTCAGTTGTTTTCATCGAGGATACAATTTTAAAGTGTATTTTGCACACACAGTGTTATCGTCCGCTCCAACCAGCCAGAAAGACGGAATGACGGACGAACATTGCTCAAATGTGTAAAATTGCACAAAATGGATTTCCGACAAACATACTCAGGTTTTTAGGTCACCCCATCGATGTGGTACACTTTTGGCCCGTAGCAAATGATATATACCCTCCTCTATGTAAGATGAGCATATAAAAAAATATTGGTATACCCTACACTACTATGTGGTACAGGTTATTATAATTCTTTGGGCCAAATGTTTGTGACGCCTCCGTCGTCTGTCCGTCCTTCCGTCTGTTCATCTTAAGTTTTTCGCAAAGTACAAGTCGAAATATAACTCCGATCTTGAGAAAATTTGTTACACAGCACTTTCTTGCATCAGGGACGAAGCCTGTTTAAATTAGTCAAAATCGGTTCAATTATAGATATAGTTCCCATATGTACGAGTATGTACATTAGGGCGGGTTGATTTGTATGGATGAAAAAAAATTAAAAATCGTATAGCAAAAACGTAATCTACATTAAATTCTAAGAAAATTCTCCGAAGAAACCCTGGGTCTAAAATCAAAATCTAATCCGCTCCTCTCAACTTGACATTTTTTTTCCTCTTCTTTCGCTTAAATTATTTTCTTTTTTTGAAATATATTATGTTTTATTATACACTCACTTTAGTGATACGAGGGTATATATCATTCGCTACGGGCCAAAAGTGTAACACATCGAAGGAGTGACATGTTTGGCGGATATCCGTTTTAGGTCGTTTTAAGTCCAATGAGCAAAGTCCGTCCGTCTGTCTGCTAGCTGGTGCGCACAATAACTCTCGAAAGTAGTAACAGATTGACTTCAAATTTGGTATGTGGTAATATTTTTTTCTATCTCCGGCTAAGTTGAAAGATGGGCCATATTGGCTCACCCCTTCTAGTACCTCCCCCACACAGTGTTAATATTAAGTGAATTATTGATTATTTAATAACTTCTATACTACTTATTTGAATCCTCTGAAATTCTACACATAATATTATTCTATTAGTTACTATCACCTTAAGCCCACAGAAATCGATCACCTATCTCGGCATACGACTGGATACAAAACTGTTTTTCTCGTCCCAGATAAACTACACAACGGAAAAAGCGACCACAATTACATCGCAACTCAGCAGATTAATGTCAAATATCGGAGGACCTCTCCCAAAGAAGAGAAAATTGCTGATGGAGGCCTGCAACAGCATCCTCCTCTATGGATGCGAAATTTGGGCTCGGAGCTTGTGTACGAAACAAAGAGCACAAAAATTGCTAGCAGTACAGAGGACAGCAGCGTTGCGAGTTACATCAGCCTACCGCACCTTATCAGCATCGGCTGTCAGGTAATAGCCGGTATGATACCCATAGACCTAGTGGCAGAGGAGAGGCTGAAACTCTTCGAAGCAAAACTGAATCAAAATGAAACCTCAAACCTGGGGGAAATAAAAGATGAGACTTTTGAAAAATGGCAGACCCGCTGGAATCGGGAAACGTATGGCAGATGGACCGCGAAGCTCATCCCTAACTTAAGAATATGGGTAAATAGAAAACATGGAGATGTAAATTACTACATCACGCAGATGATATCCGGGCATGGATACTTTCGAAAATACCTGTACAAACGAGGTAAATGCAGCTCACCCTTCTGCTTATACGAAGAAGAAGAAAATTTAGATGACGCAGAACATACGTTCTTCAGTTGCAGCCGATGGGTAGAACCCCGTTTAGCAATGGAACGGCAAGTAGGAGCTATCACAGCAGAGAATATAGTCGAAAAAATGACAACAAATGAAGAAATGTGGATTGCAATATCAAAATACTGCGAACAAATCTTAAGAAACAAAAAGAGAGATCTAGATAACGCTTGATCAAGCTAAGCTAATTTGAACGGCGGGGCTTGGACGCAGGAAAGAGATAGAAGAAGGCAGCAATGGCCGAAAGAGGGCCACCTCGAAGTAATGCGAAAGCGGTGCCGAGGTGGATGCAACTCCCAGAGGTGACAAGGTGGGTTTTTAGTCGGTATGAAGATCGAGTCCGACATACCACGCTGAGTGACGGCTCAACGTGAATGTAGAAATACATTTTCCCATCTTAACCGGAAAAAAAAACAAAATCACCTTAAGAAAAATGGGCGAAGTTACCTCGCCCCTTTTGGTGCGTTCCACACAAATTGACCATTTTGCTCCAAAAGCGAACAGCTTATAACTTGAATACCTATACACAAAAAGACTTGAAATTTTGTACAGTGTAATGGTTTCATAGTACCTACAATCCAGTGAAAAATGGGCGAAGTTGCCACGCCCCTTTTGAGGCCACACAAAATGGACAAATCATGTTATCATTTTTTTTAATCATTTTTTACTTGGGTGAATATTTTTTTTAATGAAAACAATTTAGAGTGTGGAAAAGATATAACAATTTTATTCAGAAAATTCGATTTCTTTTTGGAAAAGGCTATTTTTTCTAACATTTATTTTTTTTTTGGCAAAGGCGGGCATGTAAATTTTCAAGTCGAGAGGCGCGGATTAGGATTTTATTTTAGATACATGGTTACTTCGGAGAATTTTCTTAGAATTTTATGTAGTTTAAGTTTTTGCTATACGATTTAAAAAAAATCAACCCGCCCTAATGTACATCCCTATTCGGCACTTAAGCGCAGATCTTTACGAAATTTAGCATCCGACAGTTTCATGAGGCTGTATTGACCTCTGCTAAATTTCACAAAAATCGGATGAGATTTTATATAGCACAATTTACATAAAATTTTTTGCAGAATGGTGATAAAGGTTTTTTTTTGGCAAAGAACGATAGTTGGCAAATTTAAAGAAAATTGGTTCAGATTTAGATATAGCCCTTATACATACTTATATCCCGATTTCCGTTCGTTTCCTTTGAGAACCTTGTGGACTATTAGTGGGATGGGGCTTGTTAATATACCAAAATAAATATAAACATCTAAAAAGTGGATGTTGAACCACAGTTTTTAGCGTAACTCGAGAACTATTAATCCTAGTTGGTTCTGGATATTGCGAAAAAGATTAAGTATTTTGAGAATATTTTAATAAATTTATTGTATATATATATAAATATATATATTATATATTTATATATTGTATATTATTATATATTTATAATTTCATTTCAAAGTCTGATCGATCATGGATCAGGAATAAAATGATACAATTCCAAAGAAAATCGACGCATAATTTAAAAAGTTGTAGCTGTATGTCCTGTAGTCCCCCTATTTATTCTTCTTTGTAGTTTACATTTAAATGAAATTAAATTTGGTATAGAGGAGGGACAAATAAAAATAGTCAACCTGAAAAAAATCGCTTATGTAGTGCTTATATATTGTCCCAAACATATTCTACTGGAATCATACATATGTTCAGGGTACGTACCAAATATATAATATTTGAGTCGCACAAACAAAAGTATATTTGCATCCAAATATTTGTATACCCTACACCACACTGTGGTACAGGGTATTATAACTTTGTGCATTTGTTTGTGACACACAAAAGGAGAAGAAATAGGCCCATCGTTTATTATACTGATCGACTTAGAATCACTTTCCGAGTTGATTTAGCTATGTTCGTCCGTTCGTCTTTGCATGTACTCTTGTAATCAACGTACAGGTCGCAATTGTGGTCCGATCTTAACGAAACTTAGCACAGGATGAACCGTATTGAACTTGATTATAATCGGTTCAGATTTACATATAGCTCCATACCTCCGATTTTGCATATATGCACTGCAGAAATAGTATTTTATGCCCGATCGGTACCAAACTCGGCAAAAAGAGGTAGCTTATTAAAGGAATGAACACTGCCACATTTGGGAAAATCGGTTTAGATTTAGATACAGCCCCAATACTCGTATACATATATATTACACCCGATTTGACATGTAAGATTAGTAGAAACTGTACTTTATATCCGATAATTATGAAATTCGACAGAAAGAAGTTTCTTATTATATAAATAAACACTGCCAAATTTGGGGAAAATAGTCTCAGATATAGATATAGCCCCCACATATATGTTTCCTCCGATTTGATGTGTCAGCGCTGTAGAAACTGTAATTTATATATTGCTCGTTATAATACTGCTCGTTTTAAGGTTATAGTTTCAAATCTTGTTTATTATGATCAACACTTCAACTCCTCCTTGGAATATGTCTTGATGAGGAGGTGGAGCTCAGTAATCTGTTAAGTGAAACGGAACCAATTATTCCAAATTATTATCGCAATGCCCCATTTCGCATTGTTAGGGAGGTGTAGGGTATAATATAATCGGCCCGCCTGACTTTTAGTCTTTTCTTACTGTTTTTATTTGAAACTAATATTTCCGAAACATAGATTAATTTCTATTTAAGTATAATGCCTTAATTTAAAGTCTAGTTTTCTGTTTTTCCGAAGTTCAATATTTGTAAAATTAGATTAAAATTTAAATCGTATAATCTTTCATAACTATACACTAGAGCCCCGTTTTGCGTCGATCCCATCTGCGTCGTTTCGATTTGCGTCGCTTTTTAAAATATTTTTTGGAAACTTTCTTTTTGGCGTCTCAGCTGTTTTCGTGTAAATTGTTACTTTCAAACATGTTCAGTTTGGCCTATTATTTAACAATGAATCGACTAACAAACGAACAACGCTTGCGATTGTTGAATTTTATTTATTTTTATTGAATTTTAAAAATTAAATTATATAGACCGTTCTATCGACTCAAATAAAGATTTCATACATTTCTCCAAATTTTGTGTTTTTTTAAATCAAATCCGAAAGCTCCTAAAAACACACGTTGTTTTATTAACCTATAACGTTCCGTATTACCCACGGAGTACTTTTCGTCAACATCTTGGCTCACGAAGAGGAGCTTGATAATTAAAGTTTATTATCCATTAATCTTCGGCATGCGTTGAGGGGACATTAATAACTGATGTAACAATGAATATAAATGAATTAAACTAGTTTTTGTTATATTTTTATGCAAATTATTTTTTCTTTATAATAATTAAAAACGCATATTAAAAAAATATACAAAATATTTTAATTTTTGACACAATCATTTAAAATATGCATTTCAACAGAAAAAAAATGATTCGATTTGCGTCGTTTCGGTTTGCGTCGCATTTCTCCGGTCCCTATTAACGACGCAAATCGGGGCTCTAGTGTATATTGAATTCATGAATTGACAAAATGTGATGAATTGGAATATTTTTAAATTCAAAATTAGTGCTGTAATACTAAATCGAATGTTGCTTTTGACATTTATAACTATAAAGTATAACACGAAATCTAGGAAAAATTAAAACTACAATTCTAATAATCAACAAAGTTTTAAAAATCTTTTTTTAAAAAAAATATATATTTGGAAAACTTCTTAAACAATTACTTTGTTTGAGGGAAAACACTAGGCCGGGTCGATTTGTGGGGAGGCAAAAAAAGTCGCCATTGCTCAGTGAAAATCGTATTCTAGGGATCAAAATAAGAAACTTTGCCGAAGGAACCATACCTCTAAAACGAATTCTAATGTCCCGGAATTTGGGTCGTACTTTTGGGTAGGGGCAAATTTTGAAAAATCCCACTTTGATCCATTTAGAGTACTCCAATCGAGTCCAAATGTATGACCGACTCCCACTAACTTTGGAGGCACACCCCCTGGGGGTTCCATACATTTGGACTCGATTGGAGCACTCTAAATGGGTCAAAGTGGGTTTTTTTCCGGGACATCAGAATTCGTTTTAGAGGTATGGTTCCTTCGGCAAAGTTTCTTATTTTGATCCCTAGAATTCGATTTTCACTGAGCACTTCACTGAGTGGGGGTCGGTCATACATTTGGACTCGATTGGAGCACTCTAAATGGGTCAAATTGGGATTTTTTCCGGGACATCAGAATTCGTTTTAGAGGTATGGTTCCTTCGGCAAAGTTTCTTAATTTGATCCCTAGAATACGATTTTCACTGAGCACTTCACTGAGTGGGGGTCGGTCATACATTTGGACTCGATTGGAGCACTCTAAATGGGTCAAAATGGGATTTTTTCCGGGACATCAGAATTCGTTTTAGAGGTATGGTTCCTTCGGCAAAGTTTCTTATTTTGATCCCTAGAATACGATTTTCACTGAGCAATGGGCGATTTTTAAATCGACCCGCCCTAGTAAACACATATTTATTTGTGAAAGTCAGTTCGCAAATATATTGTGTTCTAAAATAATAATAAAAGCGTTCCAAACAAAATTTCTTAATTTTCGAATAAAATTTATTTATCATTTTTAAATATTCTGTATTTGTGAAAAAAAAAATATTTAAAAATGTTGGTTCAAAATTTATTTTCCTTCAATTTGAAAATGGCGATTTCCCCAGTGTATGTATTTCTGAACAATGACATTTTCATTAAATCCATTTCCTTAGCAGCAGATCTTTTGGGAATTTTCTGGAGCATTACTCAAAGAATTTGTGCCAAATGTACGTCATATATATTTTACGATCACATTTGATTATTCTTCCTTCAATCGTCCCATTCCATACTATCTCATAATACATTTACTTAAATACAGTTCCAACTCCAAAGCAAACTTCATTATGGTAATTATCACAATTCACAACTTAAATGGCATAAATGAATGCCTTTATATGTGTCCATTTAGCTGTATGTGTGTGAATGTCTGAATTTATGTGAGTGTGAGCTGCGAGTGAGTGAGTGTCTATGACGTTTAGACGTTCATTTATTTTCAAAGCGAAATAAAACTTTCATCTCAATTAGCTAATTAATGAATGAACAACAATAATTGTTCTCACTCCTCGGCACCACACAGAGGTCTGAGTTTCTGCGTATGTGTGTGTGTGCGTGCATATGTACGAGTATTTGTGGGTATATTTTATATGTCCGTTCTGGCAAATGCCAGTGTACAGGATTCCCTCTCTGTACGGTGGTGTGTAGTCAATAATTAAATCGGTATAGAAATGGCTCCGTCCAAATCATTGCATCAATTTACTTGCAAACAAACAAACTCACATCATGCATTAGAAAATAACACAGTGCGTCGAAAAATACGAACAAAAATTTAAATGAATATAAATAATTTTAGAAAACAAGTGAAGAAAGGGTCGTAAAATTTTGTTGATTATCGAACTGTCGATGGTCTTTGCAAAAGTGGCTAAAATACCCAATTTAAAGACTTTTAAATCATTAGTATACAAGTTATAAGCAAATTTTACTCCAATTTTGCCATGCATTGTCCGTTGTCCTGTTTGGGATGGATTGGTTAAAAAAATTCATACATTCAGAGTTTCAGGAAAAATTCTACATAAAAATGTATATTGGACATAAGTCCAATACAGCGCCATCTACCGGTTAGAATAATATATACATTTAAACTATTATCATGACAAACCAATCATACATCTTTAAATTTTGCAATTTTTAGCCCATTAGCTCTTATGGCTTCGGAGATTATGCATTACAAACAAATGTACAAAGGATTTTATATATAAAGATAGACATTCATTTTTTAACGATTTAATCTTTTTTTGGGACTACCAAAATGACTTGGTCCTTATCCCAGAAGCTGATCGAGACTATCTATAAAGATATTATTTGCATAGTTCATGGAAATTTTACTTAATGTTACCTAAGCCCATGAGATTTTAAGTTCAACTGATTTTTGATCATTTGAGCCAGACTGGTAGACCGACATTCAAAAATATATTTCTTTGTTTTGTCCTCAACAATCTATAGCTTTTTCTTTTGATTCTAAAAATCACAAACACCAAAAGCCTTTGATAAATGACATATGCTTTTGAAGCACTGTGCGACCGCAATTACTCCATCGCCATTATACATTATTTTTATTTGCCACAGAATGCATTTTAGAATTTATTGAAAAATCTATATTCTTGTATTTATCATGTCGTACATTAATTTTACATTGCTTTTAGAGAACTGTTAAATGACGAATTGATTTATGATATACTATATTCCAGAGGCAAATATGTTACTATAAATTACTCAAAAAGAATCAGATATCAACTAAAAACAGTTTTGATTCTAAATTTAAGAGAGACTCTAATATAGAGAAAGGAAAATATCAATAGTAGACTTTACACAAAATCATAGAATTCGATTCTAATATAGAAGAAACCTCAGAGGTCAACTCTAGTATAGAGGAGGACCTCAGAGGTCGACTCTAGTATAGAGGAGGACCTCAGAGGTCGACTCTAGTATAGAGGAGGACCTCAGAGGTCGACTCTAGTATAGAGGAGGACCTCAGAGGTCGACTCTAGTATAGAGGAGGACCTTAGAGGCCGAATCTAGTATAGAGGAGGACCTCATTGGACGAATCTAGCATAGAAAGTACCCCAGTGGTCGGCTTTAGTATAAAAAAGATCTCAGAGGTCGACTGTAGTATAGAGGAAGACCCCTGAGATGTCGACTCTAGTTTAGAAGAAGATCTTAGAGGTCGACGGTAGTATAGATGAATACCTCATAGGTCGCTCTAGTACAAAAGAAAACCTCAGAAGTCGACTCTTATATAGAGGAAGACCTCAGACGTCGACTGCAGTACAGAGGAAGATTTCAAAGGTCAACTGTAGTAGAGACGAGGACCTCAGAGATCGACTCTGTATAAAGGAAGGCCTCGGAGGTCGACTCTAGTATAGAGAAGGACATCAGATAACGACTCTAGTACAGAGGAGGACCTTAGAGGTCGAATCTAGTATAGAAAGTACCTCAGTAGTCGGCTCTAGTATGGAGGAAGACCACTAGGATGTCGACTCTAGTTTAAAGGAATACCTTAGAGGTCGACGGTAGTATAGATGAATACCTCATAGGTCGCCTCTAGTACAAAAGAAAACCTCAGAAGTCGACTCTAATATAGAGGAAGACCTCAGAGGTCGACTGTAGTAGAGAGGAAGATATCAAAGGTCAACGATAGTATAGACGAGGACCTCATACTTAGGTCGCCTCCAGTACAAAGGAAGACCTCAGAGCTCGACTCTAGTATAAAGGAAGTCCTCAGAGGTCGACTCTAGTATAGAGGAATAACTCAGTGGACGACTCTAGTAAAGAGGAAGAGTCGACCTTTGAGGACTTCCTCCAAACAAGAGTCGACCTCCTCTGTACACGAATCGAGGAATAACTCAGTGGTCGACTCTAGTAAAGAGGAAGAGTCGACCTTTGAGGACTTCCTCTAAACAAGAGTCGACCTCCTCTGTACACGAATCGACCTCTGAGTACCTCCTCTCTACAAGAGTCGACCTCTGAGGTCTTCCTCTATACTAAAGTCGACCCCTGAGGGTTTCCTCTGTACAAGAGTCGACTTCTGAGGCCTATCTCTATACTTGGTCGACCTCCGAAGTCTTCATCTGTACATGAGTCGATCTCTGAAGTCTTCCACTGTAGTAGAGTCGACCCCTGAGGTCTTCCACTGTAAAAGAGTCGACCTCTGAGGTCTTCCTCTGTACTAGAGGTGACATAAGTATGAGGTCCTAATCTATACTCGTACTACAGTTGACCTTTAAGATATTCCTCTTTACTTAAGTCGATGTCTGAGGTCTTCCTCTATATTAGAGTCGACTTCTGAAGTCTTCCTCTGTACATAAATCGACCTCTCAGGTCTTCTTCTGTACATGAGTCGACCTCCGAAATCTTCCTCTGTACAGAGGCGACCTATGAGCTATACTACCGTCGACCTCTAAGATTTTCCTCTAAACTAGAGTCGACATCTGAGGTCTTCCTCTATACTAGAGTCGACCTCTCAGGACTTTTTTCTGCACTAGAGTCTACTTCTGACGTCTTCCTCTGTACATGAGTCGACCTCCGTAGTCTTCCTCCATACTAGAGTCTTCCTCCATACTAGAGTCGACCTCTCAGTACTTTTTTCTGTACTAGAGTCTACTTCTGACGTCTTCCTCTGTACATGAGTCGACCTCCGTAGTCTTCCTCTGTAAATGACTCGATCTCTGAGGTCTTCCTCTATACTAGAGTCGACCTCTGAGGTCTTCCTCTGTACTAGAGTCGACCCCTGAGGTCGTCCTCTGTACATTAATCGACCTCTGAGGTCTTCCTCTGTACATGAGACGACCTCCGAAATCTTTCTCTGTACATGAGTCGACCTCTGAGGTCTTCCTAGAGTCGATCTCTGAGGTCTTTCTCTGTACCAGAGTCGACCCCTGATGTCTTCCTCTGTACAAGAGTCGACCTCGAGGGCAATCCGTGTACTAGAGTCGACCTCCGAAGTTTTCCTCTGTACAAGGGTCGACCTATAAGGTCTTCCTCTATACTAGAGTCAACCTCTGGGTTCTTCCTCTATACTAGAGTCGATACCTAAAGTATGTATCTGTACTAGAGTCGATATCTGAGGTTTTATTCTATACAAGAGTCCGTCTGAGGTCTTCCTCTGGACTAGAGTCGATCCCTGACGTCTTCCGTTATCCTAAAGATCTTCTTCTATACTAGAGTCAACCTCCGACGTATTTCGCTATACTAGCAAAACGTCAGACTTCAGAGTTCGACTCTAGTTTAAAGGAAGAACTCAAAGGCGACTTTAATATAGAGAAAGACTTCAGACATTGCCTTTGGTACAGAAAAAGACCTCAGAGGTCGACTTAGTATAAGGAAAGACCTCTAAGTAGACTGTAGAATACAGGAAAACCCCAGACTTAGTGGTCAACTGGGAAAATTATTGTTGGACAATTTCTATTTTCCCTTGTCTCTCAAATCCCTTGCGTCCTTTTTTATCTTGTCTTCATATCGATTTCAATATCAATTTGATACTGTCGTAAATTATAAAAACATTTCCCATTCAATAATATCAACGTACGTCTTTTTATCATTTTTGAAAATGCATTGCCATCTTTTTCTATCAATTTCATCTGCGAACAAATCCTTATTGATAGTGTCAATTTAAGAGAGCATTTTCTATACATTTTTCAAAAGACTGCAGCTATCCCTTTGGCAGTCTTTTTGTGGCTGAGGGTGTGCATCTCCTACACACACCCATTGTGAGTTTGTGTCCGCTCCTAGATACTTGCTCCGCATTACGTGTGTGGATTTTCTAGCCATTAAAATCAAGCCCCCCACAATTTCAGGAGTAGATGAGTGCCGCAGGGAGTGTGGGGTGAAGGTGTTTGTATTTGGTGGTTCATCGATTGCAATCGGTATCCCTGAGGCTTTTTACTCGCCACAATTGACGATGGCCCGAACCGAGAGTCAGTGCAACTATTTGTCTGGTGGCTTGGTGCTCTTTTATCCTTGTGGTCCTGACGATTGTGCTCTATCTTCGATGAGTGTGTTTTGGTATTCATTCTTGTGGTTAGCTTTGCCGTGTATGTGTGTGTGCTTAAATGTATTTGGGCTTCTAACGTCATTCAATAAATATTAATAATGTCAATACTGAAGATTTATGACTTAATTCCATGGTAGACATTTTTTACTTTCCCAGAGTCCGTACTTGAGTGTTGTTGCTTTTATACATGGTAAAAGTTTGTGATTTGCTCTCTGTGTTATTTCAGCGTTTCTTACTTTTCTTCTTTAATATATATAAACATATTTTTTTTTTTTTTTGATATTTGTTTTTGTTGCACAACATTGCAAACAAAATTGCAGAAATATGCTATGAAATGTAATTGAAATATATCAAAGACATATTGATTACATAGAGAGAGCTTTTATAAAATTTAAAGAAAATGTATTAGACAAAATTTGACAGAGTAAATTTAGTTTTTTCGCAGTATTTGACAGTATTTTTTAAATAGTAATGGTATTCAAAACAAATATGATTTATAGAATTTCAGAATCAACAGTTCGTAATAATTGTGGCTCTGTGGAAAATATGATATGATTAAATTACACCTTGCAAAAAAACTATGCAAAATATCTTAACAAGTTGGCTCGATAGGCCAGAAGCAGCGGTTTGGGCCAAACAAGACAGAATTGGTTCTCTTTACTAGGATGAATAATGTCCCACATGTGGAGCCTCCACCTCGGATAAATGGAACAGATCTAGTTTTTTCTGAAAGTGCAAAATTTTATGGAATAATTCTAGATAGGAAAATGTTATTTATATTTAACGTATTGGAACGAAAAAGGCTGTGGAGTCGCGGTGGGACCTCTCTCCTAAAATCGTCAATTGGATATATATATCAGTAGTTGGTCCAATACTGTTGGTATGTATGGTATGGTCGACTGCAACTGACAAACTAACCATCATCGACCTACTATCAAAGGTTCAGAGAACTGCCTGCCTGAGCATAAACGGAGCCTTAAGGACTACAGAGACTGAGTCTCTACAAGCCCTACTCCATATACAGCCGATTAATATTGTGGGGAGAGATGTTGCAACCAGAGCGGCACTAACATTAAACTGCCTAGCCATGTGGAGGTACAAGAACTACGGTCACAAGAGGATATCAAAGAGTAGTACTATGGCAACCGACCGAGTGGACTATATACAAACTGTGTACACCTTCGAGAGAAACTGCATCACTATGATTCCAGCCAGAGATGAATGGGTTTGGCAGAATACCAGGTAATACAGGGTTTTCCAACAAGAGGTTTAATTTTTAATCACCCAGTATTTCGGTAGCTGTCACTTTTGAAGCTTTCATTCTTTGACATTTGACAAGTAGAAACTACGCCATTATTAACCAGTAAGGAAAGGCTAAAGTCGGGCGGAGCCGACTATATAATACCCTACACCTCCCTAACAATGCTATAAGGGTCATTGCCATAATAATTTGGAATAATTGGTAAATGGGTAGAAACATATTACCTAATTCTCAAACGATAATCGCTAAATTAAGCAATATTCGTTCCTACAACTTCTATAGCGGTTTGATACCAAATCAGGAGGAACATATATATGGAGCTTTAATATAAATCTGAACCCATCTTCCCTGAATACTTATTCATGTAAAAAGACCTCCTTCTGTCGAATTTCGTACTGATGGGATATAAAATACAGTCTCTACAGCGCTTACATGTCAAATCGGGTGTAACATATATATGGGAGCTATATCTAAATCTGAACCGATTTCCTCCGAATTTGGCAGTATTCCTTCATGTAATAAGAAACCTCTTTATGCCGAATTTCGCACTGATCGGAAATAAAATACAGTTTTTACAGCGCTTACAGATCAAATCGGGGGTAACATATATATGGGAGTTGTACCTAAATCTAAACCGAGTTTCTTCGAATTTGGCAGTATTCCTTCATGTAGAAAGAAACCTCTTTTTGCCGACTTTCGCACTGATCGGATATAAAATAAAATTTTTACAGCGCTCATATGTCAAATCGGGGGTAACGTATATATGGGGGCTATATCTGAATCTGAACCGATTTCTTCCAAATTTAAAAGTGTTCATTCATATAATAGGAAACCTCTTTCTGACGAATTTCATACTGATCGGATATAAAATACAGTTTTAACAGCGCTTACATGTCAAATCGGGGGTAACATATATATGGGGGCTATATCTAAATCTGACCCGATTTTCTCCGAATTTAGCAGTATTCCTTTATGTAATAAGAAACCTCTCTTTGCCGAATTTCGCACTGATCGGATATAAAATAATATTTTTACAGCGCTTACATGTCAAATCGGGGTTAACGCATATATGGGGCTATATCTAAATCTGAACCGATTTCTTCCAAATTTAACAGTGTTCATCCATATAAAAAGAAACCTCTTTCTGCCGAATTTCATACTGATCGGATATAAAATGAAGTTTTTACAGCGCTTACATGTCAAATCGGGGCTAACATATATATGGGGGCTATATCTAATTCTGCACCGATTTTAACCAAATTCAATAGGGATCGTCCTTTGGCAAAAAAAAAGATATGTTTAAAGTGTCGTCGAGATCGGACCATAATTGCGACCTGTACTTTGATTACAAGAATACATGCATAGACGGACAGACAGACGGACATAGCTAAATCAACTCAGAAAGTGATTCTAAGTCGATAGGTATAATAAACGATGGGTCTATATCTTCTCCTTTTGGGTGTTACAAACAAATGCACAAAGTTATAATACCCTGTACCACAGTGTGTTGTAGGGTATAAAAATTGAACGATACACGATTCAACAACGCACTGAAATTATTAAAATTCACTACAAAAATGGTGAAAATCTTGCAGGCACAGTTCGCAAAACTAAAGCATTTTTGGGTCGTCGTGAAGCACCTTGTCGGACCGCAATACAGAAATTGGTGGAAAAATTCGAGCTGTTGGGACAAGTTAGTGATGTGAAGAATAAAATCCGTGCACGTCGCTCAAGAACTACTGAGAATATTGCTGCTGTAGCTCAAACTGTTGAAGAAAAACGAGGTTTGTCTATTCCTCGTCATTCTTTGGAATTGGGCACTCCACAAACGTCATTACACCGTATCTTGCATAAAGACTTGGGTCTCCAGTTCAGTTAACACAAGAACTCAAGCCGGCCGATCATCAACAACGTCGTGTCTTTGCTGAATGGGTCCTTGAAATGCATGAAAATGATCCGGAATTCCATCGAAAAATCATCTTGACTGATGAGGCCCATTTCCACCTCGGTGGCTACGTCAACAAGCCAAATTGTCGCATCTGGGGCTCGGAAAACCCAAGAGTTATTGTTGAGAAGCCTCTCCATCATCAACGTGTGACTGTTTGGTGTGGTTTATGGTCCGGCAGGGTCATTGGACCTTACTTTTTCGAAAATGAGGTTGGATCAACAGTTACGGTGAATGGATTGCGCTATCGAGAGACGATTAATTTTTTTATTTTTTATGGTCGGAGTTTGATGGTATTGATCTGGACAACGTTTACTTTCAACAAGACGGCGCAACGTGCCACACAAGCAACGAAACCATTGCTCTTTTACGGGAAAAGTTTCCGGACCGTTTTATCTCTCGATGAGGTGATCACAATTGGCCACCGTGATCTTGTGATTTAACAACTTGCGACTTCTTCCTTTGGGGCCTCGTGAAAAATAAGGACTACGCCAACAGCCCAGCGTCGATTCAAGACATCACAGATAGAATTCGTGAGGCTATCGAGGACATAGGGCAGCCACTTTGCGATTTGGTTATGAAAAATGTCATGAAAAGGATATGGTCCTATAATATACACCTCATATGGGTGCCTGGGCATAGGGATATCTCGGGTAACTGCAAAACTGACCTGCAGGGTAGCTAGACAAATCTGGCCAAGGTATGACCTGAGAGGTCAACATATTTCCTCTCACTACACGGGGCAAAATCGCCTTTTTTGAAATGTTTGAATCGAAAGAAAATATATTTGGTATACAAATTTTTAAATATGATTTATTTCTGAGCAAATAAATTTTATTTGAAAATCAATAAAATATATTTGGAACTCATATTTTAATATGTTACAACATATAATATTTGCAAACTAAGTTTTTCAAATAAAATATGTATTTGAGTACAAATAAAATGATTCTTTAGGAATTTCTCCAATATATTTTATTTAAAAAAATTTTCGAATCTTTTGTTGAATTTTTCGAATTTCAGTTTTATTTTTTTTTTGGTTTCGAATTGAACTCCCAGTTATGATACCAAATGCAGCAGTAACTTCTGTTTTAAATCAATCGTTTAAAAATTCTGAGTATTCCAAGCCATTATTAGTTGCAATCCAATTCAACTGCCAATCGATTTCAATTATTATTATTTATTATTTTTACGTCATGACAAATTTCTAAAAAATTAACTTTGAATTACTGAAATATTAAACACAATTTAGGTATTTTCTGAATACTTAAATGCAAAAAAATATATGCTTCGGAAAAAACATTGTCCAAAGTAAACACATATTGCGATGTACACAAAGATTTGTTTAGAACAACATCTTCCCAAATATACATTTTTTTGTGTGTACCAAATACTATATGTTTAGAGTGTGCCCTAAACATATATATGTTTCATGCCGATTTTTTTTCAGCGTGTAGAGAGGAAAAGATTGTCTACGTTAGTATCAGTTCTGACGGGACACTGCTTGATCGGCGAACACGCCAAAAGATTTGGTATTGACTCCAATGACTTTTGCATAAGCTGTGGAGTTGAAGAAGAAGTGGAGAGCATTGAGCACTTGCTATACGACTGTCCCGCTTTGAGTAAACGACGACTGGACATACTGGGTTCGGACTTTCTAGGAAGTCTAACTAATTTTCCGGTACCGATATTCGTACTATCGATAAATTTGTATATCAAACAGGTTGGTTTCGAAGAGAGGCATTCCAGCCCGTGGTAACACTAGGTACGATGAGGGGCATTGCAGCCGTGGTAACACTAGAGACCTAAACTGGTCTATGTGAGCTGGTAAAAAAAATACGGCAGCCACCCTAACCTAAACCTACCCCAAGGAATTCCTGTACTCACAAGATCACAAAAATGTGTGGATGGACGGACTTAGCGAAATCAACTCACAAAGTGTAGTCGGTATAATAACTTATATGATTAAAGTCTTTAAAATAGTACTATCTAACTATATTTCAAATTTTAGCAATCTAAAACTGAGTGTATACTTCTGTCGATTTACTCAATTTCAATTTCCTTACTTGTAATGTATTCAATTTAAATTGTAAATGACACCGGCTCTCCACAATTTTAAAATATTCTCACATAAAATATAACTTCTCCGTAGTGTCCATTATGAAAATAATATGAGCCATACTCATGTAAATGATATAAGGGCGTGCAATGTAACACCCATAAAGCAAACTATTCTAAACGAGAACCGGATATCCTTTACTTGGCACATTCTTCAACTGCTAAAATGCCGAATGACTTTGAAGTAGAGTTGCTGAAATGTGAGATAAATTTGTTTATACAATTATGGCACTCAGTAAATGGAAGTAATAAATGAAATATGCAATGTGATTGTACAGGAATTAATTTATTACTATTTTAAACCAAAAACTTATCTAAGACTTCAGAGAGAAAAATTATTAAATTTACAGAATTCTCTTCAAAGCAAAATTGTGACCCGCGGATCAATTATTCCGCGCTCCTGCCAATTTTTCAATTTCAACTTGAAAATAAAAGAACAAGTCAAAAACAAAAAAATAAAAAAACAATTAAACCCATTTTTATCATTTGTTGGCAGCAATCCCAAAAAGCGCAATTTACAACTAAATAAACACAAAAAAATAATTGCAACAAATAATAACTTTGAAATAGAAAAAAATACATCGCTGTAACATAAAAATGCAAACATTGGCATTAACAGAGCAAATTAAAATGTGTTTGTTTTCGATTATTTTTACAGGTTCAGCAATTTCGCTATGGAAATATTTGTTTCTATTATTATCTGCGATTGGGAGAGAATAGCGAATAGGAACAATGGGATAGAAAAATACACACAATTTTTTTTTTTGTATATAGCCAATAACAATAAACACAAAAAATGCTCCAATTGGACTATTCGGAAATAATGGCTAAAAATATAACCAAAAAAATGCTACTATAAAGCCATAAAGAAAAAAATTGGTAAAATTGAATTCACTTAAACAATCAGTTTTTTAGTACTCCTAAATAGTTGAGAAAAAATGCAAATTGACTTAATGTGGATATTTAGTTCATAACTCGTTGAAGGTTACAGCATTCCAGATCTAACAAGTAAAAGCATTAGGTTCGGCCATGTCATATCTTATATACCCTCTAACATGAATTGCATTAAATTTTATTACTGAAAAAATCTTTGGATATGGAGCAAATCATGGTTTTGTTTAAGTATATTATTAAAAACGGAACGCTGCAATTTTTATCTAAATTTTAGACCGCGAATTCTTTAGCCAAACTCTTCACCTGAAAAATGTGGTATTTATGGCTTAAAATAGCATTTTTCAGAGCTTCATCTACTCATTATACATTATATTGAGATGAATTCTTCCCAAAATACAGGGTTTTCCAATAAGAGTGATATGATTGTTTTGAAAAAAAAAACACACGTATTGTTAAGGAAATTCAAAAGTTTTTTGTTTAATGTGAAGTACAATCGATACAATTAAGTTCTAAATAAAACGTCATTCAAATGGCCTCCACGACTTCTTCTGCAGGAACGATTTCGATGAACCTAATTTTCGAGAACTTTTTCCTCTAAATCAAGTCGTATGTCATGAATGGCACGTTCAATATTGTCTTGTAAAGCTTGAAGAGAGTCTGGTTTATTTCGAAAGACCAATGACTTCAAATAACTCCACAGAAATAGTCTTATCGTGTTAAATCACAACTTCTTGGAGGCCATTCAATATCACAATTTGTTGAAATAATCGAATCTCCAAACTATTCTCGTAACAATTCAATTGTTTCATTTGCTGTGTGGCACGTAGCCACAATCGGTCAATGGCAAAAACATAGCTCTTAACGAGAGCTAAACATTTGCTCATGGGTGTCAAGGTCGTAGGTCGACTGGAAAGTGATTTTTTTGATTTTAGCAACATTTTCAGATATGAACGGAAAGTTTATTTTCAAATGTGAACGGAAAGTTTATTTTTTGCTCTAGCTCCTTAACGGTACGTCGGATCGTAAATCGATCAATGGAAAACAGATAGCTCTAAACGAGAGCTAAAATATTGCTCATAAGTGTCAAGGTAGACCGGAAAGGTTTTTTTTGGATTTAAAAAAAATGGACTTAGCGCACGTAAAGTTGCAATTGGAGAGCGATTATTTTGATAATAAAACTGAATAATTTGTAAACGTTCTTCTTGTGTATATCTCTCCATGGTGAAATTGTAAACACTACTGAATACAATGAAAAACAAAAGACAGATCATGACATATTACAAATGGCCGAAACGTCACTTCAAAATCATGTCATCCCTATTGGAAAACCCGTTAGAACACAAACTGCAAAGTTTCAGCTAAATTTCTTAGAAAATGTGGAGTTTATGGCTTAAATAAGCCTTTTTGGGAGCGACATCTATAGGTGGACTAACTGATTTAAAACTGATTTAAAAATTGTTTTCTGCGATGAATACTTGTCTAAATAAAACACAAACTGCAAAGATTCAGTTAAAATGCTTAGAAAATGTGGTATTTATGGCTTAAATAGGTATATTTTGGAGCGACCTCTATAGGGTGACTATAACAAAATATGAACCAATTTGTAAAATTTTTTCTGTGATGTATTCTTGTCAAAATAGAATACAAACTGCAAAGTTTCAGCTAAATTTCTTAGAAAATGTGGAGTTTATGGCTTAAATAAGCCTTTTTAGGAGCGACATCTATAGGTGGACTAATATAAACTGATTTAAAAATTGTTTTCTGCGATGAATTCTTTTCTTAATTAAATACAAACTGCAAATATTCAGTTAAAATGCTTAGAAAATGTGGTATTTATGGCTTAAATACGTATATTTTGGAGCGACCTCTATAGGGTGACTATAACAAAATATGAACCGATTTGTAAAATTTTTTCTGTGATGTATTCTTGTCAAAATAGAATACAAACTGCAATGTTTCTGCTAAATTGCTCCAAAAATATGGTATCTTTGGCTCAATAACCGTATTCTGGAGCGTCCTCTATAGGAAAGCTATATCAAAACAGTGACCGATATGGCCCATTGCAATCCCAAACAACCTGTAACTATAAGATATATTTCTACCAAATTTGATCAGCCTAGCTCTATTATTATGAACTGAAGCGTGATTACAACAGACGGACGGACGGACATGGCTAAATCGTCTCAGAAATTTACGACGATTAAGAATATATACTTTATGGGGTGGGTCTCAGGTCACTATTTAGAGGTGTTACAAACGGAGTGACAAAATTAATATACCAACATCCTATGGTGGAGGGTATAAAAATGGCACCACCTGTCCAAAATTTATTAAAAATCAAATTTATTTATTGAATGTTTTCACATTCGAATTGTTCAGCTTTTCGATCAACTCTTGCTTTCGAAAGATAGGTTTTTTGTGGTGTCTTGGAAAAGATAAGACACTGCGCTCTGAAAGCCATGTAAACACATACCCTTATACGTATTTCAATCCTGTACGGGGATATCATCAGAGGGTCTTATACATGACACAGTGTGAGCTTGTAGTTGTGGCGATCATCACTTGTATATATACCAATCTACAAAGAAATTTGCATATGGGAATTATATATACCTACGAAGAAAGCGTACAAGTCACACAGCCAAAGCTTTAAGCGAGACTTAAATTCACCATTTTCACCACCCATGTGACTAGTAAGGGTTGCCAGTTCGACACAGTTGTCTCTACACCAATCACCAGGTAGATGGCGTGGATTCTGAGATTAGTTGGACGATTAGAAAGACTTTACTACATTTCAGTAAGCATAGTATTTTTTTGTTGAATATCAAATATTTTACTGTGTCATGTATAAGACCCTCTGATGATATCCCCGCACAGGATTGAAAGGGTATGTGTTTACATGGCTTTCAGAGCGCAGTGTCTTATCTTTTCCAATACACCGCAAAAAACCTATCTTTCGAAAGGAAGAGTCGATCGAAAACCTGAACAATTCGAATGTGAAAACATTCAATAAATAAATCTAATTAAAAATTAAATCGATCATTGACAAAAAACTTCTAAAAACATTTAAATTATTAAAAATCAGTAAAGTAAGACTAAAGTCGGACGGGGCCGACTGTATAATACCCTTCAGCATTGTTTGCCAACAAACGCACGAAGAACCATTATTACGGTGAACAGTTGCAGGTCAAATACAGTACATTTCTAAATTCCAGGCACATAGGTTATTTACGTTATTACTCAGATTTCACATTTATTGCAATATGAAGTACAAAAGACGATTATTGTTTTTTTTGCACGATGGGTTAAAAAATGTGTCCCCTGGAATGCCAACAAGTCTAATCGAAAGGGACTTTATATGGGGGCATTTCCAAAATATGGACCGATGTACCCCATTTTTACTAGGGACGACTACGTCCAATTTAAAGTATAAATTCTGATTTCAGCTAGATCAATAGAAAACAAGTAAGAAAGTTCAGTCGGGTAAACCGACTTATGAATCCCCTCACCTTGAGCCCCAAAAGATATTCGTAAATTTAGTTATTTTTTTGTTTTAATTAAAGTAGGAGGGTATATATCATTTGCTACGAGCCAAAAGTGTATCACATCTAAGGAGTGACCTAAGACCCTAAGTATGTTCGGCGGATATCCGTTTTGGGTCATTTTATACTAACTCTCGAAAGGAGTAACCGATTGACTTAAAATTTGGTATGTGGTAATATTTTCTTGTATCTCCAGCTAAGTTCGAAGATGGGCCATATTAGTCCACTCCTTCTAGTACATCCGCCACAAAGGGTTAACATGTAGTGAAATACTGATTATTTAATAACTTCTATACTACTTATTAGAATCGTCTGAAATTCTACACATAGTATTAGTTTACTAGTCACTATTACCTCGAGAAAGTTGCCACGCCCCACACAAATAGACAATTTTGAACCAAAAGTTAATATCTTATAACTTCAATACCACTGCGTACAAATACTTGAAATTTTGTACAGTGTAATGGTTTAATAGTACCTACAATACAGTGAAAAATGGGCATTATTACCACGCTCCATTTGGTATCTCCCACACAAATGGACCATTTTGTACCAAAAGTTACCAGCTTATAACTTCAATACCAGTGCATATAAATAGTTAAAATTTTGTACAGTGTAATGCTTTTATAGTATATAGAGTCCAGAGAAAAATGACCGTTATGGGGACGCCCCTTTTGGTACTTCCCACACAAATGGACCATTTTGTACCAAATGTAAGCAGCTTTTAACTTTAATACCAGAAAATACTTTAAAGCTATTAAATGCAATTTAAATTGATAATAATTTAATTAAAACAAAAAAATAAATAAATTTACTAATATTTTTTTGGACTCAAGTTGAGGGGATTCATAAGTCGGTTTACCCGACTGAACTTTCTTACTTGTTAATAGGGATAAATAAGTTCAATATAAAGTGTAAATTTAAATTTCAGCCAGATAAATTAAAAAAATTCGTGTTCTTAAATGTCAAGAAGTGACATCGGTGGGGACCTTTATATGGGCTATACAAAAAAAAACCATTTTTACTAGGGACGATTACACAGTACAACACATGATTTTGGGACTCAACTCTGAGAATTGGACGTGAAAGTAGTCCCGAAAATAAGAACTTCTGCATCATTCGTTTTGTCAAGTTGGCCCAATTTATAATTTAATGGACATACGAATATTTTTGCTCAAGGTGGATTTTAGCACTTTTCCTATATTTTAAAACGGTTATATCTCAGTATACCGTACGGAATATCTCTTCTGTATCTGAAGCAAAGTTGTAGATATTGAATAGGTGAAAAAAATGCGTAACAAAACTAGCCGAAAGCCTTAAAAATAGCATAAATAACAATTTTTCCCCATTTTCCTCCAATTTTTCACTTTTTTGCTCAAAAGCTGAATTATGTACTAATCCACAGATAAGCTGTGTTGTGGTAGTGCCTATTAACAATACCGTAGGGACGTTTCGTCGATGTTCTATGGGAAATGGTATAGTCAAAATTTATAACAAAGAAACACAGCGTAGACGCTGAATTGCTCTTCTTGTTCCTTCATGATACCTACTCCGTTCACAGTCAATTAAAGGAAGAAAAGGGAAGTAGACTTTTTTATTGATGTGTATTTTTCCGTTAGCCACCTGTAATGAATGAGTTTTGTACCGAAATTCCACCCACATTTATAAGACCTAATTTTTGGGAAAGTTTTAAAAAATGTTAAACGCTCACCTGCGTGAACTATTTCATAAATGATTATGAAATAGTTCATGTCAGCAAAATATTGAAAAATGCGTAGTATTTATACGAGGGTTACTATTTATATTTCGGTCCTGGCAATGCTGGTGTTGCCAGATGAAAACTGGAACTTCGATCAATGAACACACTCATAGGTGTTCATTGGTCGATTTTTGTCATTCAAAAAGTCCCGACGAACTCGAAAATTAAAATTTTTAAATTATAATTTAGAGTGAAAAACATTTTAAAAAGTATTAAAAAAACAGCATATTTGTGGATTTGTAATCCACAAATATGCTGAGCAAAAAGGTAAACAATTGGGAAAAAAATGGGACATTTTCGGGTGGGTTTGTTCCACTTTTTCCCCTTTTTCAATATCTACTACTTTGCTTCAGATACACAAGAGATATTTCGTACGGTATACCGAGATATAACCGCGTAAAAAATATAGAAAAAGTACTAAAAATCCGCTTTGTGCAAAAAAAATCGTATGGCCATTAAATTAATAATTGAGCCACCTTGACTAAACGAATGATGCAGAAGTTCTTATTTTTGGGGCTACTTTCACGTCCAATTCTCAGAATTGAGTCCCAAATCAATGAGCTGAAAAATGCTGTACTGTGTTATTTTTGTCTGGCATATGGAATTAAGTCATCTTTGCATTTCAACCAACGATGCATAGGGTTGCCGTTGCTTCGATTGTCAGTGTTGTTTCTCCGCTTTTTCTGCAGTCCTCGCCGAGAGTAAGAGTGCCAACAACCGGATATCCGGTGGTGGTGGTGGTTGTTGCTATTGTTATTGCTGCCGTCATTGTTATTGTTACTATTTTTGTTGTCATTGCCTTATTTTATGTATGTATTTTATACACACAGAAATTACAAATATTTCATGGCATTTCATGTGTTGGAATTATAGATGAGATACAAAGTAATGAAACCACACCACAGGTGGTGTTCGCTCGAAAGGATTTAAACTAAATCAATTTTTATTTGATTTTAATGCCACAGTGTAATTAGAATTGAACTTCGATAATGTGAGGGCTTTATTAGGCATTAATAAATATACATTTTTAAATTTGAATTTGCTGAGAACTTACTCCCCCAGAAATATTTGTAGTCTATTTATAATAAACTTAGTCAAGTTAATATGATTTCATTTCATTTAATTTGTAATCTTCGCCTATTTACAGTAATGGGATTATATGACAATATTATGATTATTATTTATTAATGTAATTTCTGTAAAATTATTATGTAAACACAATAACAATGTGTAGGTGTGTAAAAACAACGCAGCGTTTGATTTTCTTCTTTTACAATTTAAATAATAGGTAGTAAACAGGTATTCATTCAAGTAAAACCAAAATATACTTCAATAAACAATATTATTTTAATTATGTATCTAATTAGCTAATGACTCTTCAGTAAAAACAGATTTTCAAAAAAAATCTTTTAAATTCAATGTTAGGCAAGACAAAAAACAAGTGAGTCAGTCAGTAAGGAATACCCTTTCAACGAAGATTGGTCATTACGACAACTATCTTTTCTTTAATAAGACAATTTTAAAATCCGACAATGGTAAGAACTTATGAGTAGTCTTGGACAGAAACCTAAAGTAAAAGTACCACATACAAGAACAGACAAACAAAGCTCACAGATGCAGAAGAGCCATAGGCTCAAAATGGGGCCACAATCAAAAGATGACATACTGGTTCTACAACATTTTTAATAGACCTGTTTTAATTTACTCAGTAGTGTTATGGCGGACACCAATAGAAAAAGTGCAAAATAAAAATATAATAACAGGTCCAACTTATATGTGTTCCGGCGTACGCGGAGCAAAGAGGACTAGGGCTTTGGAAATAATCTTAAATTCCAACCCTTAGATATCGTTCATTCAATGTCAAACTTAACACCTTTTTTGGGTCACCATTGCCGATTTCAAGATAAATTTGCATATCTATTCTCTGCTCAAAACAAAACATTTTATAGTTGGCGAAAAAAATACAAACAAGTAAGAAAGTTTCAGTCGGGTAAACCGACTAAGGTATACCCTCACTTTGTGAGTAATGTAATATGGAATATTAAACGAATTATTCTGTCAATTTGTGTGAGAGGTACCATATTCTAGTAGATACTTTAAATACATTGCACTGCGCCGAATTATAAGCGTTTATTTGCACTGGTATATTAACGTTATGAGATATTAAATTTTTGCATGATTTGGCCATTTTGTTGCGTTGCGTTGTGATAACGGCCATTTTATACAGGGCTATAGACACTTCAAAAGCGTTACACTGTGCAAAATTTTGTGGCATTTTCGTGCATATGTACTCATGCTGTGAGCTCTTAACTTTTTGTGCAAAATGGTACCTGTGCGTGGGAGGTACAAAAAGGGGCGTGGCAATAGCGTCCATTTTTCACAGGGCTATAGGCACTATAAAAGCATTACAAAAGTTCAGGTATTTTTATACACTGGTATTAATGTTATAAGCTGTTAACTTTTGGTGCAAAATGTTACCTTTGAGTGAGAGGTACCAAAAGGGGCGTAGCAACTTGGCTATGTGTGGAATCAGAAGATTCGAATAAGTAGTATAGCAGTTATTAAAGATTCAATATTTCACAACATTTTAACACTTTGTGGGGGAGGTACTAGAAGACCAATATGGTCCATCTTCGAACTTAGCCGGAGATAGAAAAAGATATTACCACGTACCAAATTTGAAGTCAATCGGTTATTCCTTTCGAGAGATATCGTGCGCACCAGCCAGCAGACAGACAGATAAACAGACAGACATACGGACGGACATTGCTCATTCGACTTCAAATGACCCAAAACGAATATCCGCCGAACATACTTAGGGTCTTTGATCACTCTTTCGATGTGTTACACTTTTTTTCGTAGCAAATGAAAGGGCGTGCGATTCGAGTTATGTATTTTAGGAACGCGTGGAGGGATTTTTACAAATGAAGGCTGATTTTAAAGGTCGTAAGTTTGTTTTAAAGCATAATTTATGTTCGCGTCCTTAAAGATTTTGAATGCGTCCGATGCATCTGCAAATTTAATTTGCATTTTACACATCAATGACACCAACTTAAAAATCTGTGAAAAATATAGTTATGTAGCCCCATATATTCTAAATGAACGTTGAAAAACTAAAAATGGTGTTCTATTTAAAAAAGCAATAGTTGTTATATTTTAAAAACGCATTTGTGCATTTATACAAATTACATCTTTCTTGAAGGTTCTGATAGTTTGAAAAATCTATTGATAAATGTATAAATCATGACCCTTATTGTAAAAGAAAGGGTAATTAAAAAAATCATTTTCATATTTGTATATCCTCCATCCTAAGGATAGGGGGTATATTCATTTTTTCAATCAGTTTGTAACACCTCTAAATATTGATATGAGACCATATAAAGTATATATATTCTTAATCGTCGTAAAATTCTAAGACGATTTAGCAATGGCCGTCTGTCTGTCCGTCTGTTATAATCACGCTACAGTCCATAATAATAGAGCTAGGTTGATCAAATTTGGTACAAATATTTGCAAATGGGACATATCGGTCAATGGTTTGATATAGCTCCCATATAGATGTCGCTCCAAAATACGGTTTTTGAGGTATAGATACCATATTTTAAAGCAATTTAGCAGAAACTTTGCAGTTTGTATTCTATTTCGGCAAGAAGTCATCACGGGAAAATTTTACAAATCGGTTCATATTTTGTTATAGTCACCCTATAGAGGTCGCCCAAGAATATACGAATTTAAGCCATAAATACCACATCTTCTAAGCATGAATCTTTGCAGTTTGTATTGAAAAAGACAAGAATTCATCGCAGTAAAAAAGTGTTAAATCAGTCCATATTTTGTTATAGGCTTATTTAAGCCATAAACACCATATTTTCTAAAAAATTAAGCTGAAACTTTGCAGTTTGTATTCTACTTTGGCCAGAATTCATTTCAATAAAATTTATACAAATCCCCCCGTGTATATGTAGCTTTCAAAAATGCTATTTCAAGCCATATATTACATTTTTCTGTTGAAGAGTTTGGCTAAAGAATTCGCGGCCTTAAATGTGGCTAATATTTAATGCAATCCATGGTGGAGGGTATATAATATATACTATATATGCTTCGACATGTCCGAACTTAACCCTTTTACTTGTTTATTTTAGCCATTTTGTTTTGGAGGGACCAAAAGGGGCCTGGCAATAACGCCCATAATATACTATGGGTACTATAAAACCATTACACAGTACAAAAAATAAAGCAATGCACTTCACAAAATGTCAAGTGTTTATATGGACTGGGATCAAAGTTATAAACCGTTAACTGTTTTTGCAAAATAGTCGATTTGTATGGGAGGTACCACAAGGGGCGTGGTGTACAAATTTTTTTGTAGACCGTGGTAGCCTCTTCCACTACCGTGCCATGTTTGGTCGCAATCGGTAGTCTGGTTAAGAAACGGTTGATTTTTTCCCCTTTTTGGAATTCCTTACTCTGAGCGCCGCAAGGCTGAGGAAGATACTATCCACAACACCCTGTACAATGTGTTATCAGCAGGATGATAATAGCTGGTCAAAAAACAGCGAGCAGTCTTTCACGGGAAACTCGCTGACAGAACTCGAGGAACAGGAGGGCCAACAATGGAGCGGGTGCACTACACACGTCGCTAAATCCATACTAATCTGGGCAGATAACAACTTTCGAGCCGTTAGAAACACATGGTCCAGATTGCGTTTCTCCTATAGAAATACAGAAAATTATGAAGTACATTATGTCCTGGCTGTAGAAGTAATGAGGGCTGCATTAAACCCTCACATATCTCCCCAATCGATGGAGAGATACCAAAGTGGTAATTATACCCAAGGCGGAAAAGGTATCACACCCTAGGCCAAAGGGGTACAGGTCTATTAATCTATTCTTATTCCTATTGAAAGATCTAGAAATCATGTCAGATTCCTTCAGTAAAGAAAACCTCAATACCTCTTCCTCTTATCGAGCCGTTAGAAACCAACCTGCTTACAACAAAGACAAGTCTACAGAATCAGCCCTGTATGTATTGGTGGCCACTATAAAAATGTCCCTACATCTCAAGGTATTCACTATGGGAACTTATGTAGATATTGTAGCTGCCACTCAGATGCGATAATTGCATGCGTAGACTAATTCAGCTTTTGCTTACCAGAAGACGCATAACTGTAAGTCCCGGAGACACAACTCTAATGAAATTTGTAAACAGAAGGACCCCAATAATTTGGAATCTAACTGTGAATGGAATCTTGTTAGACGTAGAACGTTGCGGACGACGTTGCAATTGCATTAACTGGCAAACTAGTCTATTGGATATACATAGCAGTAGTTCGTCCAATACTAATGTACGGCATCGCGGTATGGGGGATGACAACTGATTAGCAATCCATCATCAGTCAATTAATGAAAGTTCAAAGAACTGCCTGCCTTAAAGGACTAAAGCGACAGAGTGTCAACAAGTCCTACTCCATATACGAGGGTTACACTAAGTGTTGCCTGGCGCCATCTGATATTTCCATTGGAAAGTTTGACATTTTTTTAGCATAAACGTACTCAGAACGTTTTGACGTACGACCATCATCTGTCTTGGTTACAGTAACTCGTGAACATTTTTCACAATTTTCGACGTGGATTATCACGACAAGTGTGCATCGATGAACTTACATCTTTGCATGGCGATGAAACACCATCCTATAGCACTGTGAAAAACTGGTTTAATGAATTCAATCGTGGCCGACGCTCAAAGACGAAGGTCGTCCAAAAACGGCCGTTGTGCCAGAGAACGTTGATGCCGTGCGTGATCTGATAATGCAAGATCGTCATGTGACATACCGTGAGATAGAGGCATTTTTGGGCATTTCTTCCACCAGTATACATTCGATATTGCATGAACACCTGGCCGTAAAAAAGGTTTGTTCTCGTTGGATCCCGCACAATTTGACAATCGCTCAAAAAGAGGCTCGTGTCGATTGGTGCAAAGAAATTTTGAAAAAATACGATCGCGGTGCTTCAAAATACGTTTATAAGATCGTCACAGGTGACGAATCTTGGATATATGCGTATGAGCCCGAAACAAAACAGCAATCGACCGTGTGGGTCTTCGAAGACGAGCCAAATCCAACGAAAGTTGTTCGTGGAAGAAGCACTTCGAAGCAAATGGTTGCTTGTTTCTTCGGCAAAACTTGTCATGTGGCGACTGTTCCGCTTGAGCAACGTAAGACGGTCAATTTTGAGTGGTACACCACAATTTGTTTGCCTGAAGTCTTCGGAGAAATTCGAAAAGCGAACAAGACAAGACGAATCATTGTGCACCATGACAATGCGAGCTCTCAAACCAGCGCCTTTTTGACCGGCAAAAACGTCGAACTGATTGGTCATCCGCCGTACAGCCCTGACTTGGCATCCAATACTTCTTTTTATTTCTGCACATCAAGAAAAAAATGCGTGGTCGACGATTTTCGTCGCCAGAAGATGCTGTTGAAGCGTTCAAAAAACATGTTTTGGAGGTGTCTCAATCGGAGTGGAAAAAGTGCTCCGACAATTGGTTTGAGCGCATGCAAAGTGTATAAATCATGCTGGAGAATACTTTGAAAAACAATAAATATTCGCATTTTCATTATTAGGCCAGAAATATATATAGCAGCCCTCGTACTGCCGATTGGCATTTTGACTAGAGAAGTTGCAACCAGGGCGGCATTAAGATTCAACTGCCGATCAGTGTGGAAGTACAAGAACTACGAACACCAGCCAAAGAGAAATGGGTTGGCAGAATATTAGGAAATATAATATATCTCCACTCCTATACAGATGGTTTGAAGCTTGAAGGCTCCGATTAACACTGTATATAACTTAGTCTTTATGTAGTTCGAAAGCCGAAGCCGAACTAATGACAATAATGGAAGTCGCCAAGTAGCTGAGTCGCCTCAGATTTCTTAACGAGATGGCTGTGCAGTTTAACATATACCTCATATGGGTACCTGGGCATATAGAAATCCCAGGGAACTGCATAGCCGATGATCTTTGAATAATTTTCATAGATTGGTGCACCCACATACAAGATTTGGCTTAGGCAAGAGGCAGTCCAATAAGATAAGCTCAGAAAGCGATACCTGTAGTGGAGCTAGACAAAACTAGCCAAAAAACACCTAAGAAGCGAATGTCTCCTCGCAGTAGAGCCAGTTCTGACGGGACATTTCCTGATCGGCGAACACGCCAGGATAGTGTGAATTAAATCCAATGACTTCTGCAGTGTTTCTGCCCTGCTTCGATATAATGGGGTCGGCCTTTCCAGGAAGTCTGGAAATTCTTGCAGGTACCGATATTCGTATTATTGATTAATTTGTGTATCAAACAGGTTGGTTGTGATGAGTGGCATTTCAGCCCGTGGTTACACTAGGGACGTAAACTGGTCTATGTGAGCTGGTAATTCAATACTTTTATTTGACAGGGCTCAGTCCAACCAATATTAAACCCTAGCATGATTCTGGGGAAGTCTGCTCCTTCGTTTACGACAGAGAAGGGCTGTGTTTAAACGAGACCGTGCGAGCTACCAGGAAAAACACGTTTCTAAAAGAATAGGCATTTCAAAAAGTGTTATGCGCTGCATATAAACGCAAAATTTTTAGATGAGATGAGATTGGTGCCGCTTGCTCGTAATGGAACAGAACCAGTCAGGAAAGGTAAAGTTGGGCGATGTCGACTATCTGATACCTTATAGCACTCTAGTAAGATTGGATAACAATGAAATATTCAATGCATACTTCAACTACAATTTGTTTACACAATTTAAATTTGGTACGTCTCTGGCTCTGTAGCCAAATTGGACGAAACAAAAATTGGTGTAGGGTAAGAAACAAAAAAACAAAACTAGTTTTTTAAAGTAAACAGCCCTATAGTGCGAATATGATAATTCGCCTGTTTGAACTTTTGAGGTCCATTGAGGTTTTTTTCCACAAATCCCAAAGTGAACAAATGTTGCAACATTTTAGATTTCAGCTTTCAATACGTGCGAATCTCTATGCGCCACAATACGACGAGTAATGAAAGGAAACAACAAAATGCGCAACTATAGAATTTATTTCATTCACTTGGTTATAAAAACCATCCATTATTTAAACTACGGACATTTAATTAAATTCCTATTCAACTTTCAAACCCCATTTATTTATTACGAAAGAAAAAGGCTTAATTGCATTACTTTCGCTTCAATTTGTAGCGGCAGCCGAAAGGATTGGCTCGGTTGCTATAGAACTCGGCAATTGCAGCAATAGCTGCATGGACTATGAATTACACAAATTCAGCCATAAAATCGCTACGAGATCCTAGAATACAACCAAGGATTCATCGTTCGCACTGAGGCTGAGCCTGAGGTGGAGGATGAGAATGAACGGCAAAGGATGCATTGCTCAATGTGATTATTTACTACGAGTACGAGGAGAAGCCTTAATTTGAGCGGACACAAATTTTTATCACACAAAAGGACAAAGTTAGTCCTCCACTGCTCATGTGGAAGGAACTGTGCTTAATGGTCAAGAGTTGAACAACGGCAGCCAATGGGTGCACCCATTGGCAACAGAGGGAACAGTTAGCCAAGCATGACGAAGCCACTAAAATACTTGTAGACTGACCAAACTGCATCCTTGTACATTGAGATAGTAATAGTAATAAAGTGACCACCATTATGCATTTCAGCTTCAGCCGTTAAATATCATTACTGCCAGTGGCACAACCATTGCCATTGAGACCGTCCTAGTGCCACAGACAAAAGGGTCTAAGGATACTTATATATACTTAACCGTAAAATACATCAACACAACTACTTCTATATTTGAGGTAATGCACAGAAAACACACACACAGACAGACATATATGGAGAGTATTTTTATACCTTTGGCAGACATTTTCCGCCAACGAACATAACCATTACTTCAACGCCCTTTTAAAGCACGGTTATAAAGAGCACACAGTAGTTTAGAATTGGTTTCCACTGTACAATCGTCAGCACCTTTTAATGCTTTGCACATTTGTATACCCATTGGGTATACTAACATTGTCATTACGTTTGCGACACCTTGAAATATTGCTCTGATATCCTATTCATATGTAAACTTGTTGGAATCATGCTACAATATGTAATAATAGAACAAGGTTAATCAAATTTGGCAGGAATAATTCTCATTTTAGAAACAGACAAGAGGTGCTCGATATCACCCTTGTCTCCGAGGACATAAGCGAAAATATGTCTCCAATGCTCAGACACTCATAGCTTTTCCGACTTTAGATATATTAGATTTCACATAAATGAGAAGACTCTTAGCTCCTTTCTAGAATTCTGCGTACTTCTTCCAAACGACCTAAGTATTCAGTGGTATCGCAGCACCTCGGCCCTTCGCTGGCATTGCTAAGGATAGCTTGGTACTGCATATACAGGGTGGCTGATATGTAATGCAACAAAGTAAAGCGCTATATTTTTTTAATTTTTTTTTTTTAAATTTTATTGTTCAAAAGCAAAAAATGACGGAAATAACATAAAATTTTAGAAACAGTTTAGATTTGTTCGAATTGGCCACCTTTGGCACGAATTATGGCCTTCAAACGCCCGACAAAGCCATCACACGCTGTACGAAAGTGGCTCTGCGGTATTTTGGCCCATTCCCGGCGAAGCTCCGTCTTAAGATGATCGATACTTTGGTATTTTTTAGTGCGAACCTTACTCTCTAAAATGCCCCAGGCGCAAAAGTCCATCGGATTGAGATCCGGAGATCTTGGTGGCCATTGTGCGGTAGAAATTAAGCGAGAAACCTCCTTTTTAAGCCATTCTTGGTTGACGCGTGCTGAGTGCAATGGTGCGAGGTCCTGTTGGAATGTCCATGGTCAGCGATGAATACGAGCGGGGAGCGACCATCGGCCGTTACGGCGGCCCACACCATTACCATCGGCGGCGCTTGAGTTCTGGTGGCCAAGGTGTACATTTTCAGCTGACCTCTTTGGCAAGTAAACCCGATCATTTTGTTTGTTCACAAACAGCTCAATTTGGAATGGCTTCTCATCGGAGAAAACCAAATTCGGTAACTGGCCACTTTCGTGCAAGCGAAGCAACTCCTTGGCTCTTTCCAGTCTAACTTTTTTTGTGCATCGGTGAGCTCTTGCACTTTTTGGAACTTCAATGGCTTTAGTCCAAGCTCATTTTTTAATATGTGTTGTATCCGTTCTCGCGATATGTTCAGCTCACGAGCAATTTTTCTACCACTGCGGCGTGGATTTCGATCAAATCTGGCCTTCACTTTTCGGATCATTTCTGGTGTTGTTAACGTTTTTTTTCGTCCACTTTTTGGACGCGTTGCAACACTGCCAGTATAACGAGCAATGATACGAGAAACAAAAGATTTATTCGCATTTAAATGCTGGAGGGCTCTAACGATAGCCACTTGTGCTTTTCCACCCAAATATAAAGCAATCACACTATCACGCTTGAATTCCATCACGAATAACTTTTTTCTGAATGCAATAGATCAAAATGCTTTTGTCAGCTTGTAAACAATAAAATGAACTGCCACTGAAATAAATCTGTCAGCTATCAGACTAGCGGTTTAGAAATGATAGCAGCCTGAAGTTGGTTGCAATACATATCAGCCACCCTGTAGAGTACGTACTGTGCTCTGTTTTCTTCGATGTTCTTTAGGGGCTACCGACTAACGATTGTGTCGTCGCAGGTATCAGTCCTCAAAAGAATAATAAATTAGTAAAATGCATTATGTGTGCTACCGCCTTGCTTTGAGAAGATTGGTGAAATGTGGCCGGGTAAAGCACTGGATGTTTCCAACAAGTAGGACATATCTTCTCGCCGCTGTGGAAGTCATCACTAAGATTACAAAGGGCTTCCAACTGACAACTGTAAGTTCCTACGATTGAATGAGGCAGATAACACAATACAGCATTTTCTAGCTCAATAATTTGGGACTCTATTCTGGATGTGAATGTAGCCCCAAAAATTAGAACTTCTGCATTATTCGTTTAGTCAAGTTGGCTCAATTAATAATTGAAAGCCCATACGATTTTTTTCTTCGCTGCCTGCTGGACGTGGTATATTCGGTCGAATATTATCCAATAATGAATGCTGGGTCTCAAGATGGGTGATGGTGTTGCGGCTACTACGCTCAGTAGGCCGAATATGTTACCCATAAGATGAGCGAAGTGCACGAAACACATTCCTCACAGAACGTGAATTTTCGTAATAAAGTTGAACGATTTGTAAACGTTATTCAGGCGTAAGTCTTTCCATGATGAAATGCCAAACAATACTTAACAAAAATAACATGACACGACTCACATGTGATCTGTCACAAAAAGGCTATTGAAAAAAGAATCTCAATTGGATCACCCGTTACCTTTTCCGTTCACAGTCAGTTAAAGGGAGAAAAAGGAAGTGGATTTTTTAATTAATGTATCTTTTTCCGTTGGCTACCTGTATGAGTCCTTTTTTTGGAAAGTTTTGAAAAATTTTAAACGCACACATGAACAAAGTCATAAATGATGATAAGTACCTGTCAGCAAAATATTAAAAAATACGTAGTATTTATAGGTGTTCATTGATCGATTATTGTCATTCAATAAGTGCCGACGAATGTGTAAAGTACAATTTTTAAATGATAATTTAGAGTGAAAAAGAGAAAAGCATTAAATATTTCTCCGATTTAATATCTACAACTTTGCTTCTGACACAAAAGAGATATTTCGTACGGTATACCGAGATATAACAGTGTTAAAATATAGAAACAATTCTAAAAAATCCACCTTGAGCAAAAAAATTCGTGTGTCTATTAAATTACACTGTACAACAACTTCAAACTTTTTTCAAAATAACAGGGTTCTGTCAGTGGATTCTGGTAGAGGAGACCAAAAAAATATATACGTGTATCGGCGTTTTGAAACATCACATCGGAATTTTATTTTAGGGGGGGGTTAAAGTTTTCCCCCCTTTGCTTGTTCGTGCAGAATATCGGTATATAAAACTATGTGTTTTGTTCATCTGAGGTGTAGGGTATCTTCAGCAACTTTGTAGCAAATGTTAAGGCCTATATATTTTTGTGGAATATATTAACCCTCTAGCTTTTCCCCATAGCGGTGATTTTGCCTATATTTTAACAAATCGTAAAAAGCACTCCTAAAAATGGGTGGAGCGGGCTTGAAATGTTCTACAAAAATGATGGCCATAAAATATTACTATACATGTCAGAACACACCAAAGCCCAAAACTTAACACAAACACCAAAAAACCGGCCAAATTCAAAATTGCCTGTTAAGGGTTAATTTAGATATTATATAGTGTTAGTACAAAAAAGGTTTTTCAAAATTAGATTTTTCGGGATTGTTGTGAGTGATGCAAAAAAATAATGATTTTATTTTTCAATTAAATAATATTTATTTTATATTAAATTTTACTTCAGGTCTATAAACAAAAAAATCTATTAATAACGCATATACAAGGAGAAATACTTATTAAATACATAAGTTCATTTATTTTTAATTCACTTTTCTTTTCACTCTTGGCAATTCGACGCCATTCAACATGTCCATCAAACAATGTCCAACATAAATAAGAGACAAAATGCTCTTGCGTTTTTCAATAGAAAGACATATCTGATGTTGACAACTGAAAATCAAAATATAAATATATATAATCAAATATAAATCAAAACTTTTATTACCTTTAGACCACAGCATCAAACCGACATAGTAATTTCAGCTGATATGTTTTGGCACACATGGCGGGAAAAACTTCCAGTTCAAAATAAATTTAATATATCCTCCACTTTGCTCGTGAAAAATGAAACCCTATGTCCCATAAGGGTATGCTTGTCACAGACTTACCAAAACCAGTCAAGTTTTCCCAAACAGTCAGTCATTATTATTCTTACAAATTCCCTTGTAGAATAATGTAAGAAAATAAAAATATTAACTGGCTGACCCACGATGTCAAACGTTAACGTTCATAAGTAGCGTGCCACTCAAAAGTTTCGTTATGGTAATTTTGAGTGACAAAAATATAATGACAGAAATAATGAAGAAGAGCAAAAGTGTTCTTGGTAGTTGTTGAATAACAACCTTCTCTTCAGAGCTGGGACCATATGCGAGGAATAACAAATAAACCCTTAACAGGCAATCTTGAATTTGGCCCGTTTTTTGCTGTTTGTGTTAAGTTTTGGGCTTTGGTTTGTTCTGACATATACAGTAAAATTTTATGGCCAACATTTCTGTAGAACATTTCAACCCCGCCCACCAAATTTTAGGGGAGTTTTTTACGATTTGTTAAAATATAGGCAAAAATCACCGTTATGGGGGGAAGCTAGAGGGTTAATGTATTCCACAAAAATAAAGGCCTTAACATTTGCTACAAAGTTGCTGAAGATACCCTACACCTCAGATGAACAGAACACATAGTTTTATATACCCATATTCTGCACGCACAAGCAAAGGGGGAAAACTTAAACCCCCCCCCCCCCTAAAATAAAATTCCGATGTGATCTTTCAAAACGCCGATACACGTACATATTTTTTTGGTCTCCTCTACCATAATCCATTGACAGAACCCTGTTATTTTTTTTTGTGTTGTACTGTGTTATTTATTGACTAAACGACTGATGCAGAAGTTCTTATTTTTGGGGCAACTTGCATGTCCAATTCTCAGAATTGAGTCCCAAAATCATGTGTTGTACTGTGTAAGCCTCGGAGGCAAGTCCGATGGCATGGATTCAGCAAAATCCTGCTTAGGGTGTACAAAAAAGCGATAAGGGAGGGGATTCGAAAAAATTTCTTCCATATAACCCTGGTGTAGTAGCTAAAGATGAACTCTTCGCAAGTGCCAGAGCTGCATCTGACGGAAACTCGCGTTTCACAAGAGAAGATCTTCATCACGGGATCGGAAGAATACTGTCGAGGTGAATCTGATGATGATGAGCTTCTATCGGACAGAGACGACGAGGCAGATATAACAGTGGTGCCGATACCTGACAAAGAAGATGCGAACTCTGCGGAATATAGAAGAAACGGTGGAACGAGTCACTGCAAATCTATATGACACGTTATAAGTCGCATGTTTCAAACTAAAGCCAAGGGGCAAACAGCGATCGCCATATATATATATATATATATACAAGCTGACCCGGCATTGTTAACTGATATTTATAAGAAAGCTGATTCGACAGACTTCGTACCGTCCAATATTTGGTGAAAATAGAATTAAATCAAGTATTAATTAGAATGAATAACATTAACTTTAATGAAACCTAAAAAAGTAATGATCAATTATTGTATTCAATTTAATGCTGACAGATATACAACTTTTTTGTTTTATGCTCTGGAACGTACATGAAGACTGACGATGGTTAGCCATCTCGGGAACACGCCCCATACAGATGGCCGTGTGAAAAGCATGACATTTCCAGATTTATCCCACACACTTCCAGCGATTGTTCTTCTGAGTTGCGATTTTCCTTCTCTCTTGTTAATGCAAGTTTCACTGGGAACTGAAGACGTTTGCACTTGAATTATAAATCGGTTGAAGTCAAAGGAATTCGCATAATTAGACATTCTTCCTCCTTGAAAGGCCCATTTAAAATCCTTTCCACCATCAAATTGTTTATTAGCTTCGTCACAATCAGTCATGTTCCATTGAACAGTTTCGTGGCACGAAGATTTCGAAGACATAATGACTACAGATCCAACATTAAGACGTAAATTATGGAGCGGCATGCCAGGCAAATCCAAATAGTTTTGAAATTCAGCGGGATAATTGAGTCATCATTTTCAACAGTATCGATTAATTTTTATGAATGCAATTCTCCCGGAATTTGACTTTGAATCGTCCAATTAAATTCATTCACAACAGCATTTCATTTCATCTTTTGTTGAAGTGAATTTGCATATGGCGGGTGGAATCGATATTAACCCACTGAGAGTATCTACCGGTATTTGTCCATTTCCGATTCTCATCATTGCTTTCGAAAAACGTATTCTCTTCTTCTCAATCGTTGCTGCTCATTGTAAACTTCGGTAATGGCTTCTTGATGTCGCGCCCGAGCTGATTCTCGTTCAATAGCACGTACCACAGACCCTCAATTATACAGATGTTCCGTCGCAACTTTGTGTACATTTCGTCAGTTACGATTATACAGATGTTCCGTCGCAACTTTGTGTACATTTCATGAGTTACGAACGAATAGATATGAATTTTCAAACGCGAAAAAAATAGTTTTCCGGAGTATTTTTATGAACTTTCTTTGTACTTAGCGATCGTAATTAATTATCTAAATGTGATAATTAAAAAAACTGGAAAATCGGTCACTCGCTGAAATCAAATTTATATTCGTTCGTTATATGCGTTGCATTCTGAGAACGTCAGCCAATGTTACCATGATCTCTTCTTGCCATCGTAGCAAAAGTCCGGGGTATATAAAACACTCGAGTCTATCCACATGCAAAGTTTCAGCTTTATAGCTCTTACAGGAGACTCAGCGACCTAGTGGTCAAAAATCACTTGGCCTAAAATCACATACGTTGGAGATCTGTATGTATGCACATCAGTTTTTTTTTCAGTACTGAAAGTGCGACAATTGCTTTGGTTACTGCAGTTTGACGTCAGGCTGTACATTTAACAGTTTTTTTTTCGCATTTTTAAATTGTTAGCTCTTAAATAATTATTAAAATCACACTGCACTGACCGCAGTCAGCGAATTCAAAATTATTTTTCGCTTTTGTATTTGTCGTGTATAGCACTTCATATTTACAAAGTTTTTGCTTTTGATTTTTTTAAGATGCTCCTGAAAGGCCAAACACAATACTCAATTTTGTGATAGCGCTATAACTGAACACAGGGAAAAACATTCTATATTAAAATTCTGCTGTATATACAATACTCTGGTCTATGCTTGTGAAAAATTTTAGCTTTATAGATCTTATAGAAGCCTCACCAGTCAGGTGGTCAGCGCCTCCTTTTGTGAATTTTACGATTTTTATTTTTCCAAAACCTTCGCGTGGAAATTACGAACAATTCCGCAGAAGGAAGTATCCACTTTGGTCCATTAGTTTTCACGTTTTAAGCAGTCGAACAAACCACGGTTCATTATACCCTACACCACACTGTGGTACAGGGTATTATAAGTTTGTTTCACGGCAGATGTTTGTAACACCTGAAAATAACACAGCTAGACCCACCTTAAAGTATACCGATCGACTCAGAATCACTAGCTGAGTCGATTTAAGCATGTCTGTCCGTCCGTCCGTCTGTCCATGTAAAGTTGTTCGTCTACTACAGGTCGCAATTTCACTCCGATCGTTCTGAAATTTTGCACTTTACAGTATTTCGCAGCTGTTAAGATCGCTATTGAATTTGGTTGAAATCGGTTCAGATTTAGATATAGCTCCCATATATATATTTCGTCCGATTTGGCCCTTTAATCCTATAGAAGCTGTATTTTACACCCAATCCTTTTGAAATTTAGAATGGTAGAGTTTCTTGATCCATGAACCAATATTGCCGAATTTGAAGAAAATCGGTTAAGATTTAGCTATAGCTCCCATATATATGTTTCGTCCGATTTGGCCCTTTAGTCCTATAGAAGCTGTATTTTACATCCAATCGTTTTGAAATTTAGATTGGTAGAGTTTCTTGATCCATGAACCAACATTGCCGAATTTGAAGAAAATCGGTTAAGATTTAGCTATAGCTCCCATATATATGTTTCGTCCGATTTGGCCCTTTAGTCCTATAGAAGCTGTATTTTACATTCAATCGTTTTGAAATTTAGAATGGTAGAGTTTCTTGATCCATGAACCAACATTGCCGAATTTGAAGAAAATCGGTAAAGATTTAGCTATAGTTCCCATATATATGTTTTATCCGATTTGGCTCTTTAGATTCAATCGTTTTTATACCCAACACCACACTGTGGTACAGGGTATTATTTAAATATAAAATGTCCCAAAAGTAAATTTATATAAATAATTTATACATGAATTACAAAATTTACATATATGAGTTATTCAATATTACGAGAGTGGTGTAGGGTATTATATAGTCGGCCCCGCCCGGCTTTAGCCTTTCCTTACTGGTTTATATATATATATGTATAGATAAATTCCTGTTGCTCCTATGAGGATCTGCTACTATATTCTTTAGCTCATTCCACTATCTGTTGGCTTTTGCTGCTTCGATGTCCAGTTGTCGACCACAGGTATGACTCGGAACGCTCGCCATGTTGGTCGTCTCAATTAGGTATGCTGAGGAAATGTTGTAGGAAGCTCTTTAATAGGGCAAATGCCAGAAAAGCTCGCAGAAAGCTTATTCGAAGCCTCATGATTACGAACATTTTAGTCTCAACATTTTACTCCACGGGGTTCATGAGAAAAATTATAGTTTGTGGACTACAACCTGTGTGGAATAGCTGGGGAGAGGAATTGAATGCTTCAACGGCGGATTCCGTTAAAGTGCAGTCGTCAGAGGTCGAAAGCGAGATTATCACCGAATCCAGAATTCTTGGATACCAAAAGTTTTAACCGGCAGTGCTACAGATAGTGACAGACACAATTGCTCCCTAGCTCAGGTAGATCTAGACTTATTGTATAAATACCAACAAATGGAGAGAAACCAAGGTTGCCTTCATCACAAAAGCGAAGGTTTATTCATAGCCTTGTGATTAAGAAATGCATTTCAGCCGACATAGGGTCAACTGACCTCCATAGTTTTGTTAGCAAGGGAACGCCCAAAAGGAGCGTTCTATTCCCATAAACAATATTGTACTAATGAGTGGCGTCAAAAAAAATTGGCGTTGATCAAGGCTTATATGCAAATGTGGTTTGTTTTATGTTTATTAGCAAAATATTTCATTTCTGCGATCGCGAAATTAGAGGCTATTTGCGATTGAAATTAGCTCTAAGAATCAGCTTATCCATTAATAAATTATTATTTACAGGGCGACGTGACTTCCATTACTTCACTTTTACTTTTTTCTCCATTTTATTGTAATTTTTAGTGCATTTTTTAAAAAACCGGAAACAATTTCCACAGCTTTGGTCCGATTTTCACTTTTTATGGCTTGTTATAGAACCGCTGATCTCTAGATTTCATTTTTATAAAAAATTAACCCTTTCAAGGCAGTAAACTTTTTATTTGATTGTTGGTCCCAAATGGGTTAAATCGAATGGATTGCAATAAACATGATTCTACACGCATTATTTGTCGATAATGCGTCCTTTTAGAGGAAAGTTTCCGAGTACTACTAAATACATCCTGCAACAGGGCCTTCACAACACCTCAAGATGGACTTCTGAGAATGGTCTTGGTGTGAAGCCAAACAAAACTGAATTAGCTCTATAACGTACCAACAGGTGTACATATCTCCTAGGGGGTATTGAAATTACTTTTTCTGAAAGCGCAAAATACTTAGGAATTTTACTAGAGAGGAAGTTGCAATTCAAACCCAACATTTTGGAAAGAGCAAATAAGGCTGTCGTAAAAGGGCAATAGGAAAACGCTGGGGTCTGAACCCGCGTATTGTTTATTGGTTGTATGCGGCAGTTATCAAACCGATAATGCTCTACAGCATTGTTGTCTAGTTGTCAGCTCTGCATAATTACACCTTCTGTGTGATACTAAACAGGGTTCAGCGAATTGCTGCTTTATGTATCACTGGTACCCTAAAAAAGACACCAACTGCGTCACTAAATGTTATACTACTTTTAATGATGCTTGATAGTGCAATATGCCGCATGTACTGCGATTAGACTCAGGGAACTGTCACTATGGTCAGGAAATGGCTACGGACATAGTGTCATTCTACACAGAATGCCTGACCTTCCGGGAACTGCTGATAACACTATGACTGAATCACACTTTTGACACGAAGTATCTCACTCTTAAACCTGATAGATCAGAATGGAATGGTCGTATCCCAGGACAGAGAAGATTCGTTAACTTCTATACAGACGGTTTCAAACTCAAGAACCAAGTGGTCTTTGGTGTCTTTTCTTAGCAAACTTGAGCTATCACTTTCAAAAAGACTGCCTGATCACTGTTGTGTTTACCAGGCAGACATCTTAGCTATTAAAAAAGGTAGCGGAATGACTGAAAATCAATGTGCTGACCAAAGTCGGTATAAATATTTTCTCTGATAGTCAGGTTGCTATTAAGTCCCTAGAAAATATATTCCTGAATTCAAAAACTGTCCTCGACTGTCGCAGATCTCTTAACAAGATGGCTGAACAGTTCAATATTCACCTGATATGGGTGCCGGGCCACAGGCATATAACGGGTTTTCCAACAAGATGTGTTATTTTGATTTCGTTAGCTGTCACTTTTGAAGCTTTTCTTCTTTGATATTTGACAAGTAGAAAATACGCCATTACTAAAAATGGAACGATACACGATTCAACAACGCATTGAAATTATTAAGATTCGAAAAATCGAAAATAATAGAAAAATCATCTTGACTTATGAGGCCCATTTCAACCTCGGTGGCTACGCCAACAAGCTACGTGCCACGCAAGCAAAGAAACCATTGCTCTGTTACGGGAAAAGTTCCCGACCGTGTTATCTCTCGAAGAGGTGATCACAATTGGCCACCGTGATCTTGCCTTGCGACTTCTTCCTTTGGGGCCACGTGAAATATAAGGTCTACGCCAATAGCCCAGCGTCGATTCAAGACCTCAAAGATAGAATTCGTGTGGCTATCGAGGACATAGGGCAGCCACTTTGCGATTTGGTTATGGAAAATTTCATGAAAAGGATATGGTCCTGTAAGCGTGGTCGTGGTGGCCATTTGGCTGATGTTGGTTTTCATTATTAACGGCATACCTCCCTCTTTATTATGAAATAAACATTCGATCCTATACCTAAAAAAATTGAATTTTGCTTTGAATACCAAAATAACACCTCTTGTCGGAAAACCCTTTATTAGGGAACTGCAAGGCAAGACTAGGAACTACCTAACACGCACAAGGGGAACTGGAACATGTGGCCATGTCTCTAGCGATTTGCAAACTCTTCTTGAGATATAGGGCACTTACCCCAACAAATGACAGGTGATCACTAGTCAGAAACTGCATACTTTCCAGGCTGATGTGGCCTGGCCTAGACTCAAAACGCACCAAAGCACTGCTGTCGTTGGGCGAGAACGGACGTCTCACTTATCGTGCCTTTCGTGATGGGTCACTGTCCCATTGGACGGCACGCAGAGATATTGAAGGTCTTCAATAATGACTTTTGCACAAGGTGTAGAGACGAAGAGGAGGAATCTGTGACCCTATCTCTCCAGAAGGCGGCATGTAGCCTTGGGCTCCCATTTCTTTGGGTAGTTAGCTAACTTGGTCAATGTTAAAATCCGCCCCTCACCGAAACTATCTTGTGTGGTTAGCAAAGTTATCAATAGTACGAATATCGGTACTGGAAAGACCGACCCCAGTATATCCCGACGTCGTTTACTTAATGAGGGATAGGAGCAAAGCCGGTACTCAATGCTCTCCATTTCTTACTTTGTATAGCTACACTACAGGTGCCGATTTCTGACCAGCTTTCATTGGACTGCCTGATTCCCTGGCGCACCATTACATGGAAATTCTTCGAGTATTTGTAATGTCGTGCCATTCCTAGGAAGTTTATCATCTCCTTAAGAGATCTGCTGCAGTCGAAGGCTGTTTGTGAATTTAGGGATGTGGCCTCCAGAGAATTGATGGCAGACTGTCTGTCCGAGTAAATGACAACTGCAGTGTTGGAACCTATTTTGCGACTCAGCCACTAGGCGACTTCTCTTATTTCGGCTTGATAGAAACTGCAAGTAGCCTATGAGCTACATCAAGATTGAGTTCCTTGCAGCGTACTCCGATACCAACCTTATCGTCAAGCTTCGAAACATCTGTGTAGAAGTGGAGATGATTTATGTTTCCTGCTTCCAGTGGCAAAGCAGGTAGCAGGCTTTGTACTTCTTCCAATTCACCGGCAAAAGTCATTGGACTCCTTCTGTCCTGTCAGAACTGACACTAACGTAAACAGTTTTTTCCTCTCTAGTGCTAGGAGACATCTTGATCTACTTAGTTCGTATTTTGGCGAGATTTGTCTAGCTACACTACAGGTGCCGATTTCTGACCATCTTTCTTATGACTGCCAGATTGCCCCTTGCCTAAGACAAAGCTTGCATGTGGGCAGATGCGCACCAATATATACAAATTCTTTAAGAATGTATAATGTCATCCCATTCTTAGCAAGTTAAGCAGCTGTGACATCCCTATGTCCAGGTATCCATACGTTAATCTGCATGTTAAACTGCTCAGCCATCTGCTTAAGAGATCTGCGGCAATTGTGGGCTGTGGACTTGGCGACTTCTCTTATTTCGGCTTCGGCTTATCATCAAGCTTCGAACCATCTGTGTAGAAGTGGAGATGGTTTTTCTTTCCTGCTATTCTGCCAATCAATTTCTCTTTGACAGTTATCTTAGTGGTGAAGTTCTTCTCGTAGGTATACACTGTTGGTAAATACGGAGTTATCTAAGTTGGAAGATGTTAAAATCCACCAACTCTTGAGATTTCTAAAGGAATCATAAGGGTTCAACGAGACGGGCTAGGAAAACATATGGATTAAGCACATTGTGTAAGTGAGCCTGTCATACAGGTTGCCACACTTAACCCAAACTTAGCTAGAAATAGTATAGGGATAAATAAACTGCCAAATTTCAGCCGAATTGAACCGAAATGGTCCACTTTTTAATGGGAATTGTCCTCCTCAAAAAGTGATTCCATGTGGTCCTGTATAATACCCTATACCACAATGCCGTTGGGTATAAAAATATGTTTTTGTGTGATATTTTATTAGCTATTTAATAACATAAATTCGTAGTGAAGAGAGGCAAAATTCTCTACTCTGCACTGAACAAAAAATATGTCAACTCCTCTCCGCATTTCCGATCTTTATATGGTATTGGAAAACGTAGTTATCTCTATTATCTGTTCATTTCGTACATAAGAGTCAATCCCTTTCAAACTGAAACTATGCTTATCTCTTATCTGTTCAAATTTATTGTCATTGCTATCGACGACGGCAGTTTTTCGTGGGATAACCAAGTTTGCTCATACAACCGCAGGACTTCATTTGAAACAAAAGCTATCCTTATTAACTGATATTATGTGTTCTGTGTGCGTATGTGCGTGAGTTGAACATGTGTGTGTATGCGAACGAAAATTGGATAAATTATGTTAAATTTTCCATTTGCTTTCACATTGTCTGTTTTTTTCTTTTGTTCTTGTTGTTGCTCATGTTTTCATCAATTCTGTGCTGTCTGTCGGCAATTATTTTCTAGGTGCCAGAACGTGTACGGGCCATGAATTCGAGCATAAAACTTTTGTTAATTGTCCGGGAACCGGTGACAAGAGCCATTTCAGATTATACGCAATTACGTAGTCATGCAGCAACGGCCACATTACCACTGGCCAACGCCAATGAAAACCAACAACAGCAGCAGCCGTTGCCGCAGTCACATCAGCAACAACCACAACAACCAACATCGCAATCAGCTTCAGGATCATCATCATCTTCATCAGCAAATGCGGGCAAATTGTCCTCGCACTCGATGCTCTATAACAAATTAAATGCCGGTTACTCCTCATCGCAAATATACGACAATTCCATTGGAGGAGGAGGTGGCGTCGGCTATATTTACGGTTCAGGTGCCGGTGGTTTAAAGGTAAACTACAATAAAATACGCCATCAGTATGAGACGACAACACCGAACCCATCATCGGCAGCCAATGCAGCGGCGGCACAGATTTTGTCAAAGTAAGTTTTAACCCGTCATTGGCATGAATATACTCCTACTATTTGAATGTTGCTGAAGCTTTTTTTCTCATTTGACTTAAACCAAATTTCATGGAGCAATTAACGGACAGGATATTCATAATGTCATATGCACACTCATTGAATGAAAGAACGAACGAGCGACCAACCGTTGCATGTATGTTTGAAGAATAGGGTGTAACGAAAAAAGAAAAAAAAAACAAAAACTAATTGCAAACAGAACTCAATTAGAATGTAATGAATTTTAAGAAATAAACCCATTCGCAATCAGTTCGTTTGAGACTTCTACGTATAATTAAAAACTACAATTGTATACCCTACACCACGCAGTGGTACAGGGTATTACAACTTTATTTCATGGCAGATATTTGTAAGACCTAGAAATACTACAGCTAGACCCAACTTAAAATATACCGATCGACTCAGAATCACTAGCTGAGTCGATAAAACCACATCTGTCCGTCTGTCCATGATTATGTTATTCGTTGAGTACAGGTCGCAATTTCACTTCGATCATGCTGAAATTTTGCAGTTAGGAGCCTTTCGCACCTGGAAAGAACAGTATTGAAGTTGGTTGAAATCAGTTAAGATTTAGCTTCAATATATAAATATATTTCGTCCGATTTGGAAATTTAGCTCTATAATAGCTCTATTTTACTTCCAATCGCTTTGAAATTTAGCATGGTAAAGTTTTTTAATCCTTCAACCAAAATTGCTTAATTTGAAGAAAATCGGTTCAGATTTAAATCTATCTACCATATATATGTTTCGTCTAATTTGGCCCTTTAGCCCTATAGAAGCTGTATTTTACATCCAATTATTTTGAAACTTAACATGGTAGAGTTTCTTTACCCATGAACCAAATTTGTTCAATTTTAAGAAAATCGGTGCAAATTTGTATATAGCTCCCATATACATGTTTCGTTCGATTTGGCCCTTTAGACCTATAGAACCTGCATTTAACATCCAAATGTTTTGAAATTAGCACGGTATATTCCCTTGATCCATGGACCAGCATTGCTCAATTTAAAGAAAATCGGTTCAGATTTAGATGTAGCTCCTATATATATAATTTCGTCCGATTTAGACCTTTAGCACTATAGAAGCGGTATTTTAAATACAATCGTTTAGCAATCCAATCCAATTTAGCATAGTAGAGTTTCTTGATCCATGGCCCAACTTTGCCGAATTAAAAAAATAGGTTTAGATTCAGTTATAGCTCCATAAATGTATGGCTAATTCCACGACAAATCGACGGTTTCAAAAAACATCAGTTTTGATTTTTCCCATTTTTTTATATTTTTTAGCACACCTGAAGAAACGCTTTGTGAAATTTTTTGAGATTTTCCCGATAACTCGTTCAGAAGTTATTTATATTTAAAAAAATCGTTAAGATATCACTCGGTGTATCGGACCGACTAGAAAAATCTTTTTTTTTAAATGTTGGTATTTTTCGGTATTTTTCAGAAAAAAATTAGAGAAAATATTAAAAAGAATTTTTGTGTGCGAATAAAGGAGACACTTCAGGAAGTATTTGAATTTCAATAAAAGTGTATTGTGGGCACCTAAAGTGATTTTTTACAATGAATCTTTTTGTCGAATACAAAAAAATCCATCGATTTCAACTACTTTTGATACATAGTTATTTTTGGAGGGACATAATCAGCGGTAAGGGTATCAGCGGGGGTGGCGGGTGTTTTGGAAGAAATACTTCCTGAAGTATCTCCTTTATTTTGTTTTTTGGCGTGGAACATCTAGTCCGAAGCCTTCAAGCAAAATTTTAAAAAATTAAAAAAAAAATATTAATAATTTTAGGCACACTTCCATCCAAACCTAATATATTAGAGAATTAATTGAAGTTTAAAATATAAAAAATTCAAAAAAATCGGAGAGTTCAAACAATTTAAAAAATTACATTTAAATTGTAAAACTTAAAAATCGCACACAAATTTTTTTTCAATATTTTTTTAATTTTTTTTCTGAAAAGTACCGAAAAACACCAACATTTCAAAGAAAGATTTTTCAAACTAAGAAGTTATGACCAAAAACCAGATACACAGAGTTATATTATTGATAGATTTTTTAGATATCGATAAGTTCTGATCGAGTTATCGGAAAAATCTAAAAAAATTCCTCAAAGTGTTTCTGCGGGGATACTAAAAAATATAAAAAAATGGGAAAAATCAAAACCGAAATTTTTTGAAACCGTCGATTTGTCGTGGAATTCCCCATATATGTTTTGTTCGATTTTGCTACATAGAAAGAGACGTACTACATGTAAATTATGTAAACAAATTTTATTTTTTTTTACCCAACCTTACTAGTGTGGTGCCCGAATTTAGCATTTCCTTATTGGTTTCGTTACAACCCATTATCGAAATATACATGCGAATTTAAGACTACTTTTATCATTACAACCTATTATCGCAAATACTCGTATACGATGCATGCATTCACAAGAATCATTCATCGAATATTGCTTCAAAATATTATATAAATTTCCTCTTCGATAAATTAAATTTTATAGTAATGGCATATATTTATTTAATTTCACTTAATATTGAGTTGTTTATTTTTATAATTTGTTTATTTATATTGTTTCTCTTTCTACAGTAGATCCTTTGAAGAGCTGGCCATATTTCCCAATGGTACTGTTAACGAATCATATCGTCCTTTAACCATATCCATGTATCATCTACATTTACATCGTTGGCTGGAAGTCTTCCCCAGAGAACAGATTTTGGTTGTAAATGGTGATCGTTTGATCGATGATCCAGTGTCACAACTGAAGAAAATCGAATCGTTTTTGGGTAAGTAACAGATATTCTTAAATCATTCTTTATTTACGAGGATTGTTCAAAAGGAAGAAAGAAAATTTTAGTCGAGTTAGGTGTACCCTTACTTTCTGAGTTAGATTAGGTGCGACCCAAAAGGTGGGAACATTTTATCGAGTTCATGATTTAGTTTTGGATGACAGCCACCTTTGCCAGCTGACATAGACCAATGTAGGTCCCTAGTGATACCGCGGGCTGAGGTACCCCTTATCAAAACTAACCTGTTTGATAAACAAACGTATGAATATAATTTTAGTTTTGTTGTTAAATCAGGTGTTGTATTTGTTTATTTTTATCCTACATTTCGTTCTTCTTTGAAGAACATCAACAGTTAGTTTCGTTTATTTACTCATATCCCTGAAGATGTTCTTCAAAGAAGAACGAAATATTGGATAAAAATAAATAAACATGTACAACACCTGACCTCGAACTTGTCATTTAAAAAAAAAGGAAAATAATAGTGCATAAAAGGTCGATTGTTTAGAAAACAATATTTAAAAATCGAACTAATCGATAATACAAATACCTTTACCGGAAAGATCTGCCAGACTTCCAAGAAAGGCCGGGCCACGTTTACCCAGATTTCCTTTACTTAACGAGGGACAGTAGCAACGCAGATTATCACTACCCAACCTACTGGAGTCGCTATTGCGGGGAGACATTTTGAGCCTCGCTTTTCCTATATTGGACAGATTTGTTTAGCTACCCTACAGGTGCTTATTTCTGCCCAGCTAAAGCCAAAGCTTGCATGTGGTTCCCCGGGATATCCCTATGCTCAGGCACCCATGTGAGTGTATAATAAATTGCTCAGCCATCTCGTTAAAAGATCTGCAGCAGCCGAATTTAGGGAAGTTGCTTCCAGATATTTGATGGCAGCCTGACTGTTCGAGTAAATGGCAACGCCAGTGTTGGTCACTATGTTGCGATTCAGCCACTTGACGACTTCGCTGGATAAATGGAGATGGTTTCTGTTTCCTAGTACTCTGCCAAACCAACAAACTCTCTGACAGGTAGCTTAGTGGCGAACTTCCTCTCGAAGGTGTACAACGTTGATACACATTGTGATATCCTGATGGGGTCGTAGTTCGTATAACTCCACATTTATAGACCGTTTAATGGTAATATCTCTCCGGCCCCTATTGGGGTCTTTACTTATTGCGTCCCTTTGTTCACAAACATTGTTAGAGGGGTGTGGACCCAAGACATGCATTTACACGTCTTCTGTTGAGCATGCTTTGAATTAAGTCTAATCAAGCTAGAGTTCACCCTTAGTGACAGCGCCTTAATTACCGCTTCTGAGTGAATGTTGTTTAAGAAGGGGTTCTACAGGGTGGCTGATACGTATTGCAACCAACTTCAGGTTGCTATCATTTCTAAACCGCTAGTCTGATAGCTGACAGATTTATTTCAGTGACAGTTCATTTTATTGTTTACAAGCTTACAAAAGCATTTTGATCTATTGCATTCAGAAAAATTTTATTCGTGATGGAATTCAAGCGTGATTGCTTTATATTTGGGTGGAAAAACACAAGTGGCTATCGTTAGAGCCCTCCAGCATTTAAATGTGAATAAATCGTTTGTTTCTCGTACCATTGCTCGTTACCGTGATACTGGCAGTGTTGCATCGCGTCCAAAAAGTGGACGAAAAAAAACGGTAACACCACCAGAAATGGTCCGAAAATTGAAGTCCAGATTTGATCGAAATCCACGCCGAAGTGGTAGAAAAATAAGCCATTGAAGTTCCAAAAAGTGCAAGAGCTCACCGATGCACAAAAAAAGTTAGACTGGAAAGAGCCAAGGAGTTGCTTCGCTTGCACGAAAGTGGCCAGTTACCGAATTTGGTTTTCTCCGATGAGAAGCCATTCCAAATTGAGCAGTTTGTGAACAAACAAAATGATCGGGTTTACTTGCCAAAGAGGTCAGCTGAAAATGTACACCTTCGATTGGCCACCAGAACTCAAGCGCCGCCGATGGTAATGGGGTGGGCCGCCGTAACGGCCGATGGTCGCTCCCCGCTCGTATTCATCGACCGGGAAAATGTCCTAAAGACAGTATTGAAGCCCTGGGCAGACAAACATTTCGGCCGCAAACCATGGACAAAGGAGATTCCTCGCTTCATTTCTACCGCACAATGGCCACCAAGATCTCCGGATCTCAATCCGCTGGACTTTTGCGCCTGTGGCATTTTAGACAGTAAGGTTCGCACTGAAAAATACCAAAGTATCGATCATCTCAAGACGGCGCTTCGCCGGGAATGGGCCAAAATACCGCAAGACGGCGCTTCGCCGGGAATGGGCCAAAATACCGCAGAGCCACTTTCGTGCAGTGTGTGATGGCTTTGTCGGCCGTTTGAAGGCCATAATTAGTGCCAAAGGTGGCTAATTTGAACAAATCTAAACTGTTTCTAAAATGTTATGTTATTTCCGACATTTTTTGCTTTTGAACAATAAAAATTAAAAAAATATAGCGCTTTACTTTGTTGCATTACATATCAGCCACCCTGTATGTCAAGAAATGGCACCACCGTGAATTCCCTGAAATGTAGGGACGATTCGATAGAGCCCACAAGTTCGTGCAGATTCTGTACGATTTCCCTTTTTGTAAGCGTGCTGGTTCCCCGATAACTTTCCCGCTTTAGGTACGAATACTACTTTAATACTCCCCAATCAATAGGGGACGTATGAGAGCCTGATACAAGCTTCAAAAATTTTCTCCAGTCAGGGGAGAACATTTCAACATTTCTGCTGGAGTGATGCAGTCTGCGCCAGGTAATTTCAAGGTCAACAAGCTAGCGACGGTAGCAGTCCACCCGCTCTCTTGTTGGTCCTGCTAAAGCTCGGGTTCTGTTGGAGAATTCGTCGGAAAATGTGTGCCGAGAAGTACATTTGTCGACTTCTCGATGTTTTTTTGTCTAATTATTTATTGTAAAAAAAATATATTAAATATTTGCCTCATCCTGCAAATAACCCACTGCACAGGGTGAGGTGGATAATATCTTACGCAGCCTTGCGGCATCCGAGACCTTTTCCACTTCTCCACAGGAGGTGTGCCAAAAACGCCTTTGTGCTTTTCTACGCTCATTCTTATAGATTTTGAGTTGCTCTTTATAGGCATCCCAGTCATTGATGACCCGAGTAGATTTAGCCTTTGAATAGCTTATTTCTGTCTTCTTCCCAACCTTTAACTCGGAAGTCTACCATTGTGATTTAGTCTTACCCGTACACCTTGGTTTTGCACAGGCTTCTTCAAGCGAACAATTGAATGATGTAGTGATGTGATCGACTAAATTGTCCAGGCAGACTATGTCATTTGATACATACTCGTACATAAGGTATCGCTCACATTTATTTGGACGGTAGGTTTAGGTGATTTTTCAGCGAGTTTAAACGGCGAGTTTCATATGGCAAGTAACTGGAGATCATCCAGAATATACGATCTCTAAACTAGCAGCAGTTTGGTCTTTATCACTGGTGTTAAGTATTTATGAGACAAATGTTTATCTTTCCTGGCCAAAATACAGGTGTTGGGAGTACCTTCACAGTTGGCCAGAAGTAACTTAAAGTTGGACACCCTAATACCATAAACTTTTCCTCCTACTACGTAGGGTTCATGTAAACTTTTCCTCCTATTACGTAGGCACGATGTCTACTGCACCGGTGAACGCGCAGTAATAGAGCCGCTGAGGCTGCTTTGGCGTGATAGAGGTTTATCTGTAGAATTCTTATCAGTATTGGTAACCGATTAACTTCCACACCAACAAGGGTGTTATCGAGCACCTCGCCCGTATCATCGGGGGGCATTTCCCCGTCAGATGCTTCAAAGAGTCCAGAAACTCCCCTCATACCATTAGTGTCCGAATTAGTGCTCTCGTCCTCGAATAAAGGTGTTACAGCATTTGTGTTAGGATCTGAGGCTCCAGAAATTATGAACGTGGATAGCTCCGCACTTCCGCAGGGCTGGGTGTAGATCACGTTGAATACCTTACCTTCCGCAATGTGAGCTAAATCCCGCTTGTATACCTTCAAAACTATAGTCTGGAAGCCATATCACATGGTTCTATTTACCCGTTGTAAGTGGCGGTGGATTCAGCATTAAGGATCAAATTGATCTGCCGTTTTTTTAACCATCCGCCAATCAATTAGTCTTGCTAATGCTCCAATTACACTGTGCATCAAATGAATACTTTTTGAAAAATACACGGACTTGACAGTATAGGTTCGATTCTACTACAAAAGGATAGGGAAGATATAGATTTTGAAGTGACATTTCGGCCATTTGTAATATGATCTGTCATTTGTTTTTCATTGTATTTAGTAGTGTTTACAATATCATCATGGAGAGATATACGCAAGAACAACTTTTACAAATTATTCAGTTTTATTATCAAATAATCCTTTTCCAATTGCAACTATTCGTGCGCTAAGTCAATTTTTTTTAAATCCAAAAAAAAAAACACTTTCCATTCGACCTACGACCATTCGTTAAGAGCTACCTTTTTTCCAGTCGACCTACGACCTTGACACCCATGAGTTATATTTTAGCACTCGTTAAGAGCTATCTTTTTGCCATTGACCTATTGTGGCTACGTGCCACACAGCAAATGAAAGAATTGAATTTGTTGCGAGAAAAGTTTGGAGATTCGATTATTTCAAGAAATTGTAATATTGAATGGCCTCCAAGAAGTTGTGATTTAGCAGCATTAGACTATTTCTTGTGGGGTTATTTGAAGTCGTTGGTCTTTCGAAATAAACCAGATTCTCTTCAAGCTTTACAAGTCAATATTGAACGTGCCATTCATGACATACGACTTGATTTAGGGGGAAAGTGCTCGAAAATTGGGTTCATCGAATTCGTTCCTGCAGAACAAGTCGTGGAGGCCATTTGAATGACGTTTTCTGGACGTGTCTAGGCACCCTAAATAGCTCACAAAGCCACATTGTACGAGTACCTCAAACATTTCAATATTTCACTATTTTTTAAGTCTAAAAATATTTTGTTTGGTGTAAATTATGTTCAGCAACTTTGTAGAAAATTTTCTGTAATCCGTGGGGTATGAAAATCATAAATAAGGAGCGCACAACAGGCCGAACCACTGGCTTAAGTGTATGTCCATGGACATGAGACGTTTTAAACGTCTCCTCTATTCAACCTAACCTAACCTAACCTTGTAGAAAATATTAATGCCAATCTTTTTGTGGAACATATTAACCCTGGCTCGGCCACATAACAGTAATTTTTGGTCCTGTTTTAACAAATCGTAAAAAAACACCCCTAAAACTGTGGAGGGCGGAGATAAAATGTTCTACAAAAATGTTGGCCATAAAATTTTACTATATGCATATGTCAGAACACACCTAAGCCCAAGACTTATCACAAACACCAAAAACAACCATATTTTAGTCAAAAATCCCCTTTTTGAATATTCGTGCAGCAATGTTATTCATACGGTCCAGAGGTCGAATCAATATATCGATGGCTTATATTCAAATGTGGCTATATTAAAATCCCCAATGTAGCCACTTTTGGATATAAGCCATCGATATATATCCCAGTACAGAGGGTGAACAATTTTGGTAGTAGTCTGCGGGAAGTGGACTGTAAACGTTAGTATTCGAAACTCCCAATATTGTAAGGTGTATGAAAAACAGAGTAAGAAGACAAAGATTTTTTATTGTGGTCTGTGATGCTTCTTACCGCTTGTAGTGACGTTGCAAAAGTGAAGTTACAGTTTAGAGTCAAGAGAAAAGAGAAAAAAAACTTACGTTTTGGGAATTCAGTCGAATTCCACTGGAACATACAGAGAAGATGGCAGCCCTTTATCCATTTGAGTAAAAGCTTTTCCCTTCATGGTAGGGAATGGATAAAGGGTTGCCATTTGTGTGAAATGAATGATACGTAGTGGAATTCACAGTGAGTAACAATTCAATGTAGGGAATTCAAACAGTTTATAAGATATATAATATTCCTTACATGCTAATGAAGACTTAGACTAGTGATGCAGCAAGAATTCATTGAACTTAAAGCTAATTGTTGAAACAGAGTTCAACAATCCAGTATTTCCATCGATTTGGTGGGTTCCATGTGATCCAGTAGTATGTATTCAGATAGGACCTTTGAATATTCTGCAGCTAGTTCAGGTGATTTGTCTAGATTTTTCTCCATTCTGACAAATTGTCCCATTGCCGCCTTTCTCGACGATCCGAGAGCTACGGTGGGGGCCAAATCATGTCGGAATGGCAATCTGACAACATATTTTCCATCAGATTGGCGAACAGTGGTTTTTCTGTAGAAATTTTCACACCAAACGTCATTATCGCAAAGGTTTTTGGAATATGGAACCTCTTCGAGCTCCCAGAACTTTCTGATGTCATCGTTTAATGTCTCAGAAGAAGTTACCCATGAAGCGAACGTAGAAACAGACCGCACAGTTGGTGGACCACTCAAGATCCATCCGAACTCGGTTTCTTGCGCTAGAAGACTGCCGGCGACGTTATTTTTCACGCCCGATTTCAGAATGAAGGGAAGAATGTCACTTCCTGGTTTTTCGAACCGGAAGGACCAGGAAGTGACTCTGTTGAAACAGAGTTCAACAGAGGGGTTTAACTGTAATTTGACTATATTTTGGTTTTTTGATATATGTTTTGGGCTTTGATGTTTTCTAACATACATATACATATAGTAAAATTGTATGGCCACCATTTTTGTGGGATATTTCATCTCCGCCCTCTCCATTTTTAGGGATGTTTTTTAAGTAAGTTAAAATAGGGCCATGAATTACCTTTATGTGGGCGAGCTAGAGGGTTAATATGTTCCACAAAAATATTGGCCTTTATATTTTCTACAAAGTTGCAGAACATAAACTACACCAAAAAAATATTTCGGTTTTAGAGTTACAAAATATTGAAATACTAACATTATTGAACTACAATGTGGTCTTTGTGCGCTATTTAGGGCTCCAAGACACGTTCAGATTGTATTGGAATGTTCACAAAGGTTTTTCAAATTTGTCGTGGCTACAATTTAGCTAAATATTGTTAGTGATAAATTAGGAGTATCAGCAAGTTATGCTGAAGTGAATAAAAAAACCAGTAGGGAAAGACAGAAAGTCGGACAGGGCCGACTATATAAAACCCTACATCTCCCTAACAATGCGAAAATGGGCACGGCAATAAGAATTTGGCAGTGTTCATAATGTAATAAGAAAACTCTCTCTGCCGAATTTCGTACTGATCGGATATAAAACATGGTTTCTACAGCGCTTACATGGCAAATCGGGTGAAACATATATATGGTGGCTATATCTAAATTTGAACTGAATTTCCCCGAATTTTGTAGTTTTCATTCATGTAATAAGAAAACTGTCTCTGCCGAATTTCGTACTGATATATATGGGGGCTATATCTAAATCTGAACTGATTTTCTCCGAATTTTGTAGTGTTCATTCATGTAATAAGAAAACTCTCTCTGCCGAATTTCGTACTGATCGGATATAAAATACGGTTTCTACAGCGCTTACATGTCAAATGGGGTGTAGCTTATATATTGGGACTATTTTTAAATCTGAACCGATTTTTCCGAATTTGACAGTGTTCATACATGTAATAAGAAAACTCTCTCTGTTCAATTTCGTAATGATGAAATATAAAATACGGTTTCTACAGCGCTTACATGTCAAATCGGGTGAAACATATATATGGGGGTCGTATCTAAATCTGAACCGATTTTGACCAATTTCATTAAGGATCGTCCTTGGACCAAAAAAGAGCACTGTGCTATATTTCATCACAATCGGACCATAAATACGACCTGCATTTTGATCACAAGAATACATGGACAGACGGACATGGCTAAATCGACTCAAGAAGTGATTATATGTCGATCGGTATAACAAACAAATCTATTTCTTCTCTTTTTGGGTGGTGGGGGTATATATTTAGTTAAGCGGTATTACCAAGTCTGAATTAGCAGTTGGACCAAAACTGATGAAACATTTTTCGAGGGGCCAACTGATTTTCAGAATTTTTTTAGCCCAACCGAGTATAGTTGGAAGTTGATTTGAACCTATATTGTCGAGTTCGCGTTTTTTTTCTCTGTTGCACATTGTTATTAGTCGGCAGACCAGGATTGGAATTTATGATTGGAGTTGGATGATTCTTCTTTAAACCACATGAGGGCCCTGGAGTGACTGAGATGATGTTTTCGACAACATCCAACTGGGCGGCTGGCCAGACCCCACACCCTCACACTTTACCATGGAATGTAAACATTTGCCATATCTGTTCACGTTTTGATAAAAACCCCACATGAAGGTCCCAGATGGCGGTGTAAGTGCAGCAGATGTGCCTGGAATTTAGAAATTTGCTTCAACAATTTCTAGTAATAATGGTTTAATGTAGCGCCTATATATTTCTTCTTGCATTGATTAACAAATCATGGTGAATGATAACACAAAGTCGGCTTTGTCCGACTTTAGCTTTTCCTTACTGGTTTTTATTTGTTTCAGAATTATTAATAACCACTCTTGTGTAATGCAATTATATGCATAAATAAATCCTTTTCATAGTCTACTATTATTTAATGATTTAGAAATTAATTATTATTTATTACAGCCTTTAATTAATGCCCATTTTGTTGATGTTTGTTTTTTTTTTTTTGTTGTTTCTAATAGGTATTGAACATCGCATCACCAGCAATCATTTCTATTTCAATGAAACCAAAGGATTCTATTGCCTGCGCTACGATAGTGGTGACCGTTGTCTGCGTGAGACCAAAGGACGTAAACATCCTCATGTAGACCCAGTGGTCATATCGAAATTGCGTAAATTTTTCGCTGAACATAATCAACGATTCTACGAATTGGTGGGTGAGGATTTGGGCTGGCCCGAAGAATAATTGCAACTCACACAACATAAAAAAACTGAAGCAAATAAGGAGAAAGAAGAAAGGAGAGATGAAAAGTTGAGTCGGTACGACGACGTATCCCGTGTATAATATGGTAACTGTATGTAATTTAGAAGTTAAAGAGAAGTACTTAAGTTGTAAAATCTGTCTGTTTTGTAGTTAGCAATTTATGAGTGTACAGAATATGTAAAGAATGAGCATTGAGGATGTCTGCGAAGTGAAATGAGTGTAACTCATAGTTAAAGACAACCAAAATCATATCATAATCAACTAATTTTTAGTCTGTATATTACGTACATATATAAATAATTTAAAACACCTCATTCATGTCATTCAAACACTCAACCAAACGATCGATTGTAATTAAATCTCTATATTTTTTTGGGGTTAATATTTTTAACATAAACGAGAAGAAGCGAGGAGTTATATTTGTAAAATTACTAAGCGCAGCAATTATGTAAAACAAAATTCAATTCAAAGGACTGAAATGCAAATACACTTATGTCTTTTTACTATGTTTTAACACACTCGATTTATACTTTTTACTGATTATACTATGCAACAAAGTATCTCATATAAATACATAACATACGAGTATTATAAAATAAATCAAATATAAAAAGATGACATAAAGCAGAACTGTACATCAAAAATTGAATACATGAACTACTATCAAAGCAAAAATCGTATGTCCTTTATGTTAAGAATTGAAGATTTTTTTGTATCATCTACCACATTTTCTGTTGCATAGTGTATTCAGTTCACATAGCCAATAAATCCTTATTTTTTATTTTTTTAAATTATGATTAACAACAAAAACACCCATTTGTTTGGATGTACACGTGCTTATCTCTACATATGAAACGATGAGAGCAGTAATGATCTATGCGGATCTATGAATTATAGACTAAAAAAATAATGAAAAATGATACAAAATTATCATACAATATATGGTCGAAATATCTCCCAAGAATTGCAGTTAGAACAAACTTTTGGCGCTTTTCGAATACGATTTATGTGAGAATTTTCGTTTCTGCGGAATCGCCTATGTCATGAAAATCGCCCTCACATGAAATTTCCCTTTTTATGCATTTGTTTGCATACACGCTTAAAAATAGAGAAAACTCAACAAATTTGGGAACATTTTTCTTTATTTCTCAGCATAATCTCGTTTAAGCTTGGTACATACGTTTTCCAATAGCATCGTCACCCTGTTTATAGTAACAACTGTCTAGCTCCTAACAGTAGCCATCAACCGCAACCTCCACCTCTTTACTGCTGGCAAATCTTTTTCCGCCGAGCCATATGTTCATGTTCAGAAACAAAAAATAATCCGAGGGAGCTAAATCCGGCGAATAAGGTGCGTGCTGAAGCAAATTCGAACCTTAATTCAATGATTTTGGGCATCGCAATAGAGAATGTGTGAAATGGTTTATTGTCTTGATTGTGAGCAAACGCTGTACCCATCTTGCGCACAGCTTTCTCATCATCAAATTTGCCGTCAATATGTGATGTATAGCACTTTTTGCAACGCCTATGACTTTGGCTAGCTTACGAACCTACAACCGACCGTCATCCAATACTATTTAGGGGATTTTTTTTAGCATTTCTGGCGGGGACACTTCAATTGGTCGATCACTACGGTGTTCGTCTTGTCAGCTTGTACGGACACGTTTAAACTCTGCCACCCAATATTTTATAGTTGTACGCGAAGGAGCAGACTCCCCCAAAGTAGAATCTAGTTTGGTTTTAATATTGGTTGTACTGAGACCTTTCAAATGAAAGTATTGTACGTATTACATATCGATGACCAATTTTTTCCATGTATACAAATTCTTTTACTTTTGAGTGCTCAAACAAAATCCAAACAACGTGGCGCCTTGAAGCTTTGGTTTAGGTTAGGGTGGCAGCCTTATTTTTTTTTACCAGCTCACATAGATCCGTTTAGGTCTCTAGTGTTACCACGGGCTGAAATGCCTCTCATCGAATCCAACCTTTTTGATATATAAATTTATCGATAGTTTGAATATCGATACCGGAAAGATCTGTTAGACTGCCTAAAAAGGCCGACTCCAGTATGTCCAGTCGTCGTTTACTGAAAGCGGGACAGTCGCATAGCAAGTGCTCAATGCTCTCCACTTCTTTTTCATCTCCACAGCTTCTGCAGAAGTCATTGAGGTCAATACCCAGTCTTTTGGCGTGTTCGCCGATCAAGCAGTGTTCCGTCAGAACTGATACTAACGTTGACAATCTTTTCCTCTCTAGTTTGAGGAGATTTTTGACCTTCTCAGGTCGTACCCTGGCCAGATTTGTCTAGCTACCCTGCATGAGCCAATTTCTGTCCATCTTTCGTTGAACTGCCTGACTATCTTTAGCCAAACCGAAACCAACCTGTTTGATATACAAATTTATCGATGGTACGAATATCGGTACCAGAAAGATCTGTTAGACTGCCTAGAAAGGCCGACCCCAGTATGTCCAGTCGTCATTTACTCAAAGCAGGACAGTCGCATAGCAAGTGCTCACCGCTCTCCACTTCTTCCTCATCTCCACAGCTTCTGCAGAAGTCATTGGAGTCTACACCCAGTCTTTTAGCGTGTTCGCCGATCAAACAGTGTCCCGTCAGAACTGATACTGATGAGACAATCTTTTCCTCTCTAGTGCGAGGAGATATTTTGACCTTCTAAGGTCATACCTTGGCCAGATTTGTCTAGCTACCCTGCAGGAACCAATTTCTGCCCATCTTTCGTTGGACTGCCTGATTGCCTCTTGCCTAAGCCAAAGCAATAAATGCAAATTCTTCGAGAATTTGTAATGTCGTCCCTTTCCTATCAAGTTCAATAGCTTTGCAGTTCCCCGTTATATCCCTATGCCCAGGCACCCATATGAGTTGTATATTAAACTGCTCAGCCATCTCATTAAGTGGTCAGTGGCAGTCAAGGGCTGTTTGTGAACTTAGGGATGTGGCATCCAGAGAATTGATGGCAGCCTGGCTGTCCGAGTAAATGACAACGCTAGTGTTGGTTACTATGCTGCCACTCAGCCACTTGGCGCTTCCCATATTGCCATTATTTCGACTTGTTAGACACTGCAGGTATCTGGTAGTCTGTGAGCTATATCCAAGCTAAGTTCTTCACAGTATACTTCGCACCCAACCTTCTCATCAAGCTTTGAACCATCCGTATAGAAGTGGAGATGGTTTCTATTACCAGGTATTCTGCCAACCCATTCATCTCTGGCTGGAATGATAGTGATGTAGTGCCTCTCGAAGGTGTACACAGTTGGTATATAGTCCACTCGGTCGGTTACAATAGCACTACACTTTGATATCCTCATGTGACCGTAGTTCTTGTACCTCCACATTGATAGGCAGTTTAATCTTAGTGCCGCTCTGGTTGCAACTTCTCTCGCCACAATATTAATCGGCAGTATATGAAGTAGGGCTTGTAGAGACTCAGGCGCTGTAGTCCTTAAGATTCCGCTTATGCTCAGGCATGCAGTTCTCTGAACCTTTGATAGTAGGTTGGTGATGGTTAGTTTATCAGTAGCCGTCCACCACACTACAATGCCGTACAGTAGTATTGGACGCACTACTGCTATATAACTATATCCAATGTACGATTTAGGAGATAAGCCTCACCGCGATCCTGCAGCCTTTTCGCTGGAATATAAGGCGACGTTGGCCTTCCTTACACGTTCCAATAGGTTAAGCCTAAAAATCAGTTTTGTATCTAGAATTATTCCTAAAAATTTTGCACTTTCAGAAAGGACTAGATCTTTTCCATTTATCCGAGGTGGAGAGTCGACATGTTGGACATTATTCATCTTAGTAAAGAGAACAAATTCTGTCATGTTTGGGTTAACACCCAAACTGCTGCATCTGGCCAATCTAGCCAATTTGTTCAGAGCCACCTGTAGGATGTCTCTGAGGACGTTTTCGAATTTGCCACTCACTGCGATTGCCACGTCGTCCGAATATGCCACGACCTTGCAGCCACAACGTTCCAGATCTAGCAGGATTTCATTTACCGCTAGGTTCCAAATTAGTGGAGACAGTACTCCTCCTTGTGTGGAGTTGGGGACCCAGGACATGCTGTCGCCTTGAAGCTTAAAACATATTTTTTAGAAGTTTGCCACTTTTCACAAAAGTATCATATCTAAATGTGAAATGATTTCCATCAAAATTTGTCAGTGTCCGTTTTTATACCCTCACTTTAGTGTGACGAGGGTATATATCATTTGCTACGGAAAAAAGTGTAACACATCGAAGGAGTGATCTAAGACCCTAAGTATGTTCGGAGGAAATCCGTTTTGGGTCATTTTAAGTCGAATGAGCAATGTCCGTCCGTCTGTCTGTCTGTCTGTGTGTCTGCTGGCTGGTGCGCACGATAACTCTCGAAAGGATTAACCGATTGACTTCAAATTTGGTATGTGGTAATATTTTGATCTATCTCCGGATGAGTTCGAAGATGGGCCATATTGGTCTACTCCTTCTGGTACCTCCCACACAAAGGGTTAAAATTTAGTGAAATATTGATTCTTTAATAACTACTTATTCGAATCTTTTGAAATTCTGCACATAATATTAGTATATTAGTCGCTATTAACTCGAGAAAAATGGGTGAAGTTGGCATGCCCCTTTTGGTACCTCCCACACAAATGGGACATTTTGCATCAAAATTTAACTGCTTATAACTTTAATACAAGTGCATAAAAATGCTTGAAATTTTCTACAGTATAATGTTTTTGTAGCGCCTATAGTCCGGTAAAAAATGGGCATCATTGTACAGCCCCTTTTGGTACCGCCCACACAAATGGCCCGTTTCGTACTAAAGTAAACGGCTTGTAACTTTAATACCAGTGTATACAAATACTTGAAATTTTGTACAGTGTAATGCTGTTGTAGTGCCTATAGTCCTGTAAAAAGTGGGCGTTATCACCCCCCTTTTTGTACCTCCCACACAAAATGACCAAATCATACCAAAATTACATAGCTCGTAACTTTAATATACCAGTGCACACAAACGCTTATAGTTCAGCACAATGCAATGTATTTAAGAATGTACTGTTTACCGAAAAATATGTGTATTTGGAAAACCCCTTCTGGTACCTCCCACACAAATTGACAGATTTATTGGTGTAATGTTATATATTACATTACTCACAAAGTGAGGGTATACCTTAGTCGGTTTACCCGACTGAAACTTTCTTACTTGTTACATCACAGCTTTAGGTTAGGTGGCAGCCGGTATTGCACGTGGCCTTCGGTAGCTCAGTGGTTAGTGCATTAGACTTGGACACCGAAGGTGCTTGGTTCAATTCCCAGCCAGGGCACTAGCAAAATTTAACATTAATATTTCATGTTTTCATCATAATTCGAGTTTCTGTAGCTAAAAATAACTCACCGGTCGCACTACCACTACAACAACATGTGATCACCCAAGTCAACAGGGAAGCTAAAAATAGACAACACCGCGATAATTGAATATATGCCGGAACGAAGTCTGTAATAGAAATAGACTTAAGGATCATGAACTCAGCGCCCCATGCTGCTACAACAACGAACTTACACAGACCAATGGAGATTCCTAGTGCTACCAACATGTTTGATATACACCGTTATTAATAATACGAAAATCGGTACCGGCACGATCTTTCAGATTTCCTAGAAAGACAGACCCCGTAAATCCAGACGCTCAATGCTCTCCAATTCCTTCTTATCTCCACTGCTTCTGCAGAAGTCAGTCACTTCCAATTCCCAACCTCCTGGCATGTTTGCCGATTAAGCAGTGTCCCATCAGAACTGACACTAACGTGGAGAGTATTTTCCTCTATAGCGCAAGTAGATACTTTTAACTTATTAGATCAAAAATTGTCGACACTGTCTGTCCATCTCTCACTGGACTGCGGTCAGGCAGAGCCCAAACCGCTGCATCTGGCTAATTTGTTCAGAGCAATCTGTATAACGTCTCTGAGGACGTTGGGAAATTTTCCGGTTACTACGATTGCCACATCGTCCAAATCTAAAAGCCTTTCTAGACCTTCCAATGGAGGGATAGGCTAATTGGCCTGAAGTCTTTTAGCGATATCTTTCCTGTTTTGGGTATGATAACGACTTTGGTATTTCGTCATCTATTGGGGATAGACTAGAGCTTAATGCAGACCTCATAAATCTTCTGGAACAAGGAGATGAAGTATATAAAGTATCCTCCTCCTCTCTTTAGTGGAGGAGGTTACTTAATATACAGGGTCTCCCATATTCGACGGACCCATCTGGCAACGCCATAACTTTTGACAGAGATGTCAGATCGCTCAATGACATACCGCGTTTGAAGCGTCAGTCCAAGCAGATTTTTACCATGGAACAATACACGCCACGCGAGCGCTCTGAAATAGTTGAAATTTACATTCAACAGAAGAAGTCAAGTCAACGTGCTTTTAAAATATTAAAAAATGTGAGAAGTGCGCCTTCTAAGAACACCATTAAGCGTTTATACGAAAAATTTTCGACTGGTGAGGCTCTTTCTAATCCGAAGAGGCCAAATAAAAGTCGACCCGTACAAAATTCAATTGACGCAAAGATTGTTGCCTGCGGACAAGCCTCGTCGATTGGAATGGGCCCAACGAGTTTTTAAAAAAACATGGGTCCGTCGAATATGGGCAACCCTGTATAATTTTCTACGTGTCAAAAGTGTATCACATCGAGGGAGTAACCTCTGACCCCAAGTATGTTTGGAAACAAATCCGTTTTAAGTCACTTGAGCAATGTGCGTCTGTCTGTGTGGCTAGTGCACACGATAATTCTCAAACAGATTAACCGATTAACATCAAATTTGGTGTGTAGTATTATTTTTCAATCTCATGCTAAGTTCATAGATTCTGGAGTAAATACGTTTCGAGGCTTTAATTGTCGCATGGCTTAGTCCATTACTGCTCTCAACGTTTCATATGTGCAAATTTCAGTGAATCTTTATAGGAAATAAAAAACACAGATACACATGTACAACCCGTGTCTCAATTATTTTACTAGGTTTTATTTAAAATTTTTATTTTTTTTTAAGTTCACTAGAGTTTGTGTCGAATGTCAATAAATGTTGCGAGACATGAGTGAGTCTGAGGTGAATGTGCGTGAGTGTGATGAGCGCGTTTGTATGTGTGAGTGTAAATAAAAAAATATATACCTATCTGCAGATATACATACATTAATATTTATATACCATTTACCATTCATATAAATGTCATGATTGAATATCTCCTCTTTCTTTTTTTTTGTTATGAAACCATTGGTATAAAAAAGCACAATTTTACCACAGAAAAAATGAGATTTTAATATTGATTTTATCTCTGTTATTAATTTTATTTTGTGTCCCTTTTTTCTTTGTATTTTTTTAATAGGATATACATTTAATTTTTCATAACAGGTTATATGCCATGTGCCGACATTACAAAAAAAAAATGCAAAAATGTTTATGTTGTTGACATGTTTTATTTAAATTTTTTTTTTAATTTGAGTTATTTTGGGCTTTAATTGAAAAATTTAAATATGAATAGGTAAATATTTTTATATACATATACATATATGTATTTTTATACCGTTCTTTAAATTTTTTCGTTTGCATTATATTGGGGTTTAATTGAAATCCCAATAGTAAATACCATACTCTACCCTATCGGAGCAAAAGAAGAAGAACTATTGTCATGTTTTATCGTTGATGTTTTCCCAATGAGAGCCCTTAGCCTTTAGATTCAAAACCGAGGGATATACGAATATACAGGAGCTATATACGAGGCGATCCCAAAATAAGCCGACTTTATTTATTTCTCAACATAATCTCCTCTAAGGTCTATACACTTTTTCCAGTGATTTTCAATAGCTTCGACACCCTGTTTATTGTAAGAACTGCCTAGCTCCTGAAAAAAGACATCAAGCGCAACCTTCACCTCTTAATTGCTGGCAAAACTTTTTCCGCCGAGCCATTTTTCAAGTTTGGAACCAAAAAATAATCCGAGGGAGCTAAATTTGACGAATAAGGTGCGTGCTGCAGTAATTCGGACTTTAATTCATATATTTTGGCCATTGCAATAGTGGATGTATGAACTGGTGCATTGTCTTGATTGTGAGCTAACGCTGCACCCATCTTGCGTACAGCTTTATCATCATCAAATTTTCCATCAATATGCGATGTATAGCACTTTTTGAAATGCCTATGAAAATTCAACCGACGGTCATCCAGTTTTTTTTTTAATTCCTTTGTGTAGTTTTATGACAAACGTTTGTATATTATACAATAATAATTGGTTACAATAAAACAGTTATCATCACGTAAATTACTGCTCCATTGTTGCCTGTCTTGTGCAAGTTGCTTTATCTCTAGCCATGTTCCCCTTGATCTGTTCTCTGCATGAACCAAACGGATCCACGTGATCTTGGGCCTTCCTTGACGTCGTGAGCCTTGCGAGTTTCACTCAAATGCCATCGTAGCGATGTCGTTTTCCGGCTTGCGAAGTGTGTGGCCTATCCAACGCCATTTTCGTCGTTTTATCTCCGTGGTTATTGGATCCTTGCTAAATATTCTAAGTAGATCCATATTGGATATTGTGTCCGACCAGAATATTCCACATATACGACGCAGTCATTTGTTTATGAATACCTGTAATTGGTTACTTATTGCATCGGTTACTTTCCATGTTTCCGAGCCGTAAAGGAGTACTGGTTTCACGCTAGTATTGAAGATTCGAAGTTTTGTTCCTGCTTCCTTATCTGCTCCACCATCTTTCGATAATATACTGCCAAGATGCGATAATTCGTCAACGTCTTCTATGGTAACAACCTTTCCATCTGTAGTTATGCTGAGGGGTGTTTGGTGTTTTCCATTGGAAACAGCCAATACGAGTACCATTTTGTGGATTTATGGCGTGGAATTGGTCGACCACTACGGATTTATAGTTGTAAACGAAGGAGCAGACTCCCCCAAAGTAGCTCGGTTTTGATATGGGTTGAACTGAAATCTTTCAAATGAAAGTATTGTATTACATATCGGCGACCAATTATTTTCATGTTTACAAATTCATTGAGATCGTTTACTTTTGAGTGCACAAATAAACTAAACAATGTGGCGCCTTCAAACTTTAAACATATTTATTATAAGGTTGCCACTTTTCACGAAAATATTTTTTTCAAACTGCAACCGCCATCTATATGTCATTTCAGCTTATTTTGGGACCACCCTCGTATCTGAATATACCAATCATGTGACGGATTAAATCTGTGGTTTTCTGGAATAACCGCCTATGTGAAAAATTTTTGGATACGATATTTTTAAAAATCCATTGAGTTGCCATAAAAGTGTGTTGTGGGGACCTATAGCGTTTTTTACAAGAAACCTATTTGTCGAATACATCACTCACAATATCCATTTTAATATTTCTGGATTCAGGTGGCGATTTCTGTCCATATTTCATTGGACTGCCTGTAAGCCTGTTTCCTAACCCAAAGATTGCATGTGGATAGTGCCGCTCCAATGCTATAAGTAACCAATTACAGGTATATATGCAAATTCTTCTAGAATTTGCAATGTCGATTCTATCCTTTCCATGTTTTTCAGCTTTGCAGTTCCCTGGGACATGCCTATGTCAGGGTATCCCTATGATAGAAATGAGATGTTTTCTATTTCCTTGTGTTCTGTCAACTCATTCCTCTCTGGTAGGTATCTTAGCGATGAAGGTCCTCCCCAAGGTGTACACTATTGGTATATAGTCCACTCAGTCGGCTACCACGCATGATGGCCGTAGTTCTTATACATCCACATAGATAGACAATTAAATCGTAATGTCGCTTTGGTAGCAACTTCCCTGGCCACAATATCAATAGGCAGTATATCCTTAAAGCTCCTCTTATACTCGTATTAGGAAGGCAGTTCTCTGTACGTGTCCACCACACCGCAATGCCTTACATCAGTATTGGGCGAACTATACGCAAAGAAAAAATTTGTTTCTGCTAAACGAAATATTAGACAACTACAATTCTCGTTTGCCGGAACTGAAATATCGTTTGTTGTAACAGAAACTTATTTCGCCTAATCAATTGTTTGTTCTGACCAAAAGAATGTCAATCGTCGTAAACGAGAATTGTAGTTGTCTAATATTTTGTTTGGCAGAAACGATTTTTTTCTTTGCGTGTACTGCTATAAATATCCAATGGACGATTTTGGGAGAGAGAGAGAGACCCCAACGCGAACCTATACCTTTCCTATGGGAATATAAGGCTACATTGGTCTTCAGTACTTTAAGTCTGAATGACAATTTCCTATCTAGAATTATTCCTAGAAATTTTGCACTATCAGAAATAACTAGGACTGTTCTATTTTTCGGAGGAGGGTCCACAAGTGTCACATTATTCCTCCTAGTAAAGAAACCCAATTCTGTCTTATTTGGGCCCGCTACTTCTAGCCCATATAGCCAATTTGTTCACAGCCACCTGTAGGATATTTCTAAGGACGATGGGAATATTGCTACTTACTGCGATTGCCACGTAAACACTCTATACTCACGCCAAACACTCTATTGAAATATCTTCACAATGTTTTTTTTTTTAATCCATTGTGAGCAAACGCAGCACCCATCTTGCTCACAGCGTTCTCACCTTCACATTTTCGGTCAATATGCGATGTATAGCTCTTTTTGAAATGCCTATCATTTCAGCTGGCTCACACTAATTCAGCCGCCGATTGTCCAATAGCATTTTATGGATTTTATTAACCGTTTCTGGTGCGGTCGAACACTATGGTGTTCGCCTTGCAAGTTTGTAGCGGAGCAGACTCTCCCAGATTTAAATTCGCCATAAATATTAATAAGCTTTAAATATTTATCATTTTAACGGATATCGAGAGCCCCAGTAGGAGCGTAGTTAGCATACTCGTCAATAAGTTTGGGGGTAGAGGTTCGATTCCCACCAGAGGCTCTGGTCTGTCGCTGCAAAAAATCTAGCCACATCGTATCTGTTACTCGGCTTTTCCCTGAATCGTAAAATTGGAATATAAATTTGTAGTATTGTAATTCATATAAATAAAATAAACTGATATCGGAATACATAAATAGAAAAATCTCATTCTAAGATTATAAGGCTTCTAAAAGTCAACCACACTGAAAACAAGTATGTTCTAGTTTTACAGATTTAACGGTCAAGGCATCCTAATCTTTATCTAATATTTGGTATTTTGTCATGATTTTCATTAAAAATTTAAGGTCTCTTTTATTTTTCTTTATTAAAATCTCTTTTCGTATTTTTTTCTGTGGTAAATATTTATTGTATTTTTTCTCGTAATTTTTAAACTCACAAAAATTATCAATTTATCTTAAGCCCCATAACACTCAATCATCATATTTTCGACAAGAATAAAAACTAAAAAAAAACGATGCGAAATTGAACAAGCAATATTTTTAAGCGAATCGAAAAACTATTAAATTTCAAAGGAAATTTAAAAATTAACCCGAAACATATCAATTGAAGACACAAAGAAAGAGAAACGAACTTTAATTAGAGTTAAAGTTGAAGAAAAAATTAATCTAAAGACAACATCAACACTAAAGAGATAAACTTTAATATAAGTCAAGAGAAGAAAAAAATTAAGCAACTCAATGTGATTTTTTTTAGAATTTAAGTTTAAATTTAAATTTAGAAAAAGAAGACAGAGTAAAAACAAAACGCAAAGAAGTAAAGCTAAACCAAACAAAAAACAGAACATTTTTAAAATGTTAATTAAGCTTAAATTAAATTTAAAAAAAATAGACAAAATATTGTTAAAATTTTCAAAAAAAAAAATTAAAATAAAAATAAATAACGGCTGAATAAATGAGTGCAGAATATAAAACTGTTGTCAAGTGTTTTGTGAAAAACAAACCAAAACAACAACAACAGCAGAAACTAGATTTAATAATTAACAGCAGAAACAAGAAAAAGCATCAAACACATAATAAGTTAATATAAATAAAATAAAAGAAAACTAGTTTTACCAAATAAATAAATATAAATATATACAGATATATATATATACAACCAAATAAAGTTACTAACATTTAGCAATAGTGGCCACAAAACTCAAAACTAAACATATCAATTATCAGCAACAAATGGTGGGCGGAATGGGACGGAAAACCCTCCTCCTAGCCCTAACCACCCTCCAACAACAACAACAGCCCTGAAATCCCAAAATGGCAAAAGCGGCAAACAACCAAAGAAATCGATACATATCAGTTGGGTTATTCCAACAAAAAAAGATTTTTTTAGATTTTAAGCAAAAAAACAAACAAAACACAAATCCTAAATATAAATTTACAAAAAGAAAAACATTTTTTCAGAAATTTAAAACCAAAAACTCAAACGCATATCTGTTTACTATTATATACATATTTTATTTATTTCTTTTTTTGAAATTTAGTCAAACTAAGCTTTGTATAGAAAAATTAAAATATTTTAGATTAAAAAAAAAAAGCAAAAACATAAAACTTTTTTCGGTCTTAGAAAGAAAATTTCGACTCAATCACAAGCCTATTTATGTAAAATTTACAAAAGAAAAACCAACTTTTTTGAAAAATCATTGAAAAAAATTACAAAATGTTACTTTGGAGAAAAATGCAATTTTTCCTCCCTCCTTTTTTTATTCGTTTTCTAATGTATAATGCACTGCCTTAACTCAAAAAGAAAAAAAGAAGAAATTTACCAAAAAAAAAAATTATTGCACATTTTTGTTATGATTTTGTAGAAAAAATTTTATATTGTTGTTTTTACATATATATATATACATATATTATATTTATTGTATGTAGGTAATTTACACAAAAATTTATTGGTCTTAGAAATTTAGAGCTAAATTAAAAAAACACACCGAGAAATTTAGAAGTAAATCAGAATTACTTTAGATTTGAAAAATTGTTATAAATCGGAAATTTACCAAAATAAAGCAAAGAAAATAGCAGATAAAAAAATCGCAAGTGTTTACATTTTAAGCAATTGTAAAATAAAAATACCCAAAAGGTAATGCAAAAATATCAGAATATGTAGAAAAACATGCAAAAATTATATAAAACATGAAATTCATGTCACAGAAATCAATTACAGACACATACATATAAATATTATTATAAAAGCATAATCCGGAAAAGAGTCACCAAAAATTATTGGAATTGTTGGAAATTTCTAGATATATTTAATTGAAACTATTTCAAATAACCAAAAAATCGGCAACAAAAACACATTTTGTTGTAAAAATCTACTTAAAATATTTTTTACTCCAAATGTGTAGAGCACAAGTCGACGAATAAATTTTAAATTTTAAATTTTAAATTTTAAATTTTAAATTTTAAATTTTAAATTTTAAATTTTAAATTTTAAAATATATTTAAATTTTAAATTTTAAATTTTAAATTTTAAATTTTAAATTTTAAATTTTAAATTTTAAATTTTAAATTTTAAATTTTAAATTTTAAATTTTAAATTTTAAATTTTAAATTTTAAATTTTAAATTTTAAATTTTAAATTTTAAATTTTAAATTTTAAATTTTAAATTTTAAATTTTAAATTTTAAATTTTAAATTTTAAATTTTAAATTTTAAATTTTAAATTTTAAATTTTAAATTTTAAATTTTAAATTTTAAATTTTAAATTTTAAATTTTAAATTTTAAATTTTAAATTTTAAATTTTAAATTTTAAATTTTAAATTTTAAATTTTAAATTTTAAATTTTAAATTTTAAATTTTAAATTTTAAATTTTAAATTTTAAATTTTAAATTTTAAATTTTAAATTTTAAATTTTAAATTTTAAATTTTAAATTTTAAATTTTAAATTTTAAATTTTAAATTTTAAATTTTAAATTTTAAATTTTAAATTTTAAATTTTAAATTTTAAATTTTATATTTTAAATTTTAAATTTTAAATTTTAAATTTTAAATTTTAAATTTTAAATTTTAAATTTTAAATTTTAAATTTTAAATTTTAAATTTTAAATTTTAAATTTTAAATTTTAAATTTTAAATTTTAAATTTTAAATTTTAAATTTTAAATTTTAAATTTTAAATTTTAAATTTTAAATTTTAAATTTTAAATTTTAAATTTTAAATTTTAAATTTTAAATTTTAAATTTTAATTTTTAAATTTTAAATTTTAAATTTTAAATTTAACGTCGACAAAAGGACATAAATATTTTATTCTACAACATTGAAAGGAGCTTTTTATTGGTATTAATATCTTCAAAATACTGTTAAGAAGATATGGCTAATTTCACAAATTGTAATTTTGAGAAAAATCCTTGAGATAGGTAATTTGGAGGTCTGTACCACAAAAATTGCAATGAATTTTGAAAAACTAAAAATGCCAAAAAATTCCCACACACTAGGAGAGTTATGGCGCTAAATTTTGTGAAATTTGAAAGGGGTAATTTTTTAGTTTAGAAATGTTAAAAATTTTCAATTAATTTTTTTAACTGATCTAATTTATTTCTTAATTAATTTAATACAGTTATTAAACGATTCCATTAATTGATTCAATTACTAAATTAATTGAATCAATTAATAAATTAATTAAATCAACTAATACATTAATTGAATCATTTGATAAATTAATTGAATCAACTACTAAATTAACTGAATCACTTAATAAATTAATTGAATCAATTAATAAATAATTAAATCAATTAATAAATTAATTTATTAATTGATTTAATTGATTCAATTAATTTATTAATAATAAATTAATTGAATCAATTAAGAAAGTAATTGAGTCAATTACTTAAGTTGATTGAATCAATTAATAAATTAATTGAAAATTGTTAACATTTCAATAATGTTTTTTAGGTGGTACACTTTTTTGGGTGAAGTTATTTTTGAACAGTCAAGTGAAAAATAAAACCACCTTGCAAAACAAACACCAACCAATGCATGACGTTTAGCTGCTGGTCAGCCAGCTCCTTAGATGCGGTGGCGTTGTTTTTGGAATGCGATTCACTTGTTTTTAGTTCCATTTATATTACAGTTATTTCAAATGTACTTATTTTGTTCAAATATTATAGTTTTCAAATTCTGAATATTTTCCCAAACTTAACAATTTTGGTCGAGGTTTTGCGTATTATTCGACCAAAAATGATATATGAGTGAAAAGCCCTTCTTAAATAAGGGAGCAAATAGAAAAAAGAAAATATGGAATCATTTCTTCTTTGTCAAAAAATTGTATATTGTTCCCCAATATTTTAAACTTTCATAACTTCTTCAATAGGTCTCCTAAAGCGAAAGCAACGAACATTTGGAACCTCTTTACTTTCTATTCGATCATCCTAGAGAAAAATAAACAAACATTCACTTCTTCTGTTAAAAATTGTATTTGTTCAAAATTTTACATTTCCATAACTGCTTTAATAAGGCTCCTAAAGCAAAAAATTGCATTATTTTTCAAAACCTTAATCTTAGAGCAAAGGGAAGAAAACTAGTGATTTCTTTTTTTATTAAAAGTTTTTAATTGCTGCCCAAATCTGTGGTTAAAAGACTCTACAATTTTGCCAGAGAAAGTACAATTCGGATCCCTCTTCATAGGTTAATATTTTAATTTTTTTCCAAAACTTTTAAATGAAGTTTCTACAGCAAAAGGACGGAATTTGGGACCACTTTTTTGCCAAAAAATAAAATTCTTGCCCGACACCTTTAACGGATGTTACATCTTAATTTGGACCCTTATTAGCAAACAAACAGAATTTGGGAACTTTGACCTTTTTATTCAAAATTTTAACCGGCAATAGTTACATTAATAAAAGACAATAGATCATTTTCGGTCACAATGTTTGGTCAAGATTTTGTTTTCCAAAACGAAAAATGTTTACCACTGCTTTTTGAAAATATTTTGTATATAACTTTAAACGGCTCTATCTCCTTTTATAAAGACTCTACAGCAGAAAGAACAAACATTTGGGACTTCATAACAAAAATAAAGGTTCTAGAGCAAAAGAAAAATTTGGGGCCACTTCTTTTTGGTAAAAACTTAACATTTTAAATAAGGTTTTTTTTCAAAAATTTAAACGTCATATCTATACCACAACGGCCGTCTAACATTTGGCCTATTTTTGAAGAAGAAAATAAGAAATTATTGTACAAAACCTTTAACCGTTGTTTCTCTTTAAGTAAGGGTCTACACACTTCTTTATTGAAAAAATTAAATTCTTGCCAAAACTTTAAATGGCTGTAACTTCACAATGAACAACCTTAGAGTAATTTTTCCCAAAGCTTTAATCGGTCATAATTCTGTGTTTAAAGGCCTTAGAGTAAAACGACTAAAATTAAGATAACTTTTTTTTTGAAAAAATTTAAGTGGTCATAAAACCTGACATAAGTGCCCTAAAGAAAAGAGGATGAATGTTTAGGTAGTTGAAGTTCTTGTCCAAAACTGTAATCGCTCAAAGCTTTTTCGACGAAAAGGATTTTCCAAATCTTTTAAATACTCTAAATCCGCACTTAAGGTTCTGGAGCAAAAAGTTCGAAATTTTTGGTTTACTTTCTGCTCAACAATTTTAAATTTTACTCCAAAACTAAAATAAAGAGCATAAAGTAAAAAGAGACCACTTTTTGTGGTTGAATTTCTTGACCAAAACTTTAAATGGCCATAACTCTTTAAATAAGGATAACAGTTTTTTTATTTTCCGAACTTAAAATTATATATCTTCCTAATCGAAGGTAGTTCAACAAAAAGATTTTCCAGATTTTTGAAGTGATCTAACTGCTAGTTCTGGTACTTTATATATGAATACTAAAGATCGGTAATTTCCGATCACTTTTTGGTAAATATCGAATCACCTTTTGCTCAAAAATTTTATTTTAGACTCCAGATCTTAAATAAAGACCTTAGAGTAAAAATAGACCATTTTTAAAATTCTTGTCCAAAACGACCATAAATCTTTAAATAAGGGTTAATATTTTGTTTGTTTTCCAATCCTTAAAATACATCTACTTAAGTGGGTACTTGAACAAAAAGATTTTCCAGATCTTTGAAACGCTCTGATTTCTTAATTATAGTACTGCAGCTAAAAGCTCGGTAATTTCCGATCACTTTGGTGAAAAAATTTGAAATTATGCTCCAAAAGAGAAATATTTTATGATTAAAATTTTGAAATTCTTGTGCGAAACTTTAAATAACCATAACTCTTGAAATTCAGACGCACGAAATCACGCTCTGCTGGGTGCCAGGACATAGCAACATACAGGGCAACGAACTAGCAGACGAATGTGCCAGGATAGGATCAGGTGCGCGAAACGAAACCGCGACTCTGGACGTGCAAATTCCGTTCGTGGAACTTAAAAACGAAATCGACGAACGCGGAGCAACACTAACCAGATCGAGGTGGGACACAGTACAAAACTGCAGGACTGCACGAACCCTTTGGCCATCCATTGATGTGAACCGTACCAAAGAATTGCTGTCCTTCAGGAAGACCAAACTTAGCATCCTCACAGGAGTCATCACAGGGCACTGCGTGATAGGCAATATGGCTGCACGCATGAAGCTTCCTTATGAAGACTTTTGTAGAAGTTGCTTAGATGAAGAAGAGGAGGAGTCAGTACAGCACCTGCTATGCTCATGCAAAGGACTGCAAGAGTACCGTTTGGCCTTTTTAGGGCACAGGCTCTTCGTAAACCTAGACGATCTAGCAGATGCACCGCTCAAATCCCTTCTCAAATTCATCAGTAAATCCCTCTGGTTTAGTAAAGCCACGAGGACAAACGAGAATAATTAGATCTTCTTCTTCCCCTTCCTAAATCGCCCCTCCCTCTTCCGAAACCTTTTCTCCATCTTCCTAATCTGTCAACCTCCAATTATTTCTTCTATCCTTCCTTTCTACCAATGGGAAACACAATGGACCGAATTGTCGGCCCCGAGTGAACTCGTCAGTTGTATTCTGACGGGCGTCCCTTTCAACCTAACCTAACCATAACTCTTGAAATAATGTTTAACATATTGTGGTTTTTTCAAAACCTTAAAATTATATATCTGCTTAAATTAAATTACTCGAACAATATGATTATCCAGTTGAGGGTTCCGGAGTCAAAAGGTCGGCAACTTCGGAAAAATTTTAAAGTTAAAAAAAAATGTTTGAGTAAAAAGTGACCCCTTTTTGGTAGATTCTTGTCCAAAACTATAGTTGGCTATAAAACCTTTAACGGTCACATCTCCTTAATTGAGGGTACCAGAACAAAAATACGACAATTCTCGGTCGCTTTTAACAACAAATTTCAATTCTTTTCCCAAAACTTTAAATGGCTAGAACTCCTTAAAAATATCTGAGTCGCTTCATTGTTAAAAGTTTGAAGCTTTTTTCTAATTCCTTAAATGGGCAGAACTCTCTAAATAAGGTTCCTAGAGCAAGAAGAATTACTTTTTTGGTTACTATTTTTAAATTTTTTCCAATTCAATTCTTGTCCCAAACTTTAATTGGCCATAAAAGATTTAACGACCACATCTCCTTAATTTCAAAGAAGTTAAACTCTTTTCGAAAAACTTTAAATGGCTAGAACTCCTTAAAAAGTCTCGGTCGCTTTTTTGTCAAAAGTTTGAAACTGTTTTCTTATTACATAAATGGCCAGAACTCTCCAAATAAGGTTCCTAGAGCAAGAAGGATTGCTTTTTTGGTTACAATTTTTCTAGTCGTATCCAAATCTTTAAAAGGCCAAAGGTGGTAAATTATTTCAAAAATTTATTTTAAAAAAATTAATAAATATATTTTAAATTCTATAAAAAAATAGTCCATCATGTTCTCTATAAAATAATATAAACCTCGAAAACGTAAACCTTTCAGCAGTAAGAAGAAGATCCAAAAATCCCAAAAATTAATTTTTAAAGTCAAACCCGCACAAAGTTTATAAATATTAATATGAACAAATTGCGGAGCACTCCCTCCAACATTTAGAAGAATTTTATGCATTTTTTGTGAAACAAAATCGTAGATCGATATCTGAAAAATGTGACAAAAATATATAGCTCAATTTGAATAATTTCTTTTTAATAGTTTTGTTAAGAGTTTTAAATTCGTAAATAATTTCAAAAATATATCTTAAAAATATATATACCCGTTAATATATATTTTATATAATATAAATAAAAAAGTCCATCTTCTTCTCTAAAAAATTATGTAATTTTCGTAAACTTAATCCTTTTAGGAACAGTAAGAAGATCCCTAAAGCCCAAAAACTAATTTTTTAAACATTTTTAGTCAAATCTTTACAAATATTGTAAATATTAATATTTTTCAAAAACAAATTGCGGAGCATACCCTCCGACATTTAGAAAAGTTTATGAATTTTTTCGCAACAAAATGGTAGATCGATATTTGAAAATTCTGACACAAATATAACTCAATTTGAATATTTCCTCTTCATTAGTTTCACAAAATTGCAGCCAAAAACGCGGGTTTTCATTAAGAGAAGTTTCCCAAAAATTTCCAACATTCCAAAAATGTTTTCAGGCAATTCTCAACACAAGCAGAAAGAATAATCAACCACAATTTAAATTTACTTTATTTTGCCATACAAAATACATATATAAAAATTACAAAAAAAAAACAGATTACCACAAAAGAGAAGTGGAAACCAAAAATAAAAATTAAATTAAAAAAAAAAATAAATAAATGTACAATGATTGTTGCATGCATGTGTAAACTATTTGTGTTTTTGATAAAAGAAAAATAGTAAAAAAAATATAACAACAACAACAAGAAAAAACTAAGCAATCATAACAAGACAAAAAATACAAAAACAACCAATAAAATTCAATTGAAAACCAACCCAACCAATTATTTAAAACAACGAACAAATAATTATGATTATTGATTTTTTTATATTAATTATTATTTTATACCGAATAAACCAAAATGAAAAAAAAACAAAAATTTTGTATTTTTTGAACAAAAACGGAAACCAAACCAAGAAAGCGAGCAAGCCAGAAGATAAAAATCGGAAAACATATCAAGAAAATATAAATATTTTTAAAAAAGAAAACTCAAATAAACTGTAAGATACTCAAAAATCATTTGCAAGAAAACGAAGCAAAGAAAACATGAAACATTTTTACAACATCCCTCCTCTCCCCCCTCTCCCAAACAAACGTCTAAACAATAATCTAAAATAATCTCAACTAAATGTCCAAAGAAAATTTTAGTAAATTAATCATACAGAACATAATTTTCTTTTAACTAAGTTTTGAAATTTATTTGAAGCTAAAAATATTAAAATAAAGTAACAAACCGCAAAATTCTAAAACTGATCAAATAATCTTTTTAAACATAAAGAATCCAATCTATAAACAACACTTTCACACTTCAAAAACAGACTCACCCACACATAGCCACACTCAAAAACAACAACAACAAGAAATGAAATACTTTGTAACTTTGATGTACCTTAACTAATTCTTCTCTATACATACTTACATATATCTATATATATATATAAATATATCGTATATGAAAAAGTCGAAATCAATCTCTATACTTATACATAAATCTAATATACTAAGTACTTTATCAATCCCACTTTAACCCCTCTCCCCCTCCAAACGAAAGAAAAACAAACACACACCCCTTTTCCGACCCCTCTCAGAATAATATCAATATACATATATCAATTAATGTGTATATTCATGATCAGAGTATGAAACAAACTAAATTCTTATCAAAAATCATTCATATAAAACAAAAACTATTATTAGAGAAAAAATTTAAAAAAAAAAATAAAAGCATTTCTCATTAAATCAATTTTATTATGACTATGCATTATTGTTTACAATTTCTCTCAGTGTACTGTATAACTTATCAGCAATTCATACAAATACCAAACGATCAGATGAAAAGCATGAAGAAGCGGAAGAAGAAGAAGTAAGAAACTATGAAATCTAAATATTATAAAAGTATAAAATTTTAGTTTAATTCTACCGCATGAAATTCAAATAAATGTAATAAAATTTCAAACCAAAAAAAAACAACAAAATAAAAGTAAAAGAAATAAAAAATAAAAATTTTCTTTGTTTTTTCAATTTTCACCATCACATTAAATTTTTAGGGATTTAAATTTTTGCTAATGCGTACCACTGTATAAGAGTACTAAAGAGGGACAAAAACTTAACGAATGCACTGCAGTGGCGTCTCGGCTGGTTGGTGTTGAATTCTAACGATTTCACCTCCATTGTTGGTGAGACAGGTTTGTGTCAACACTTCAACAGAAAGAATTTTCACCAAGTTCGTAAATTCTAATAATTTCACCTCCATTGTATGGTGAGATAGGTTTGTGTCAACACTTAAATAGAAAGAATTTTCACCTAATTCGATAAGTTTTTTGGATAAGACAATACCAAAGAGGTTAGATAGAAGAAGAGATTCCATTTACCTCACCACACCCAAACTTGAAATTCAACTCGTGTGCACAAGTTGGGTGCATGGCGAGATATCTTTGTTTTCTTTGTTTCAACTAACGTATAATGTGTGCTTTTCTTTCACTTTTTCACATGCACGTCAATAAACACACAAAATAAAATTATTATACGTTAGCTGAAACAAAGATATCTCGCCATGCACCCAACTTGTGCACACGAGTTGAATTTCAAGTTTGGGTGTGGTGAGTTAAATGGAATCTCTTCTTCTATCTAACCTCTTTGACAATACTCTTGGGCAGTGTTCCCATCTCTTCCGAGGCTAAAATCACTACGGAACAACTGTGCAGAAACCACCACAAAACCACTACGAACCAAGTATAAAAATGCCAAAAATCGCTGTGAGAAAATAACAAAATCTCCCAAAAACGCTCCAGATTCACTAAAGACAATTTTTTCCAAGTAAGTGTCAAAGTTTTTAGGAGGGAGAGGCAGGCGGAAAGAGATCTCTGCCTCTCTCTCCTACAAACTTTGACACTTGCTTGTAAAAAATTGCCTCATGTGTAGCACGACTAAAACTGACAAAAATGTTAACCATGAATTATTTTTAAAAACCACCAACAAAATATTTTTGAATTCAATTAATTTTTTAAACATTTAATGTTTGTAAAATTTTTCTTTGAAAACACAAATAAGATCTTATATTTATAACATAAACGTAACAGTCTTTTTTGTTTTCCATTCTTAGGATTAAATTGTTAATAAATGACTTGTTCTTGGCCAAATATAATAGTATTATTCTCCTCTATCTCTTCTGGCCATAATATTGTTTGTGTATAAAATTTTGATTTCTAAATGTTTCATTGGCATTTATTTTTACACATAAATTATTTGGTATTTTATACTTCGAGCAGCAAACATTTTGAAGCTTTAACACATATTTTATTTGTATTAAAGCACTTACATATTGTATTTAACGACATTCTCTTCCTATGGCCTAAATCACACGTGGCAATTTTTTCCAAGCGAGTGTCAGAGTCTCTATCCTACAAACTTTGACACTTACTTGGATTCAGGACTAATTTTTTTCTTAAAGAAATTCATAACGCTCAGTTGTGAATTACGGGCACAAATCACATAAGAACATATCGCTCACTCACCTCAGGCGTGACATAACTAAAAATTTCAAATTTTTTTATGTTGCCTTACAGAAATGCGAATTTTGCAAGTGTTCTTAAATTAACGTCAATGAAATTTAGTTTATAAGTAAACGATCATATTTCGGATTATTTCCAGCGTTTTTTTCATTTTTCATGTTACTTATCTTTTTCTACGGACTTAAAGCTACACATCTTGACAATTTTCAATTTTGAGTTATGTCACTCTTGAAGTAAGTGAGCGATATGGAGAGACATAAATGAAAGCGACATCGTTTTTACTTTCTATGTGCTCTAAAAGAGTGCGACGATACGTTGCGTAAAATACATGATTTTTTTAATGTCGCCGTCATTTTGCATTCTTCGTCGGTGTATGTAAAAAATCACTAAAAGCGCTACAAAAAAACTGTTAAAAACGCTACAGTAGTGGTTTTTCTGAAAAATCACTACTTTTAGAATACAGTGGTATTTGGAGATCGAAAATCACCACAAGTAGCGGAAAAATCACCAAGTTGGCATCGCTGCTCTTGGGTTGGCTTTATCCGTTTTTATTCACAGGGATGCACTTAACATATAAATTTGAACAAAGAGACACTATATATAGAAAGAGATACCATTTCACTCACCTTAACGAAAGGTGAATTCCGACTCGTGTGCAAAGATGAGTTCATGAAAAATTTTATTTAAAAATCGTGTATTTTGTGTGTTTTTCTTGCACTTTTTCACATGCTTGTTTAGTTGAAACAAAGAAAACGCAGAAAAAAACTCTTTTTTAATTAATTTAAATTTCCCTTATTATCCACCATTTCGATGGAAAAACTCCTCTCTGCACATGCATTTTCGCCGTGGTTACTCTTTATATCAGTGGTGCCCAAACACTTGTTAGAACAACGAAGATTAATCGGCTTTTTCATATACACAGCCCGAGCGTCAACGAAAATAAAAACAGAGAGCGTAAAAAACAAAACAAAATTGTTCAGTTGCTTGTTAGTAGTCAGCGAAGAAGGTCTATGTCGCTTTGTTTAATAAAATAAGTACACTGAAAATAATTTACAACAACGAATGATATTTTTTTATTGTATTTATTTTCAATTTAATATAAAATAATTTTGATTTTTTTACTTTTTGTTATTTTTTAGTTTATCAATATATAAAATTATTTATAAATATATATTTGTTTTGCCCAAAAAATTATTGGCAAAGAACACATGTACCTATTTTCTTGAAAACAATTTTTTTGTTACATATTCATTGTTTTTATGTTTATTTCTTTTTTTATTGGCTTCATTGCTAAAATTTAACACACAAAAACATAAATAGTAAAACAATATAACAACGTAAACAAACAAAACCAAGTGATTTTGTTCAGTGCAATTGTACCACTACAATCTCATTTTTGTGTAACCTAACTAAAGGCCCAACTATAATATGCATAAGCTAGCTTAAGCAACTGTGCGAATGCATGAAATTGTATGTGCCAAACTATAATGTACTTAAGTGAACTTTTCGTTAAGTTCTCTCATTTCCCATTTGCTTAAGCAGGGTGCGAAACTTAACGCACATTCCGTACGGAATTGCTTATGCATATTATAGTTGGGCCTTAACACATTCTCATTTCTCTTTGTGGGCATCACTGCTTTATATATACAGTCTGACCTCGGTTAATACAGCTAATAGAAATTGTGGCAGTTGCAGAAACCGAGGTAGTTGCGAAAACCGAGTCAAAAAATATCCAGACAGTGCCACTGCTTGATTGATGAAATAAGTCAATTTTATTTATATAAAAATATATTTGATTTGTTTTCTGAAACACAATTCATAAATTTGAAATTTAATAGAAATTCACATGCTGAGATCAATCAATTTGTTTTGCTATTTCTCACTTGCTTTAGGTAAAAGAGAAAATACATTTCTTAAATCAAATGTTTTATTAGTTTTATTACATTTTTGACCACTGGCTGAATAATACCAGTACAGTTTGCTGAACAATACATGACAGAAATCATTCCACCGTCCCTTGAAAGTTATCCATCATTGGGACGACGCACAGTGTATTATGAGCGGCAAAAACTCCCAATTTTCATGAGGCCCAATCTCAAATTAACTAAATCTTTAAAGGTTTTGCCAATATCTTGGCGAAATATCGCGGTACAAGCATTTGAAATTCATAAATGGTACAATGGTTCCAAAGTTTATCATTTAAGAGAATATTTTGTAAGCCCATATCTCCGAAACTATGAAACGCATTGGAACTTCGTTTAAGTCATACTATACAGAACCTTTTGAAGAGTTTTTTGTGTTAAAAAAATATAATTGTATTGTCATTTTCCTATTTAATCTGTGGTTTACTTGCAAGTTGCCAAAAATCAGGGTGTTTCATGTTCTCCAGGATAAAACTATACTTCCGAGGCCGACCGAGGTCTTGTCATTAATAAAAATTTATAAACTAGGGACTTAGTTAACCATTGCGAAAAGAAAATTCTGCCTATGTTGATTTATTTAACGAAATGGTAAAACCTACTCGGCAAAAAACCATCCAAAATTCGTTATTTTTAGTCCATTTTGCTATGTATTGAACAACATTACCAAAGTATACCTTAAGGGGCAAATGATAAATTGACTGCAAATATAACAACCAGTAAGGAAAGGCAGAAAGTCGGGCGGGGCCGACTATATAATACCCTACACCTCCCTAACATTGCGATAAGGGTCATTGCCATAATAATTGGTAAATGGGTAGAAACATATTATCTAATTCTGAAACGATAATCGCTAAATTAAGCAATGTTCGTTCCTAAATTGAGAAACATCTTTCTGGAAAATTTTAATGATCGGAAGTAAAATACAACTTCTATAGCGGTTTGATACCAACTCAATAGGAACATATATATGGAGCTTTAATATAAATCTGAACCGATCTTCCCTGAATACTCATTCATGTGAAAAAAACCTCCTTCTGTCGAATTTCGTACTGATCAGATATAAAATACAGTTTTTACAGCGCTTACAGATCAAATCGGGGGTAATATATATATGGGAGTTATATCTAAATCTAAACCGAGTTTCTCGGAATTTGGCAGTATTCCTTCATGTAGAAAGAAACATCTTTTTGCCGACTTTCGCACTGATCGGATATAAAATAACATTTTACAGCGCTTACATGTCAAATCGGGGGTAACGTATATATGGGGGCTATATCTAAATCTGAACCGATTTCTTCCAAATTTAACAATGTTCATTCATATAATAAGAAACCTCTTTCTGCCGAATTTCATACTGATCGGATATAAAATAAAGTTTTTACAGCGCTTACATGTCAAATCGGGGCTAACATATATATGGGACTATATCTAAATCTGAACCGATTTTAACCAAATTCAATAGGGATCGTCCTTGGGCCAAAAAAGATATGTGTAAAGTTTCGTCGAGATCGGACCATCATTGCGACCTGTACTTTGATTACAAGAATACATGCACAGACAGACGGACATAGCTAAATCAACTCAGAAAGTGATTCTAAGTTGATCGGTATAATAAACGATGGGTCTATTTCTTCTCCTTTTGGGTGTTACTAACAAATGCACAAAGTTATAATACCCAGTACCACAGTGGTGTAGGGTATAAAAAGCATATAAAGCATGTATAAAAGCAAGTTGGTCTTGAGCCGATAGAGTATCTCAGTTTACATCAACGATTACAGACCGAATTAAACGGCAACCGACATGAACAAGGTAAATATTCATATAAGCGAACATTTATTTGCCAATCTTTTTTAAATTTTAAAAATGACGTATTATTAATGAACAGATTGCTAAATCAATGATGATTTTTTCTGGATAGTTGGAATGATTGATTAATTAACAAAAAACTGTAAACTATTTCATCATGATTTTTTTGCAAATGTTGAGCTAATGTATTGCGCTTTAGTTATTTACTTTGTTCTATGTACTGATTTACATCGAACAAAAGATACAAAGCGTTTTATAAAAAAATTTCCTGTAATTTCCAACATCGTATAAAATTTAAATTGATATATGGGCGTTGGGCGTGGCACTTGTAATTTTTATATAATTGAGGACTCAAATACAATTTCTACAAGCGATTTGTAATAATATAAATGCAAAATTGAGAAAAATACCAAGATTTTTAATTTTAGGTTATGTGGGAAGTAGCCGTGGTTATGGACGGATTTAAACAAAAAATTGGTTTTTAGCTAATTATGCGAAATGAGAGATATGTACCAAATTTCAAAGCTCTAGCTCAATTCCTTCTAATTTTTGCCGCGTCTTGTGTGAAAATATTCCACTGTCCGACGGGGTGCTTTATCGAAAAGAAACAACGCTGTTTTATGTGTTCTCTTGATAAAAGGAAGGATGGGACCTGACCCGGTGTTCAATCGAAATTTATCTGACTGAAATTTAATTATTTATGCTTTATATTGCCCTATATCCGCCCTGGAGAAAATGGGGCACATCGATTCACGTTTTGATATTGCCTACGTACTTATATAAAGGTATCCTCCGATATCACTCATTGGACCTCTAGAGAACACATTTTTCAAGTGATCTATCTGAAGCTAAGCATTAATAGTTTATATTCCCCAGTAAAAAGAGGAAAAATAGATCCATGTTTTAATATAGTCCCAATATAAAGGTCCATTGTGATTAAGGGACGCATTTTTATAATGATCATTCTGTAATTTAATGTGCTTGGAATTTAAAAATGAGTCCTCTAATTTAACCTGAGACAATCATGCTGTCATGTTATTTTTGTTAAGTATTGTTTGGCATTTCATCATGGAAAGACTTACGCCTGAACAACGTCTCAGATGGTCCATCCGTTGAGTCCAATTTTCGATGACTCGATTATGTTGACCATAAGTTGAGCGAAGTGCACGAAACACATTCCTCACAGAACGTGAATTTTCGTAATAAAGTTGAACGATTTGTAAACGTTGTTCAGGCGTAAGTCTTTCCATGATAAAATGCCAAAGAATACTTAACAAAAATAGCATGACAGCATGACACGACTCACACGTGATCGTAAGACCCGATTATGTTGACCATAAGTGGAGCGAAGTGCACGAAACACATTCCTCACAGAACGAGAATTTTCGTAATAAACTTGAACGATTTGTAAACGTTGTTCAGGCGTAAGTCTTTCCATGATAAAATGCCAAAGAATACTTAACAAAAATAACATGACAGCATGACACGACTCACACGTGATCTGTCAAAAAAGGCTATTGAAAAAAGTATCTCTACTTGGATCACCCATACAATCGGCCCGCCCGACTTTATCCTTTCCTTATTGCAATTAAAGTAGGCAAATTTAGCTGTTTTTTTTAAGAATACACTTATACAAAGCTTTTACCATTTTAAAATATTCACATATTCTAGAATTCAGATTCCTCATTGGAAACAAAATTTCTCAATGCTGATTTGTTTTTTAGATTTATGAACACTATATTCACTGCAAATCGATTAAACGGGCCAACCATTTTCAAGAATTTCGCTCTTTGTAAACAGGGACATTCATTACATACATATAGATTTCTTCGAAGCAACTACTGGTTGGGCCATTTAAAATTAGAATCGGCTATAAAAAATATTACTGATAATTTTCTAAAATTTCCGGTTTTGTTGGAAAGGTTGAACTTTGTCATTTAATAATGGAACACAATATCATTCATATGACTACCACGACTGGCTCGGCAGTCACTCATCCGATCAACCCAATTTTTCAGTACGTTTTCGATTGTTTCGGGTCGAATCTCTTCAATACAACTTCGATTTCATGTTTCGACGCTTCAATTGTCTCTGGATTCTTTGCGTAATATTTATCCTTACTGGCGCTCCCCATTGAAAATAATCCAAAGGGCTCAAATCACAAGTCAAAGTAATCGGTAGTTCAAATTTTAAATGGCCCACCCTTTAGAAACTGGTTTCAAACAAAATAAGAGACGTAGCCAACTGGATCATACATTTTAGAATGTGAGTTGCGTTAATTGAGTATCCTTTTTTTGAGAAGTTGCGTTTACTGAGTCAGCAATGTAAATGATTTGCCTGTTGCAATAATCGAGAAGTTGCGTTCATCTAGGGTTGCGTTAACCGAGGTCAAACTGTATATAAAATCTCTTTGCTTTATATATAAAATCTCACCTCACCTTTCGTTGAAGTAAATGAAATGGTATCTCTTCTTATATTGAATCTCTTTGAATTTGAAGGTATGGTAAATAAAATCCCAGTGTTTTTGAATACTAATAGTCGGTAAATATATTTTTCTGAAAACTGGTAAAAACCGGTGCAACGTAATCCTTTTACACATTCAAATAAAATTCCGAACAGGTTAGCCGTTGTCAACGTATGAAGTCGATTAGATTTCAAAGTAAATAATCTCGTAGTGGAAATTCAGTTTTATCCGAAAAACTTTTACGAACCTAATGGCAACTATATTTATACACTCCGGGTTGGAGAACATGATTATATTGTATACGAATTGCCAACTACTTTCTGTAAAGACATTGTCGCAGTTGCCACTACCAGTCACTAGATGGAACCACAGATCGCATTTATTACCCTATGCAACTACAGTGTTTTCCAACAAGAGGTGTTATTTTCAACCACCCGGTATTTCGGTAGCTGTCACCTTTAAAACTTTTAGGGCATTATTCATAAAAAGTTGAAGAAGGTTTGAGGAACGCTAAAGCATTTTTGGGTCGTCGTGAAGCACCTTGTCGGACCACAATACAGAAATTGGTGGAAAAATTCGAGCTGTTGGGACAAGTTAGTGATGTGAAGAACAAAACACGTGCACGTCGCTCAAGAACAACTGAGAATATTGCTGCTGTAGCCCAAAGTGTTGAAGAAAACCCAGGTTTGTCCATTCCTCGCAGTTCTTGGGCATTCCACAAACGTCATTACACCGTATCTTGCATAAAGACTTGGGCCTTAAGGCTTATAAAGTTCAGTTAACACAAGAGCTCAAGCCGGCCGATCATCAACAACGTCCTGTCTTTGCTGATTGGGTCCTTGAAATGCATGAAAATGATCCATAATTCCATCGAAAAATCATCTTGACTAATGAGGCCCATTTCCACCTCGGTGGCTACGTCAACAAGCAAAATTGTCCCATCTGGGGCTCGAAAACCCAAGAGTTATTTTTGAGAAGCCTCTCCATCCTCAACGTGTGACTGTTTGGTGCGGTTTATGGTCCGGCGGGGGTCATTGGACCTTACTTTTTCGAAAATGAGGTTGGACAACAGTTACGGTGAATAGATTGCGCTATCGAGAGATGATTAATGATTGTTTATGCTCGGAGTTGGATGGTATTGATCTGGACAACGTTTACTTTCAACAAGACGGCGCTACGTGCCACACAAGCAACGAAACCATTGCTCTGTTACACGAAAGGTTTCCGGACCGAGTTATCTCTCGAATATGTGATCACAATTGGCCACCGAGATCTTGTGATTTAACACCTTGCGACTTCTTCCTTTGGGGCCACGTGAAAGATAAGGTCTACGCCAACAGCCCAGCGTCGATTCAAGACCCCAAAGATTCGTGAGGCTATCGAGGACATAGGGCAGCGATTTGGTAATGGACAATTTCATGAAAAGGATATGGTGCTGTATGCGTGGTCGTGGTGGCCATTTGGCTGATGTTGTTTTTCATTATTAACGGTGTACCTTCCTCTTTATTATGAAATAAACATCCGATCATTTATCTCAAAAAAAGGCATTTTTCTTTGAATACCAAAATAACACATCTTGTTGGAAAACTCTTTACAATAGTTAGTCCCCATTTACATGGTACTTTTTTTAAAGTAACTTATCGGCTTATTTTCTTTTGAAAATGTATTTACGTTCACACACGTACTTTTTTTCAATACTTATACTTATTTTCATTTGTTTTGTTTCGGCTTTTCCTGTGTGAATTGTTGTTGTTTCCAAGTGCGAACGAAAAACACAAAACGATGAGTACAACAAGGACGAGTACGGCATTTTTTCCCCCCGTTTATCTCTCCCCCACAAAACGCCGATAAGTATACTTAATACTTAAAAAAAGTATCATGTAAATGCAGATTTAATAATTTAACCCGTTAACTGTGTTCGACGAATATATTCGACATCGCAAAATGCAATATTCTTTGTAATGACGAGTTTACTCGTCATTTGTAGGAAAAATTACCATTTTGTATAAAAATTTTGTATTTTCTAAAATGTAATAAACAGTGTTATCAGTTGCCACCAAGCCGTCAATTACACTATAGATTTTTTTTTAAATTTCTTTGTCAATTAAGAAATGTGTTTGACGACTATACTCGACCTCACAAAATGATATTTTTGTGTAATGACGATTATACTCGTCATGCCAGAAAAACAAATATTCAGTGAATTTTAAGGAAAAAAAGTAAATTTGGATCCAATATCGATGTGAAAATAGAAAAAAATTCCAAAAATTAATCAGAAGATATATTTTTACCAAATCGTAACTATATCCGAAAGGCTGTGGAAATATTTGTTTAATTACACTGTGCTAGTCCAAAAATGTAACAGAAATGAGACCCTATGGATATACCTATTTCGACCTTGCTGAATCCAGTGGTGCTAGCAGTTTTCCAAGGTTAGCTTTTGTATATTCGATATTCGACCACAAAGTTTGCAAGGAAATCTGAGAGGTTAGTTACCTCCGGGGTGATTTTGAAGTGGAAGACTTCGGAATACACGCTTCAGTCCAATGGACGAAAAAAAGGGAACCTTTTGGTAATTATTTCTGTCAAAACAGTCAACCACGCTTCTCACCCCCTTACATCTAGAAAATTGCAATCAAACCTTATCATATGTCAAACGTCATACAAATCGACGAAATTTATAGTTGGTGTCTTTGAGAAATATATTCCTCGCGAAAAAATACTATGAGTCCTTTTACAACGTTTTCAAGAGCTAATCACTGGATTCAGCAAGGTCGAAATAGGTATATCCACAGGGTCTTCCTTCTGTTACATTTTCAAAGTGCCCATTTCGAGGACAGTGTTATAAATACAATAATTATACCAATAAAATGTGTTCATTTGTGAATATTTTCCAAAACAATTACGAACGAATCAACAAACTACGTTGTGATATTTTCGTCCCAATCAGAAGTTATAATTAATACATATACTAAGGAATATGAGAATACTTCTGATTTTAAAGTTTCAGTCTATAAGAGTAATATTTTTTGACACAAACCAGAATGTTAGAGCTAACCAACAGCTGATTTTTTAAATTCAATCTGGCACCTACGGTCATGTCTGGCCTGATCTGTCAAAATACATTCCTGGGCTAATATGGCGTTACATTACACAGAATGTTTCAAAAGAGTAGCTCAATAGTTCATGATCAGTGCAGCCAATAAAATATACTTTCGAAACATTGGAGCTCTAGAAAAAACCAGGTTTTATCTTAATTTTCTCTTACTTCAAAAAGGTATGTATTTTAGGAAATTTATTCACATAAAAAAATAAAAAAAATTGTGTTTACCGTATTATTTACACAGATGAGCTTTCCAAAGAAGAGAAATAGAATTTTGTTGTCATCCTCCGATGATAGCAGTAGCGAGGAGGAGAATTCTGATAGTGAAACAGAAGAAGAATACCGGTTTATGAATGTAAGCGAAAGTGAAGAGGAAAGTGACCTTGAAGATGAAAGCGAAGAAGAAGCAAGGTATGAGTTTGCAGCAGAAAATCAAACCTCGGCGTGGAATACTGATGGGTTGAGGCCCCAACCATTTGATTTTTCGGCATGTCCAGGGATAAACTTTGATGTACCAGCAAGGTCTCAATCAGACTGCTTGCTATATCTCGAAAAGTTTCTGGATGTTGAACTTATTAATATAATTGTTACACAGACAAACCTCTATGCAGCACAGTTCACAGAATTGCATCCAAACATGAAGAAGCGCTCGCGAGTAAGGAAATGGCATCCAACAAATTCGTGCGAAATACGAGTATTCATTGCATTATTAATTTTGCAAGGGATTGACAGAAAACCTTCGATCGAGATGTATTTCTAAAAAAGAGAGAGTATATGTAGTCCATTTTTCTCGAAAGTTATGTCTGCGGATAGATTTAGGTTGTTGTGCAAATTCCTTCACTTTGAAGACAACAGTAAGATCCAACAAAATAATCAGACAAATAAATTATCAAAAATTGAGACCGTTCTTGAAAATATTATACATAAATGCAAATTTTTGTATACACCTGAACAAAATCTTTGTTTGGACGAATCTCTTTTACTTTGGAAAGGTCGTCTATCATGGAAGCAGTATATACCATCGAAGCGAAGTAGATTTGGCATAAAATTCTTTGTATTATCAGAAAGTGAGTCGAGTTACATAAGTAATTTCTGCATATACTATGGAAAAAATACAAACTACGGCGATAATTATCCAGAATATAAAACTGCATCCCGGATTGTTCTTGAATTGTGTCATGACATTTTGGACCAAGGATATCGATTGTATTTAGATAATTGGTACACCAGCATAGAGCTTGCAGAAAAACTCATTACACATAAGACTGATGTTGTAGCTACACTCAGAAAAAATAGACGTAACACTCCTCATGATGTTATAATAACACGACTTAAAAAGGGAGAACATATATCCCGATACAAAAATAAAATGATGATTATGAAGTGGCGTGACAAAAGAGATGTATTCATTTTAAGTACCATTCATGATAATAATATAATTGAAATACAAAAGCGAGGTATAACCCAACACAAGCCAGAAGTGGTTCTAGATTATAATAAAAACAAAGGTGGAGTAGATAATGGGGATGCAATCATTGCTGCTTATACAATGGCCCGAAAAAGACTAAAAAAGTTTTATAAGAAGATATTTCTTCACCTCAGAGATATAGTTTGTCTTAACTCATACATTTTATACAAAAAGTCTCATGGTTCATTGAGCAGAATGAATTTTTTACTCGAGTGTGTGGAAAAGGCAGTTGAGAGATACGGAACAGATGTAGGCAATTCTGAAAGCGCTTCTCAAATTGGTCGACCATCAGCTACACCGAAGCCATCTCGTCTTATTGGAAAGCATTTTTGTGATTATATACCGAGTACACCCATGAAAGAGCATCCAACACGCAGATGTTCCTGCTGTTCTAAACGTGGTATTCGGAAGGAATCCAGATATTGGTGTCCTACTTGTAAGGTAACTCTATGCATTGCACCATGCTTTAAATTATACCATACAGTAAGATCAGACTAATAGTTGTATCCTTTAGTTTTAAGTTTATAATACAATTATTTCTATAAATAATATATACTCGTATATATATAAGTTTTGGAGTCAATAAACTATTAATATTCTAATCAAACGAAAACCTTTTTTTATAAAAAAAATTAAATCATACACAATTTTACATTATTGCAGTGTAATCGCTGTTGTCATATTTCGTATAAATATGACGAGTAAACTCCCTGTTATTATTGCCAATTACAATGGGATTGACGAGTATATTCGGCTATATTTTCATAAATTACCATGGGTTTAACGAGTATATTCGTCTCATGCATTTTCGTATGCAAAATGTGTTTGACGACCATATTCGTCATTTTTACCCTATGCGTACGACGATTATACTCGTCACCGCTGCTTTTTAATTACGCACATGAGATCAGATTCTACAACTGAAATTCCACAGTTAACTGGTTAAAAAAAGTATCATGTAAATGCAGACATACCAAATTTGGAGTCAATCGGTCACTCCTTTCGAGAGTTATCTGGTGCACTAGCCAGCAGACAGACAGACGGCCGGACATTGCTCAAATGTCTTAAAATGACCCAAACTTAAGACCCCAAGAATGTTTTGTGGAATTGCCACCAAGGTCTTAGCTCGTTCCTTCGATGTGTTACACTTTTGCCTCTTAGCTAATTATATACACGCTGAAAAAGCATCGCTTCTGTAGTATATTGTCCCAAACATATTCGGCTTGAAACATATATATGTTTAGGATACGCTCCAAACATATATTATTTGGTACACACAAAACTTATATGTTTGAGATGTTGTTCTAAACAAATATTTGTTTACATCCCAATATGTTTTTATTTGGAATATGTTTTAATTTGCATTAAGGTATTCAGAAAATACCTAATTGTGTTAAATTTTTCAGTAATTCAAAGTAAATCTTTTAGAAATTTTTCATGTTCGTAAAAATGATAATTGAAATCGTATATTCTTGGATCGAAATAAATTACTTGGAGGATTGACAACTAATAATGGCTTTGAATACTCAGAAATTTTAAATGATTGATTTAAAACAGATGTTAATGCTGCATTTGGTATCATAACTGGGAGGTTCAATTCGAAACCAAGAAAAAAGAAAACTGAAATGCGAAAAATTCAACAAAAGTTTTGAACGTCTTTTTAAATAAAATATATTTGCATAAATTCCTAAGCAATAATTTTATTTGTATTTATACACATATTTTAATTTGAGAAATTTAGTTTGCAAATATAGGTTTAGGTTAAGGTGGCAGCCGTATTTTTTATACAAGCTCACATAGACCAGTTTAGGTCCCTAGTGTTACAACGGGCTGAAATGCCCCTCATCGAAACCAACCTGTTTGATATACAAATTTGTCGATAGTACGAATATCGGTACTGGAAAGATCTGTTAGGCTGCCTAGAAAAGCCGACCCCAGTATGTCCAGTCGTCGTTTACTCAGAGCGGGGCAGTCGCATAGCAAGTGCTCAATGCTCTCCACTTCTTCCTCATCTCCACAGCTTCGGCAGAAGTCATTGGAGTCAATACCCAATCTTTTGGCGTGTTCGCCGATCAACCAGTGTCCCGTCAGAACCTGTACTAACGTAGACGATCTTTGCCTCTCTAGTGCGAGGAGATATTTTGATCTTCTCAGGTCATACCTTGGCCAGATTTGTCTAGCTACTCTGCAGGTGCCGATTTCTGTCCATCTTTCGTTGGACTGCCTGATTGCCTCTTGCCTAAGCCAAAGCTTGCACGTGGATAGTGGCACACCAATATATGCTAATTCTTCGAGAATTTGTAATGTCGTCCCTTTCCTAGCAAGTTCATCGGCTTTGCAGTTCCCCGGGATATTCCTATGCCCAGGCACCCATATGAGGTGTATGTTAAACTGCTCAGCCATCTGTTTGTGAATTTAGGGATGTTGCCTCCTGAGAATTGATGGCAGCCTGGCTGTCCGAGTAAATGACAACGCCAGTGTTGGTTAATATGTTGCGACTCAGCCACTTGGCGACTTCCCATATTGCCATTATTTCGGCTTGATAGACACTGCAGGTATCTGGTAGTCTGTGAGCTATACCCAGACTAAGTTCTTCACAGTGTACTCCGAAGCCAACCTTTTCATCAAGCTTCGAACCATCCGTGTAAAAGTGGAGATGGTTTCTATTACCTGGTTTTCTGCCGACCCATTCATCTCTGGCGGGAATCATAGTGATGTAATTTCTCTCGAAGGTGCACACAGTTGGTATATAGTCCACTCGGTCGGTTACCATAGCACTACACTTTGATATCCTCATGTGACCATAGTTCTTGTACCTCCACATTGATAGGCAGTTTAATCTTATTGCCGCTTTGGTTGCAACTTCTCTCGCCACAATATTAATCGGCAGTATATGGAGAAGGGCTTGTAGAGACTCGGTCGCTGTAGTCCGTAAGGCTCCGCTTATGCTCAGGCAGGCAGTTCTCTGAACCTTTGTTAGTAGGTTGGTGATGGTTAGCTTGTCAGTTGCCGTCCACCATACCACAATACCGTATAACAGTATTGGACGAACTACTGCTATATATATCCAGTGGACGATTTTAGGAGAGAGACCCCACCGCGACCCTACAGCCTTTTTGCAGGAATATAAGGCCACGTTGGCCTTCCTTACACGTTCCAATACGTTGTCTAAATAACAGTTTTCTATCTAGAATTATTCCTAAAAATTTTGCACTTTCAGAAAAGACTAGATCTGTTCCATTTATCCGTGGTGGAGGGTGCACATGTGGGACTTTATTCATCCTAGTAAAGAGAACCAATTCTGTCTTGTTTGGGCTTATGCCCAAACCGCTGCTTCTGGCCCATCTAGCCAATTGGTTCAGAGCCACCTGTAGAATATCTCGGAGGACGTTTTCGAATTTGCCACTCACTGCGATTGCAACGTCGTCCGCATATGCCACGACCTTGCAGCCACAACGTTCTAGATCTAGCAGGATTTCATTCACCGCTAGGTTCCAAATTAGTGGAGACAGTACTCCTCCTTGCGGGGTCCCTCTGTTTACAAACCTTGTTACAGTTGTGAACCTAGACATGCTGTTATGCGTCTTCTGGTGAGCAGACTTTGAATTAGTCTAATCAAACTAGTGTTAACTTTTAGATGTGAGAGTGCCGCAATTACCGCATCTGAGTGAATGTTGTTAAAAGCCCCTTCTATGTCAAGAAATGCCACCATGGTGAATTCCTTGAAATGCAGGGACGATTCGATAGTGCTCACAAGTTCGTGCATGGATGATTCTGTAGACTTGCCCTTATTGTAAGCATGTTGGTTCCCCGACAGGAGTTTTGTATCCAGGTTTTCCCTAATGAAATGATCTAAAAGTCTCTCCAGACCTTTCAATAGGAAGGAGGATAGGCTAATTGGTCTGAAGTCTGTTGGCCTAGTGTGTGATATCTTCCCCGCTTTAGGTATGAATACCACTTTGGTATCCCTCCATCGATTCGGGACGTATGAAAGCCTGACACAGCCTACATAAATTTTCTCCAGCCAGGGGATAATGTACTTTAACATTTTCTGCATTTCTGCTGGAGTGATGCCATCTGGGCCAGGTGACTTAAAGGGCTCAAAGCTATTACTAGCCCAGCTTATTCTGGATCTCTCAGTCAAGAAGCTAGCGGCGCTCGCAGTCCACTCGCACTCTTGTTGGTCCTGCTGAGCCTCTGGTTCTGTTACAGAGTTCCCCGGGAAATGTGTGTCGAGCAGTACATTGAGCGACTGCTCGCTGTTTTTGGTCCAGTTATTTGCCTCATCCTGTAAATATCCCACTGTACAGGGTGAAGCAGGTGATATCTTCCTCAGCCTAGCGGCGTCGGAGACCTTTTCCACTTCACCACAGAAGGTATACCAAGAGCGCCTTTGCGCCTTTCTAAGCTCCTCCTTATAGATCTTGAGGTGCTCTTTATAGGCATCCCAATCATTAGCGACCCCAGTAGATTTAGCCTTATTGAATAGCTTATTGCAGGTCTTTTTCATAGCCCTTAGCTCAGAAGTCCACCATTGGCGTTTAGTTTTACCCTTGTACCTTGTTTTTGGACAGGCTTCTTCAAGGGAACTATTGAATGATGTGGTGATATGCTCGACCAGATTATCCAGACCGGCTTTGTCATTCGGTTCGTAAAGAAGTTTAGAGTTGAGGACTTTCCTGAAATTTCTGTGGACGGCAGGTTCAGGCGCTTTTTCAGCGAGTTTGAACTCAATATAATGGTGATCTGAGAATGAGTGGTCGTCCAGTACATTCCACCCAATAATTTTGTCTAACAGCCGGTCAGTAGCAAACGTTACGTCTAGTACTTCTTGACTGTCTTTAATTGTAAAGGTCGGTTTTTTACCTATGTTACAAATACTTAGGTTGGTAGTTAGAATAAAGTCAAGAAGCGAATCACCCCTATTGTTTATATCCGTACTACCCCAGATAGTATGATAAGCGTTCGTGTCTGCGCCAACAATCAGCTCGACCTCGTCAGCCGTTGCTTCTTCTACTACTTCCCTGAATAGAGCAGCCGGTACTACAGCTTCATAAGGCAAGTAACTGGAGACCACCCAATATAGGCGATTGCCGATCTCCAGACTAGCAGATGTTTGGTCTTTACCACTTAAATTAGCCAGGAGAAAGATACTTAGATCTTTCCTGGCCAAAATGCAGGTTCTTGGAGTGCCTTCACAGTTGGCCACAAGCAGTTTAAAGTTGGGTGTCCTGATACCGCATACCCTTCCTCCCACTGTGGACAGGCGCAGCAATAGAGCCGCTGAGGCTGCTATAGCGTGATGGAGGTTAATCTGTAAAATTCTTACCATCATTGGTAATTGACAGATTAACATCCATCCCGACAAGGGTGTTATCGAACTCTTCGTCCGTATCATCGAGAAGCGTGTCCCCGCCAGATGCGTCAAACAGTCCGGAGACTCCCCTCAGCCCCTCTGTGTCAGAAGTAGATCTTTCGTCCTCAGAGTAGGACGTTACAGATCTTCTGTTAGAGTTGAAGTCACCAGAAATAATGGGCGTGGATACCTCCGCACTTTCAGAAATCTGTGTATCAACCGCAGTGGGAACTATATCCTGCTTGTATACCTTCAAGACTATAGTCTCGAAGCCATACTGTAGGGTTGCACTTGCACGTTGTATATGGGAGGTGGATTCAGCGTTAAGGATCAAATTGACCTGCCGCTTTTTACCATCGGCCTAACCCACATTGCTGATTCTCCAATTATGGGCGGGCAGACCAGGATTGGAATCTTTTATTATTTCGAATATGTCAGCCGGGTTGGAGGGCTCTTCTGTAACCCAGGTGATGGCTCTAGGGTGACTAGGGATGTTGTTTTTTCGACAACATCCAACTGGGATGGTGACATTAGGACCTCTTACCTTTTTCGAAGGCAGGGGTTCATCAGGTGATCTGATTCTTTTGACTTTATTAGCCGTTACCACAGCTGAATTTGTGGCTCTTTCAGCCGGTTGATTGGCCTTAGAAGCATCTATGACGCCTTTAGCCCCGGTAAGTGACTCTTTTTGTTTTTCGGTAAGAGCCGAAACCTCAACAGTCTCCAGCTTCGTCAAAACTCTGAGCGCTATCCGGTGCTCATTGTGCTTCCGTTTTGATGGTCGGACATGACGTTTTCCCTTCACCGTACCACCTGTTGTGAGTACTGGGGGGGAAATTTTCACCATGCTTGGTGTGGTCGGCTTTGGCCAAGACCAACGGACGGACAGTAGGACGATTGGAGAACCCCGCTCCATCGGAAAGCGAAGGCATCCCCGTCAACGATTTGTTTTTGTCTGTAATATCCCGAAATAGGTACTACGATGTAGGCCTTCCAGGCTTTGTACAGATTTTTTTACGATTGCGTAATAGGTACCGCGTAATAGATTTTAACTATCCGCTCTGTGCTAAACACATCCGTTCACTACGACTCTTCGTAAATATATAAATAAAATGTATTTTCCAAAAAAAATTATATTTATTTCATTAAATTTTTTTAAACAAAATTGAAAAATTATTTTTTAATTAAAAAAAAAAACAAATTAACAAGATTTAAATTAAAGGTATAAAAACATATTATAAAGAAAATGAATAATATCTAAAAGAAAACAATTTTTTTTTTAAATTAGCGGCGATTTTTGTTGCGGTTTTTATTGTTGTATTGGTGGTGCTGTTGTTGTTTATTTTGATTTTTCTTTTGAAGAGTCTCCGGTGTTTCGGGGGCAGAACTTTCGTGGTGGTCGTCAGCCTCCTTGGGTGTTGAGTGGGCTAGGGGACAGATATTTTTTTGGGGAGATTGAAATTTTGACTGAAATGGAATTTCGTGAATTACTTACTTTCCGCAGGGGTAATTTTAACCAATGGGGCCGGGTGGAAAATCGAGTGGAAATTTTGAGGGGAGCCTGGGAAATAGAAATTTGTGATAATGAAATGTATTATTTTTAATTGAAAATGTCTTAAAAAAAAAGAGGGTTATTTTGGCAAGGGGAGGCAATGGTAATGGAAGACGGAAATTATAAATGTGGATTGTGATTAATGAGATTTTTTTGTCAAATTTGTGCATTCCAAATAACATATCGAAAAGGGGGGATAAGATGGGGATTTGTATGAAATTAATGTGTAAAGTCAGTCACATCTGTTAATGAATTATATTTTAATATTTTGAAAATTTGCCAATATTTAGTATTTTTAATATTTATGATAAATGATCAATTTGAACTGATGTTAGCTTGGTGGCGCCGGTACATGTTTAATGGATATGTGCATAATATAATTTCGGACAAACCAATGGGACTGTAAAATACATCCTCTGTCGACGAGGCAGGTGTTAATGGAGCAGAGCCATCCAATTTAGTCACCGGAATCGGTGAAGTTTTTCGATGTGTAATTTCAGTTTTTACTACCACAGACCAATCATATTCAGAAACGGACGTTTGAGTCGTTATTGTACGATAGTGTTTTTCCCGGAACGTAGGCGATGCACCGCGCTTAGGACTTGGTGGTGCTGAACAAGTGAAGGCAATAACAAAAGCAAACAGAAAATACTAATAATAAACTGTGGCTAGAGGGCCGCTTCGGTCCAAATTCTATGCAGATAATACTCACCTACTGCGGTTTTAGCGCCTATGGCAGGTTTCAAGGAGGCTGCCGTCTCATGACCAGGAGTGGATTTTTGTTTGGCTTCCTGGGCAACAGCTAAATTGTGTAGAGGTTGTTCTTGTTTGGGAGTAGAGGTGGTTTCCATTTGTTTTGGGTGTTGTTCTTGTTGCTTTTGCTGTGGTCTTTGCTCAGGGGCTGTCAAAGAATTCATTAGGTGGGAAAAGGTATAGATATAGAAACCAAAGGCCAAATATAGGATACGATTTTGAATTTTGTATTAATTTGATTTTTTGTTTTTTTTTTTTTTTGGATGGGAACATGGGAATGATTTATGTATTTATTGTTTGTTTTTTTATTTTTATGAGGCAAAAGAAAAAGTTCATTTCATAATTCCAGTTTTAGTTTTTGTGGTTTTGTTGGTTCATTTGTAATTCAGAATTTATTTGAAATAGAACAATAATAGAACTTCAAATGATTTCAAAGAGAGATAGAGAGAGAAAAATTCATGCTTAAATGTCTATGTATAGTTAATGTTTGCTTGTTTTCTATATATATAGAATAAAAATTAGGAAGTGTAATTCTAAAAACCATTACCGACTTCTGTGTTGTTGGTTGTGTTGCTGCTGCTGCTGGCGGTGGTGTTTTTGGTGGTCTGTGGCCCGCACTTTTGCTCACGCGGTGTTTTCACCTGCTCACTGCCACTGTCCGCATCGGAAATTGGTTCCAATTTGATATCGACTAAGGGCTTGGGCATTGGTCGATGTTTGGGACCTCCGTTTTCTTTCACCTCAACTACGCTGTGATCCAATGTCTGTTCGGCTTTTGATGTATCATTTGTTAATTCCTTGGCTTTCTGGGGGAATAAAATTAGATATGTGTGCCTATTTACAAATATGAAATCTATTACAAATTCAATGAGGCTATAGAGAGAAAAAAGATACAAAAGACTGAATCCTTGCACGAACGTCAAACATAAAGAATTTGTCTCGATATATATAGCTGCTTTGAACCCTACGTCACACTGTGGTTCAGCGTATTAAAAGCTAGTGCTATACCAATTAAATATATTGCACATCACTGAATGAATTGATTTAACATATATGTCCGTCCGTCTGTCAGTTCACCTTAAATTGTTCGCAATTTCACTCCAACTTTGATGAAAATTGGCACGAAAAACTCTTTTATATCATTGACGATCCTCTTGATGAAATTGATCGAAACAGGTTCAGACTTTAGTCCCCATATTTGTACACCTCCGATTTGGCAGCCCTATGGAAGCCATATTTTTTAACCGATGTATACGACACAATAAATTTTTTAAACCAGATTTTCCAGAAAAAAACATGGATTATTTTTCCGATACGATGGCGGTCCCAATTTAGCCGATCTGATATATAGATGGCGGTAGTAGTTTGAAAAAAATCCTTTCGTGAAAAGTGGCAACATTCTAAAAAATATGTTTTAAGTTTCAAGGCGCCACGTTGTTTACCGCCTGACCCACGATGTCGAACGTTAACGTTCGCATGACTTCTATGCGAAAAACAGCTGATTTTCGACCAACTAACATGCATCAGGCAGTATGTTTTCATTAGCTTTGTCGATCGATAGCTGTTCTTCGTATAGTAGTCATTCAAAGTTAAGGTTTGACATCGTGGGTCAGGATTTGATCGAAATGCACTTTTATAGAAAATTCCTTCAAAATTGACAAAATTGTGTTTATCTAGAAATTTTCTTAATTTAGTACATACAAATTTAAGATTACACTTCTCTAGAACATTATGTTAAAATTTCTATTTTTTCTGCAAAATTACTGAGGCATACTATTTAATGTTTCTAAAAAATTAAAAAAAAATTAAAACAAGTATAAAATTTCAGTCGTGTAAACCGACTAAGGTATACCCTCACTTTGTAAGCAATGTAAATATGTACTAATATTATGAGATATTTAATTTAGGTATGTCTTGGCTCTTTTTGTGTGGGAGGTACTAAAACAGGTTAGGTGATAAATCCCATTTATAACAGGACTGTTGGAATTGTATAAACTTTACACTGTGCAACAATTGTGAGTATTAATATTCATTGGTATTCACGATATAAGCTATTAACTTTTTGTACAAAATGGTACGTTCGTGTGGGAGGATACTGTTCAAAATTTTGTATGTACTAATATAAAAGTTATAAGCTGTTAATTTTTCGTGCAAAAAAGTCAATTTGTGTGGGAGGTACCAGCTCAATAACCCCCATTTTTCACTGTACAAAATTTTAAGTATTTTTATGCTTGATATTTTTTAAAAAAAACCGTTTTTTTCTGGCACGAAAAAACCATAGAAATAAAAAAATTGCAAAAATTGTGGCAAACATTATTTGCAAAAAGTCTATGGATAAATGTTTAAAGTATGTCCCATATTGTAAGAATAGCGAAAATCAAAAAATAATATTTCATATTTTATTTTTATTTTTGCCCATTTGGTTTGGGAGGTACGAAAAGCAGCATGACAATAAAACCCATTTTTATACCTTCACTTTAGTGTGACGAGGGTATATATCATTTGCTACGACAAAACAGTGTAACTCATCGAAGGAGTGATCTAATACCCCTGGTATGTTCTGCAAAAATCCGTTTTGGGTCATTTTAAGTCGAATGAACAATACCCGTTCGTCTGTCTGTCTGTCTGCTGGCTGGTGCGTAAGATAACTCTCGAAAGGAGTAACCGATTGACTCCAAATTTGGTACGTATAATTATAATATTTTTTTCTATCTCTGGCTAAGTTCAAAGATGGGCCATATTGGTCCACTCCTTCTAGTACCTCCCTCACAAAGGGTTAAAATGTTGTGAAATATTGATTCTTTAAGCACGGCTATACTTCTTATTCGAATCTTCTGAAATTCCACATATAGTACTAGTTTATTAGCCGCTATAAACTCGAGAAAATGGTCGAAGTTGACACGCCCCTTTTTGGCCCCATTCTGCTTATAACATTAATACCAGAGTTTAAAAATACTTGAAATTTTGTACAGCGTAATGCTTTTATAGTGCCTACAGTCCAGTGAAAAATGGGCGTTATTGCCACGCCACTTTTGGTACCTCTCACACAAAGAAACCATTTTGCCCCCATTTTGTATGGACTGGAATCAAAGTTATAAGCTATTATTAAATTTTTGTGCAAAATAATCGGGATTTATATGGGTGGTTCCAAAAGGGGTGTGAAAATAACGCCCAGTATTCTAAAGGTGATAAGGACTAAGAAACTAATAACATGTGGGAAATATTGGAAGATTCCTATAAGTTGCATTAAAGTTGTTAAAGTTCTATATTTTACTAAATTTCTGGTTATACCAAGATGGCTTTTTTTACATTTATCCATTGATTTTTTTAAATATTGGAAGATTCCTATAAGTTGCATTAAAGTTGTTAAAGTTCTATATTTTACTAAATTTCTGGTTATACCAAGATGGCTTTTTTTACATTTATCCATTGATTTTTTTAAATAAGCATTTTTGTTAGTAGGATGTTAGTTTTCAAAAAATGAAATACAACTTATGTTTGCGATTTTTTCTATTTTTTATAGCTTTTCCCGCCAGCAAAAACAATTTTTTTTGAAAAAAGTCAATTTTTTTCTCATTTTTTAACGCCAGTTACTTAATCTCTGTTTTCACGTGAAAGCGATTTCAACTTTTATAGACTCCATAATTTCCTATAGTTTAAATAGTAATCCGGCTTTTTTGATCTTATATTTCAAAAAATACGGTCCAAATACTAAAGACAAAAAAATAAATAAACATTTTTTTGATATTGTTCGGCTTGAGGTCCTTTTTAATTAAAAAGTGTGTTTTTTTTTTTAATTAATTTATTTTCTTTCCGATATTTCGTCTAAATGGATTTCTCTCTTCCACTAATAGATCCACATTGTCAAAGTATTAGTGGAAGAGAGAAATCCATTTAGACCAGTGTTCGGCGGCTGGTTAGGCCGAGCCCCGAACGCAATCGGGTTTTCACACGTACACAACACGAACAGCATAACAAAGAGCACAAAAGTAAGAAATAAAATGTGTCAGTCGCTCATCAGCGTTCAACAAAGCAGGTTTATGTCGCTTTTTATCGGAAAGTTGGTACACTGAGAAATTATACATATTTCCAAAGCGGAGCAAATATTGAGCATCAAAATGTGCAATCGGCATATGACAAAATGTGACAATTACATAACACTATGCAATGAGAAATGCAGAAAAATAATGAACGCATATTTAAGTGTTACATATGGGAAAATACGGATCTCTATTGTAAATGTAAAATGTATTATGACCAAAAACACCTATAAAAATGTAATTTTGTAAATATTTTTAATTTCAACAATAACGAAAATGGATTTTCAACAACTATCGCATTAAAACAATCGCACTATTTAAAATTTTAATCAAAGGAAGAATTTAATAACTTTCGTAAAATGTTTCATATTAATTGATAATAAAGTTATATCCAAATGGTTATACATTTTGATATTACCCTTTATTAAATGAAATAAATGTGAAAATGGTATTAAGTTAAATAAATTTTATGTTCTACTTCTATTTTAAAACTAAGGACTAATTAATGAATTTTTAACATTTACTTTATTAAAACATTCATATTTTTCAAATTTTAATCTACGGCAGAAATAAACTTGCACATTAACTTTACTTCTATTTAAAAATGAAGGACTAATAAACTGAATTTTCAACATTTACTTTATTAAAACATTCACATTATTTCTAATTTTTATCAACGGAAAAAATAAACTTGTTCATTAATAATATTAGTAAAATTTTTCATTTTAATCAATAAAATTTTGTTTGTCGAAATCATTGGTAGTAATCAACTGGAATGAAAATTATTTTTATTTAATTAAAATATATTTTTCAATTCTTTTAAAATAAAAACTTTGATTCGAATTTGCAACATTTGCGTTATTAAAACGTTCACACCAATTCACATTATACTTAGTCAGTAAAAAAATAATTTTCCACTCTGTATAACACAGCACATAAGAACAAAACCAACAATTTTGTTCAGTGCAAACACACCAATACAGACACAATTTTGGCACGTTCTCTTTACGCCGAACACTGATTTAGACGATATACTCTAGAGATGCTATACATCACTGATGTTCCCTCAGAGAAGAGACTCAATTACAAAACTGACACAGATAGATGCTCCCAAATGTATCGATACATTATAAACAAACACGGACGAAATAAACATTAGTTGTCAAGTTAGCTCACATAGAACGGACGAACTTTTTAATAATTTTTAATTTCAAAGTAAATATAAGATAATATTGTAATTTATGTATAGTTTAAATTATGATTTTGTGGTTCCCTGAAGAAGACTAACGACGTTAGTCGAAATACCGGAAAGAAAATAAATTAATAAAAAAAAAAAAACTATAAACACAAGCCGAACAATATCAAAAAAAAAATAAAATCTCAACAGGTCAACTATAACCAACAATAATAAATAAAAATAAAATTACCATACAACCATGTTACACCAGAAACTATTATGCACAGCCCTTCGACAATTATGTTGTAAACTAGTGTTACAGTTCGCCCAGAATCATATTAATCAACCGTGTAAATCATTATTTCGCATTTTGATATTGTCCTATACTACGAGGGTTGCTATATATATGGCCTATCTGACATATCCATTGGAAGGTTTGACATTTTTTTAGCATAAACGTACTCAGAACGTTTTGACGTACGACCATCATTTGCGTTGTTTACAGTGACTTGAAAAAAATCTATTTGGCAAAAAAATGGAATTAACTCGTGAACATTTTCGTGCGATCATTTTTCAATGTCGTCCAAAAACGGCTGTTGTGCCAGATAACATTGATGCCGTGCGCGAACTGATAATGCAAGATCGTCATGTGACATACCGTGAGATAGAGGCATCCTTGGGCATTTCATCCACCAGCATACATTCGATATTGCACGAACACCTGGCCGTAAAAAAGGTTAGTTCTCGTTGGATCCCGCACAATTTGACAATCGCTCAAAAAAAGGGTCGTGTCGATGGGTGCTTCAAAAGACGTTTATAAGATCGTCACAGGTGACGAATCATGGATCTATGCGTATGAGCCCGAAACAAAACAGCAATCGACCGTGTGGGTCTTCGAAGACGAGCCAAATCCAACGAAAGTTGTTCGTGGAAGAAGCACTTCGAAGCAAATGGTCGACTGTTTCTTCGACAAACCTGGTCATGTGGCGACTGTTCCGCTTGAGCTACGTAGAACGGTCAATTCGGAACAATTTGTTTGCCTGAAGTCTTCGTAGAAATTCTAAAAACGAGCAAGAGAAGACGAATCATAGTGCATCATGACAATGCGAGCTCTCACACATCGACTCAAACCAGCGCCTTTTTGACCGGCCAAAACGTCGAATTGATGGGTCATCCGCCGTACAGCCCTGATTTGACACCCAATGACTTCTTCTCAATCACTCACATCAAGAAAAAACTGCTTAGTCAACGTTTTTCGACGTAACAACTACATATTGAAGCGTTTAAAAACCATGTTTTGGAGGTGAATTTTCAACGCACTGTAACCAAAACAATTCGCGCTCAAATGACAAAACGGTCTGAGTGAAGTTATGCTAAAAAATGTCATACTTTCCAATTGAAGTTCCAGTTTTCATCTGGCAACACCAGCATTGCCACAACCGAAATATAAATAGCAACCTTTGTCTTTATTGCTTCGACCACTAGATCTGGTGATCTTGGTGTTTTGTGTTATGTTTTGAGCTTTGGTGTGTTCTGACACATATAGTAAAATTTTATGGCGAACATTTTTGTAGAACATTTCATCCCCACCCTCCCCATTTTAAGGGGTGTTTTTTACGATTTATTAAAATGGGACCAAAAATTACAGTTATGTGGGGGAGCTAGAAGGTTAAAATGTTCCACAAAAATATTGGTCTTAATATTTTCTATAAAGTTGCTGAACATACCCTGTACCAGAAAAATATATATTTGTTACATAACAATATACATGAACTACTTAAATTTTTGGGGTACAATGTGTTTTTTTTAGTCAAGCTTGTTGGTGAAAAATTACGTGTCCCCTGAAGTTATGCTGAAAAAAGTGAAAAAAAAATTTTTTTCCTTCACTTTAAAAAAAAAAAAAAAAAATAACGGAAAAACTTTTTTCCCCAAAAAATGTTAAAAAACTTTATTCAGCATATTCTTAGCTACATAGTTAAGCGGTATAACCAGGTCTGAATTAGTTGTTGGACAAAAGTTGATGCCACATTTTTCGAGGGGCCCACTGATTTTCAGAAACTTTAAAGGCCCATAAAAAAAATTGGTCACCAATTTCGCCAAACCGAGAATAGGGTTTTACTACCCTTTGATAGTAGAATCGAACCGATACTGTCAAGTCCGTGTATTTTTTTCACTGTTGCACAGTGTAATGGAACACAATATCATTCATACGACTATCACGACTTGCTGGGCAGTACCTCTCCGATCAACCAAAATTTTCAGTACATTTTTGATTGTTTCGGGTCGAATCTCTTCAATGGCAACTTCGATTTCATGTTTCAATGCTTTAATTGTCTCTGGATGCTTTGTGTAACATTTATCATTAATGGGTCCCCACAAAAAATAATTCAAAGGATTCAAATCACCAGCCAAAGTAATCGGTAGTTCAAATTTAAAATTTTAAATGGCTCACCCATTAGTCGTATATAAAAAAACCACTGGGTTACCATTAAAGTGCATCATCAAAAAAATTCATCGATTCGACGACTTTTGATATATTATTATATTTGGTGGATAATCTTTAGGGTTGTTGTTGTTGTAGCAGCTTGAAGACGCTGAGGTGATTATCTTTAAGCCTTTTTGTGTTACAGACTTCATTCCTGCATATATCCGATTATCGAGGGAACCTTAAGTTGTTCTTTCTCAATCTTACTCAATGTTGACCGGATGTTAATAAACGTTTTTCTACTAATCTTAGGGCATGGGTGTTATTTGAGTTTACCGTTTCTTTGCTCCCCCAGGAATTCTGCAATTCTGTTAATAGTCGTCATGATGTTATGTCTATTTTTAGCTTCCCCGTTGGCTTTGGCGTCTAGTGGTAGTGTGTCCGGTGAGTAGCTACAGAAACTCGAATAATGATGAAAAAATGAATTGTTGATGTTAAATTTTTCCAGTGGCCTGGCTGGGAATCGAACCCAGCACCTTCGGAATCCAAGTCTACCACCCTAACCTCTGCGCTACGAAGGCCACGATTTTCAAGTTTAAGGGTATGAGTGATGGGGTCAGGTATTTTGAGAAAACTTCTTCTTGAAGTGTCTCCTGTATTTCGTTCTTTAGCATGTAACTTATATTCCGAAGCCTTCAGTACAAAAATTGTGTATGAATTTACTAACCGGTTTTTACCAGCAAAATTGGTGGATAAATACGATATATATGGAGATCTATAGTATATTTTTACAATCTTTGTGTTGAACATATCACCCAAAAATTCCATCGATTTTTTACGACTTTTGATATACCACTATATTTGGTGGGAGATTTTCATCGGTAAGGGGATGTGCGGGGATATCGGGTGTTTTGGGAGAAATGCATCTTGGCGTGTCTTCCTTATTTTCTTCTGTGACATGGAACATGGAATCTTTTCCAAATCCTTGTACACTAAAATTGTGTCTGAATTTACTAACCTTTTTGTTTACCCAGCAAACTTTATGACTAAATATCTCGAAAACGCGATGTCGCAGGAAGAAGCATCACGCGAAGGAAATACAGGGTGGAGCGCGGTAATTTTTCTTATTTACCTTAGCCTGCAGTGCAAAAAAGGTAATTTTCGCGCTCCACCCTGTATAACAACTATTAGCATGAAGGAATATTTTTGGGCATTAAAATTCTGCAAATAGCAGAAACAAGGCAGGGAACAAAGGGAATTGTACCTTGAAGAATTTTTATCAAGGTCTACAAGGAGTAATCACAGAAAATCATACTGTAGACAACAATGCAATATATTTCCCATATATTGAATTCCCATGTATCACAAAAGTTTCCATTTTCCAATTCTTCGCGGCATCTACGCTATGGCAAAATGGCGCTGCTTTATGGAGTCCCTGATCAATATTTCAAGGTGTTACAAACGAAATGACAAATTCGTATGTCGCTATTAAAAATTCTGACCCCATATAAAATTATACGAAATGCTTTACTAACCTCTGACTTAACCAAATCTGCTCCCTCAGTGCTAGAAATACTTTCGCTAGACGATGAAGTGCTCTCATCATCTTCTTCATTCGGGACATAATCGGAATCATCTTCAGAGTCTGCATTGGCATATTTATTTAGCATTTCATCTACCGTCATATTAAGATCGACATTGTCATCATCACGGGGTCTTTTCACCGAAGAACGTTCAGTCTGCGGAAGAAAAGTGATAGAGATTTTAATATAAGTAAAATATTTGGTTTATAATACATATCACCCTCCCAACTCACCGATTTCTCATCCAACATTTTTGATATATTTGTGTCACCAAATACACGTCTGGCGGGTACATCACGACGCTGACCCGGTCTACAAATAGCGCTGCCAAATAAGGAGCCCAATTTTCCAATTAGTGTGACGTTTTTGCCCGAACTACCCATCATTGCCCCTGAATCCGTTTCAAGACGTCTGGTGGCCCTTAAAGCCGGTACTCGAATGGCTCTTAGACGACGTCTTTTGATTTGTATATTATAGACCATTCTTTCGGGAGTCACAGGGGAGCCACCTACCATAACAGAGCCTATGGTTAGCCAGAAACGTATAACACGTAACCACACGATTAAGGGGATGAAGACCAGCCAAGGTAGGGGGCGCTCCAATTTGGTGTCACTGTCATCTATGGCAGAAATTTGAAATGAGAGGACCTTGTTTTGCTAAATTTTTGGATTTTTCAATGACTCTACCAATTACCTTGTGGTAAACTCCATTTGGCTGTTTCTTCCAAAACTTTGAGTACGCGATCACAACGCTCCAACACTACTTGTCCCACTCCAGTACTGGCGAATTTCTCAAAGACCATTTGCATTTTGTCCAGCATTGTTTGATTTTGGGGTATTTCTATTTCTTCGATCTCTTCGTCGGCCGCCGGTGGGTGAGAGATCTCATCTTGTGAGGGTCCACTTTGTTGTTGGGTTTTGGTTTCCTGAGCCATTGTCAATGCTGCAGATGTATGCCTGAGATCTGTACTGAGACGGCTGTGGTTGGTTGGTTGTTGCTGGAAGAATGGTTTAAAACATTGAATGTGAATTGAATCTAGTGATAGGCGAGGAATAGGCGCAATTAAATCTGCGTTGTTCTCTGATCGCTCTTATCAGCCGGTGAGACTCGTAGTTTGTCTGACGGAGATTTTTATTTTTAATATGTTTTTATTTTTTTTATTTTATAAATAGTAGTTGTTGCGGTCGTTTTTTGTGACTAATTGAAATCATATACATATGTATGTATATGGTTTTTTTTTTTAAACTGAACTTTGTTCGAATCCCCTTGTGTATGAAAATATGCATTATGTATTTTTCCATGACTGGTCTAGGAATGGGATTGTCAACTATACTTAGTTTTCGATTGTCTACACTTTGCGGGTCATGGGGCTATGTGAATACATTTTAAAATTAACGGCATCTCATGCGATATACTCCAGAAAAGACATATTGTTGGTAATGCTAAATTTTTGTGAATGATAAGAAACATGTAAGCAAAGAGTTACATTTCGAGGTTTTTGAACAAAATTAAGAAAAAACAACGGTCAAATTTCAGTAATTATACCTAACACCACCCTGTATTGCAGGGCATTATGACCATATGCAATTATTTGTAAGGCTCACAAAGAGGAGAGATGGGCCCATTGTTTATTACGCCTACGACTTAGTTATATGTATTCTAGGGATGTCACCTTTGTCTGTGAAAATTAAAGCGAAGAAATTTCTGATTGAAAGTTCAATAGTTCCCACACAATATTATGAGAGCAGATTGAGGTAAATTTACATACGCGATAGGTGCATACCTTCCAAGAAGACCTGAAATTAAGGTTTTCCTTAAGGGATATTATAGAACCAGTCTAAACAGGCCGTTGAATCCAGCATAAAGTCCCAAAATAAAGACGGTCGTCTCAATTAGTTATGCTGAGAAGGTACTAAAAGAAGCTCTTAAATAATGCTAGGCTTTAGGTTTATGTTACGATGGCAGCAGGTTTTAGCAGCTAACATAGACCAATTTAGGTCCCTAGTGTTACTACGGGCTCAGATGCCACTCATCAAAACCAAACTGTTTGATATACTACAAAGTTATCAATAGTACAAGTATCGGTACCGAAAAGATCTGTTAAACTTCCTTGAAAGGTCGATCCTGGTATATCCATATGTCGTTTATTCAAAGCGAGACAGAAGCAAAGCAGGTGCTCAATGCTCTGCACTTCTTTCTCATCGCCGCAGCTTCTGCAGAAGTCATTGGAGTCAATATACAACCTTCTGGTGTGTTCGTCGATCGGTAGTGTCCCGTCCGAACAGACACTAACGTAGACAGTTTTTCCTCTCCACTGCGAGGAGATATTTTGAACTTCTTAGTTCGTATCTTGGCCAGACTTGTCTACGAGGGCGGTCAAAATTAGCCGATCTGGCATATGGATGGCGGCAGTAGTTGAACAAACATTATTTTCGTGAAAAGTGGCAACCTTCTCAATCATATGTTTTAAGTTTCAAGGCGCCACATTCTTTAGTTTTTTTGAGCACTCAAAAGAAAAATTTGTAAACATGAACTAGCTACATAGATTCTACTTTGGGAGAGTATCCTCCTTTGTTTACAACTATAATATATTGGGTGGCGGAGTTTAAACGGGACTGTACGAGAAGCCAAGACGAACACAGTAGTGGTCCACAAAATGGTATTGGATGACCGTGGGTTCCAGATTTGTGAGCTAGCTGAAGTCATAGTCATTTAAAAAGTGATATACATATACAAGATAGGTGCCGCGTTTGCTCACAATCAAGATAATGCACCAGTTCACACATACACTATTGCGATGACCAAAATCTATGATTTAATTTTAGAATTGCTACAGTACGCACTTTATTCGCCAGATTTTGCTCCCTCGAATTATTTTTTGTTTCCAAACTTGAAGAAATTACTCGGCGGAAAAAGATTTGACAGCAATGAAAGGTAAAGGTTGCGGTTGATGGAAATTTCCTGGAGCTAGACAGTTCTTACTATTAACAGGGTATCGAAGCTAATAAAAATCGCTGGCAAAAGTGTATCGAACTAAAATGAGGCTGGTTTTGGGACCGCTCTCTTAGCTACGCTATTAATGCCGGTTTCTGTCCATCTTCCAATAGACTACCTTTTGCCAAAGCCAAAGCTTCCATGTTTCCAGTTACTCATATGAGGTCTGTGTTAAACTGCTCATTCAACTCGCTGAAAGATCTGTGGCAGTCGAGGGTTGTTTCTGAATTTTTGGATATGCACTCCAGAGAATTGATGGCAGCCAGACTGGTACGAGTAAATGACAACTCCCGTTTTGGTCGCTATATAGGGACTTAGTCACTTGGCGACTTTCCATATTGCCATTATTTCGGCTTGATAGACCCTGTAGCTACCTGGTACTCTGTGAGCTGTATCAACACTAAATTCTTTATAGTGTACTTCAAAGCCAGCCTTATCATTAAGCTTCGAATCATCTATTTAGTAGTGGGGATGGTTTATATTACATGGTATTCTACCATCCCGTTCTTCCCTGGCAGGTATCTTAGTGCTGAAGGTGTACACCGTCCACTCGGTCGGTTATCACAGCACTACACTGTGTCGGTTATCGCAGACCCATGTGGCCGTAGTTCTTGTACCTCCACATTCAGAGACAGTTTAACCTTACTGCAGCTCTGGTTGCACTTTCTCTTGCCTCAATATCAATCTGTAGCAGATGGTGTATGACTTGTAGAGACTCAGGCGATGCAATCCTCAGAGCTCTGCTTATGTATATGCAGGCAGTTCTCTGAACATTTGTTAATTGGTTGGTAATGGAATAATTATATGTTGCCGTCCACCACGTCACAATGCCGTACAACAGTATTGGGCGAACTAATGCTAATCTAAACATCTAATGGACTATTTTAGGAGATAGGCCCCAACGCGAAACTACAGCTATCCTGCATTTATATAATGCGACTTCGGCTTTCCTTACACGTTCCAGTACATTAAGTCTGAATGACAATTTCCTATCTAGAAAAAATCCCAGAAATTTTACACTTTCAAAAACGACTAAGGTCACTATCAATCAATATCTCTAAGGTTTTAAGGCGAAATGATTATAGACTAATCTGTATGAAATCTTTATGTTCTGTATGTGGCAGTTTTGCCTTTTAAAAGATCTCCACATTGATTCAATCACATAAACTCAGCAACAATAGTTACGGCTCTGACAACCCTACCATGAAGAGGCGCATTTCAGCTAGCTTACGGTCAAAGAAGATGAGTGTTAAAAGTACACACGATTTGCAGATCGGACAACATTGCCAGAAAAATGGCGGAAAAATGCAACCGTGTGAACATACAATTTTTGTTTTGCAACGTAAGCAGAAAAGACATTGCGATATAATTTGCAGATTGTTATATGTGCGAAGTTTATGCCTGTGACAACGGCGCCATTGCCAGAAAAACATTTTATTTGCAACACTGTCTATAATGTATTTTTATTGGCAATCCTGCATATAAATATTTACAAAATATATTGTAAATATATGAAATTGTAATGTTTTCTTGCAATCGTCTGAACTGTCAATTCACCTTTGCCTAACAATCTGTCATTGTCCGTATATTTGCAGCACCTTAACAGGGTTGATAACGTTTTCCGATCTGGCAATAGTGTATACTCAGCTTTAGCGTTATTGCCTATGCAGATGAAGTGGAAAAAGCGGTTGGAGGGAATTGTCAGAGTACTCTTGGAGATATCCTGCTGCAGAACTTCATATATGTAACTGCTATATGCCCTTTCGATAATGGTCTTTGTCTGAACCTGGCTAAGACACAACTAGTTCATTTCAGCAGAAGATGTAAGGTACCAACTGTCTCTTTAGGGGTATTGAAGATCCCTTATCTGAATACGCAAAATATATACATAGGTGTTTTACTAGGCACTGAGTTAAACTTCAAACCCAACTTTCTGGAAAGAGCAAAACAGGTAGCGCTATGTACATGTACAAGGGCAACAGGAAAACCCTGAGGTCTGATCCCGAGTATAGATTATTGGTTCACACAGAATACAGTTTGGTTGCCTCAACCGAATTATTTGCCAAACGAATTTTGTAGTTCTGTCTACTATCATGCGATTCCATCAGAACAACCAATATTTTGGGTGTGATATACTTCTGCTTCCATGTTGACAAAAATCATTTTTGGTTGCGCCAACTACGAAAATGGTGGCTTAAATTATCTGTTGTATGTTGCCACAACAAACTGTTTTAAAAAATTGGTTGTTCTGACAATTTGTCAGTCACATATTACCGACAATTAATTAAAAACAGTTTTCATTATTTTTTTATTTTATTTATTGAACAAAAAACAAAACAATTCATAACAAAATTAAAAATCCCATATTACAAACTCATCACAATTATGAGATGTGGAAATATTTGACACTCATTTTAGTACACGAAAAAAAAACACAAAACTTGTAAGCAAATATCGGTTAACACTGTTCTTTCAATTTCATTATTGTTGCTTTTACTTTTTATTTATGTATGTAAAACATTTTGCACAACATATTCTGCATTCCACACGAGATTATTTTTGATTACCTGTACCATTCTTGAACAAAATGTTGAAGATTTGTCTATGTCGAGTAATTATACCCTACACCACACTGTGGTACAGGGTATTATAAGTTTGTTTCAGGGCATATGTTTGTAACACCTGAAAATAACACAGCTAGACCCACCTGAAAGTATACCGATCGACTCAGAATCACTAGCTGAGTCGATTTAACGATGTCTGTCCGTCCGTCCGTCTGTCCATGTAAAGTTGTTCGTCGAATACAGGTCACAATTTCACTCCGATCGTTCTGAAATTTTGCAGTTTAGAGTATTTCGCGGCTATTAAGATCGCTATTGAATTTGGTTGAAATCGGTTCAGATTTAGATATAGCTCCCATATATATCTATCGTCCGATTTGGCCCTTTAGTCCTATAGAAGCTGTATTTTACATCCAATCGTTTTGAAATTTAGAATGATAGAGTTTCTTTTTCCATGAACCAACATTGCCGAATTTGAAGAAAATCGGTTAAGATTTAGCTATAGCTCCCATATATATGTTTCGTCCGATTTGGCCCTTTAGTCCTATAGAAGCTGTATTTTACATCCGTTCGTTTTGAAATTTAGAATGGCTACCAAATTTGAAGAAAATCGGTTAAGAATTAGCTATAGCTCCCATATATATGTTTCGTCCGATTTGGCCCTTTAGTCCTATAAAAGCTGTATTTTACATCCAATCGTTTTGAAATTTAGAATGGTAGAGTTTCTTGATCCATGAACCAACCCTACCGAATTTGAAGAAAATCGGCTAAGATTTAGCTATAGCTCCCATATATATGTTTCATCCGATTTGGCTCTTTAGATCCAATCGTTTTTATACCCTACGCCACACAGGGTATTGTTTAAGTATAAAATGTCCCAAAAGTAAATTTATGTAAACAATTTATACATGAATTACAAAATTTATATATCAGAGTTATTCAATATTACGAGAGTGGTGTAGGGTATTATATAGTCGGCCCCGCCCGACTTTAGCCTTTCCTTACTGGTTTTATTTTTTGTTTGTCATGTATCAGCAAAAGAACAGCAACCAATCTTTCGGTTGTATTTCCCAAAATACATTTAATTATTCTAAACTTGGGAAATGATTGGGATAACCAATAAACGATTATTTATTAATATTTTTTCTGTTGTAGTAACCAATTATTCGTTGCGATAATAATCTTTGGTCTATTGATACAATTACTGTTGTCAAGAATAAAACATTGGTTGTCACAACTAAAAATTGATCATATAGTACTATAATGAAAATTTAAAATTGGTTACCACAACTAACCGAGTGTCAATGAAAACAACAATCTTAATTCGATTGATACAACCATCGATTTAGTTGCAAGCATTTTCATTTGATCGTATCCATGTTATTATTGTTGTTTCAACTAATTATTTTTAAATACAACCGACAGACGGTGTAGGCAACATACTTTTTGTTGCTAGTACTATTTATTTATTGTTACAATCGAATTCCAACCAATTATTTTCCTGGGTGTTGTACACGGCAGTTGCTACAGGCCGATAATGCTGTACGGCATTGTCGTCTGGCGGACTGCTCTTTAGAAATCCACCTACTGCGCCATACAAGGATCCGCTAATGCTGTGTGTATTATCGGTCCATTTAAAATGACACCAACTAAGGCTATAAGTGTTATAAAGGGTGGTTAAATTATAAGGGCCGATGTTGAATGTGAACCACACCTAAACGTCAAGTTTTTTCTGCATTTCAATTGACATTTCTCAATTTCAGACTAATTCAATTTGAACCATGGAAAGATACACAATCGAGCAACGCGTTAAAGTTATGCAGGCTTATTATGAAAATGGGCGTTCAAATCAAAATGCATTTCGTGCACTTCGTGATGTTTTTTTGATCAGCATAATCGACCACATGTGTCCACAATCGGGAGAATTATGCGCAAATTTCAGCAAACCGGGTCTGTAGGAGATGTGAAATACCTGTGCATGCTCGCCCAGTTCGTTTGGTGCGGCTTATGGGCTGACGACGTCATCGGGCCACACTTCTTCGAAATGAGGCCGGTCAGGCAGTTACTGTGAATGGTGTTCGCTATCGTGAGATGATAACGACTTTTTATGGCCCGAATTGGAAGATATGGATGTGGACAATATGTGGATTCAACAGGAAGGTGCCACTTGCCTCACAGCTAACGAAACAATGGCTCTTTTGCGCAACAAATTCAATGGCCTTTTATCTCACGTCGTGGCGATGTCAATTGGCCGCCAAGATCATGTGATTTGACACCGTTGGACTTCTTTCTTTGGGGTTATTTGAAAGAAAAGGTGTACTTCTATAAGCCAGCAACAAGAGCTAAAGGATGAGATAATTCGGCACATTAACGGCATAGAACCTCAATTATGCCTCAGCGTCATCGAAAATTTGGACCATCGGATGGAGGTGTGCCGCCGAGGTCGCGGCGGCCATTTGGCCGATATTTTGTTCCATACATAATTGAACTATACCAATATTATCATAATAAAAAGAAATGACAATTATTTCCTAAATAATTTGTGTTTTATTCAAAATCAACATCGGCCCTTAAAATTTAACCACCCTTTACTACATTTAATGTTGCTAGACATTATAGCTGCATCTACTGCTATTCGACCTGGGGAATTTTCTATCTGGGTAGGAAATGGGTAGGATGCGGGTATAGTGTCATTCTAAAGGCAATACCTGAACATCCAGGCATTCCCAAAACGGACCTTGAATACCACAGTCTCATAACGAGATTGCTGAAATTTTCAATATTCACCTGATTTGGGGCATACCAGGAAACTGCTAAACAGATTATCATGCAGGCCTAAGAACTGCCTTACTCGCTCCAGGGCAACTACGAGTATAATATGTACACATGCCTCTAGCAACCTGGAAGATCTTCTTGAGTGATAGTATCCTTACAGCAACTGCATATATTCTAGGCTAATGTGGTCCTACCAAAACGAACTAAGCAATGCTCTCCTATCGCTATAGAGACGGACGTCTCACTTATCGTGTCTGTCATGATTAACAGCCTGCCTTATTGGATGGCACGCAGAGAGTTTGATGGTGTTGCCAACTGATTTTTGCATAAGCTGCAAATACAAAGAGGAGAAGGAATAAATAGAACACATTTTGTGCTTGAGGCTCTCATTTCTTTGGGGAATTAGCAGGCTTGGCTGATGTTTAAATCTTCAAACTTCACACATTGCTAGATGGCGGCAGTTGTTTTGTAGACTAATTCAAAGTCTGCTCAACAAAAGACGCTTAACAGCATGTCTAGGGTCCACAACTCTAACAAACAGAGGGACCCCAAAAGGAGGAGTACTGTCTCCACTAACGCGGTGATTGAAATCCTGCTAGATCTAGAACGTTGTGGCTGCAAGGTCGTGGCATATGCGGACGACGTGGCAATCGCAGTGAGTGGCAAATTCGTAAACGTCCTCAGAGATATCCTACAGGTGGCTCTGAACAAATTGGCTAGATGGGCCAGAAGCAGCGGTTAGGGCGTTATCCCAAACAAACAAGACAGAATTGGTTCTCTTTATTAGGATGAATAATGTCACACATGTGGACCCTCCACCTCGGATAAATGGAGACACCTGAGCTAAAGGAACACACTGGAATAGAAGAATCGTGCCCAACAAGGCGATGCCAGTTCCATCTGCAGATAAGGCCATGTTGTCTGTTTTTCTTCATGCGCGTGGGATAATTTTTATTTATTATCTTCAAAAAGGAAAACAATCAACAGCAAGTGTTATGCTAAGTTATTGCTGGGCTTAAGTGATGAAATAAGGGAAAAAGGCCACATTTGGCGAAAAAGAAAATGTTTTTTCATCAAGACAATAAATTTATCAGTTCACACAGTTCGAACGGCTTCATCACGCACCTTATTCGCCACATTTAGCTCTTTCGTATTATTTTCTATTTCCAAACTTGAAAAAATAGCTCTGTGGTAAAAGATTTCCTAACAATGAAGATGTGGAGTCTTTGATTGATGGCTATTTAAGGAGCTCAACAGTTCTACCTATAAACAAGGTATAGAAGCAATAGAATATCGCTGGTAAAAGTGTATCGAGCTAAAGGAGAATATGTTGAGAAATAAATAATTTTTTTCCAAAATTAGTTTTTTTTCTCTTTGTTAGGTCGGATAATTTTGGGATCGCCCTCGTATGTTTCATGCAATTCACTTATATATTCGCATGATAATAATTTTATATGTTATTTATAACATATTATTTCATTGCACCCAAAACGAATGAAATAAAGAGAAATAAAACGAACAAATGTTCGAAATAAAATAAATTATGAAATTATCAAATCAATTGACAACCAAGGGATCAAAGTGTATCGAAATAAAAACAACCATTGAAAGAAGAAAATTAAGAGCAAGTAAACGATGACAATATAAGGAAAAAAGTAGTGTACCTTAAACAAAAATCATACTCAAATTAGGTACTTTCTAAAACTAGTGCCATCATATGGCCTTATTCATAAACTTTATTAGAGGTTTATACAAGTGATTCACAATGAACAAACCAGCTGTAAACATGTTACTTATTGTGAATATGGACAAGTGTGAATAGGGACAAAGGAATCTGGTTGGAACATGGATGAAATGACTTGGATATACAAATGCGATTGTTTAGGTATAATCCTACATTCATGATGACATCACAGCTCAGATCAAATGGACGAGTTGTGTGAATTAGTTCGTACCGTTCAGTAAAATGACCCGTTCAACTGAACTAATTCGTTCTTGAACTTCACATCTCTAACCGTTTTCTCATTTACAGGACTTTGAAAAAAAGTATGTTATATTTATTACATATTTATAAATGTATCCCATAAAGAACACCAGTAGCAAAGACTGAACCCGGAAGCAGCCTATTACCGATTATCAACCTGTTGGAACAGAATTACCATATACATACATACATAGTTGCTCTAAATCTAAAACGATTATACTATGCAAAAAAAAATGTGTCCGAGACCTTAAAAGCTTTTTATTACAGATTGAGGAATACTATTTTATGAAACCAAAACCAATTATTTTTTGGTAAAGATTTTTTTAAAATGTTTTTTTCTTGAATTCCAATTTTGTTTGGTATTTGGACTATATTTTTATAAACTCGATAAAGCCAAGATACAATTTAAATTAAAGAAAATTATGAGGGCTAAAAATGCTGAAAACTTCCATTTCAAGTAGAAACTGAAGTGTAGATATATAATAACCGAATTTTGTTGAAATTCTCTTATTTTATAAAATAGGCAATGTTTTCTTCGTTAGGATGCTTGCATTCATAATATGGAACAACATATTTTTGGCGAATTTGTATCTATTTTTATACCCTCACCATACTGTGGTACAGGGTATTATAAGTTTGTTTCACGGCAGATGTTTGTAACACCTGAAAATAACACAGCTAGACCCACCTTAAAGTACACCGATCGACTCAGAATCACTAGCTGAGTCGATTTAACGATGTCCGTCCGTCTGTCCATGTAAAGTTGTTCGTCGACTACAGGTCGCAATTTCACTCCGATCGTTCTGAAATTTTGCAGTTTAGAGTATTTCGTGGCTGTTAAGATCGCTATTGAATTTGGTTGAACTCGGTTCAGATTTAGATATAGCTCCCATATATATCTTTCGTCCGATTTGGCCCTTTAGTCCTATAGAAGCTGTATTTTACATGCGATCGTTTTGAAATTTAGAATGGTAGAGATTCTTGATCCATGAACCAACATTGCTGAATTTGAAGAAAATCGGTTAAGATTTAGCTATAGCTCCCATATATATGTTTCGTCCGATTTTGCTCTTTAGTCCTGTAGAAGCTGTATTTTACATCCAATCATTTTGAAATTTAGAATGGTAGAGTTTCTTGATCCATGAACCAACACTACCGAATTTGAAGAAAATCGGTTAAGATTTAGTTATAGCTCCCATATATATGTTTCGTCCGATTTGGCCATTTAGTCCTATAAAAGCTGTATTTTACATCCAATCGTTTTGAAATTTAGAATGGTAGAGTTTCTTGATCTATGAACCAACATTACCGAATTTGAAGAAAATCGGTTAAGATTTAGCTATAGCTCCCATATATATGTTTCGTCCGATTTTGCTCTTTAGTCCTGAATAAGCTGTATTTTACATCCAATCATTTTGAAATTTAGAATGGTAGAGTTTCTTGATCCATGAACCAACACTACCGAATTTGAAGAAAATTGGTTAAGATTTAGCTATAGCTCCAATATATATGTTTCGTCCGATTTGGCCCTTTAGTTCTATAGAAGCTGTATTTTACATCCAATCGTTTTGAAATTTAGAATGGTAGAGTTTGTTGATCCATGAACCAACACTGCCGAATTTGAAGAAAATCGGTTAAGATTTAGCTATAGCTCCCATATATATGTTTCGTCCGATTTGGCCCTTTAGTTCTATAGAATCTATATTTTACATCCAATCGTTTTGAAATTAAGAATGGTAGTGTTTCTTGATTCATGATTGCCGAATTTGAAGAAAATCGGTAAAGATTTAGCTATAGCTCCCATATATATGTTTCATCCGATTTGGCTCTTTAGATCCAATCGTTTTTATACTCTACACCACACTGTGGTACGGGGTATTATTTAAGTATAAAATGTCCCAAAAGTAAATTTATGTAAACAATTTATACATGAATTACAAAAATTTATATATCAGAGTTATTGAATATTACGAGAGTGGTGTAGGGTATTATATAGTCGGCACCGCCCGACTTTAGCCTTTCCTTACTGGTTTATGGTTTTTTTCGTGCCAGAAAAAAAGATTTTTTGAAAGAAAAAATCTATTTTTTATACCCTACACCACACTTTGTGCATTTGTTTGTAACACCCAAAAGGAGAAGAAATAGACCCATCGTTTATTATACCGATCGACTTAGAATCACTTTCTGAGTTGATTTAGCTATGTCCGTCTGTCTGTCTGTTCGTCTGTGCATGTATTCTTGTAATCAAAGTACAGGTCGCAATTATGGTCCGATCCTGACGAAACTTTACACATATCTTTTTTTTGGCCCATGGACGATCCCTATTGGTTAAAATCGGTTCAGATTTGGATATAGCCCCCATATATATGTTAGCCCCGATTTGACATGTAAGCGCAGTAAAAACTTTATTTTATATCCGATCAGTATGAAATTCGGCAGAAAGAGGTTTCTTATTATATGAATGAATACTGTTAAATTTGGAAGAAATCGTTTCAGATTTAGATATAGCCCCCATGTATACGTTACCCCCGATTTGATCTGTAAGCGCTGTAAAAACTGTATTTTATATCCGATCAGTGCGAAAGTCGGCAAAAAGAGGTTTCTTTCTACATGAAGGAATACTGCCAAATTCGGAGAAAATCGGTTTACATTTAGATATAACTCCCATATATATGTTACCTCCGATTAGCGCTGTAGAGACTGTATTTTATATCCGATCAGTACGAAATTCGACAGAAGGAGGTCTTTTTACATGAATAAGTATTCAGGGAAGATGGGTTCAGATTTATATTAAAGCTCCATATATATGTTCCTCCTGATTTGGTATCAAACCGCTATAGAAGTTGTATTTTACTTCCGATCATTACAATTTTCCAGAAAGATGTTTCTCACTTTAGGAACGAATATTGTTTAATTTGGCGATTATCGTTTCAGAATTAGATACTATGTTTCTACCCATTTACCAATTATTCCAAATTATTATGGCAATGACCCTTATAGCATTGTTAGGGAGGTGTAGGGAATTATATAGTCGGCCCCGCCCGACTTTCTGCCTTTCCTTACTGGTTTTTAATTTTTTTAACGACAGTTACTAAACATGTTTCCACATGAAATACTATAATTTTGTGTAAGAATATTTAATATCGATAAAAATGTTTATAAGCAGTTTCAAATAGGTCAAATAGGATCTCGTTATCATTTTTTTAAATTTAATGGGCGTTTGAAAATTTGAAAAAATTAAAAAAAGGTATCCACGCCCATTATTTCTGGTGACTCCAACTCTAACAGAAGATCTGTAACGTCCTACTCTGCGGACGAAAGCTCTACTTCTGAAACAGAGGGGCTGAGGGGAGTCTCCGGACTCATTGACGCATCTGACGGGGACACGCTTCTCGATGATACGGACGAAGAGTTGTCGGGGTGGATATTAATCTGTCAATTACACAGTACAACACAAAAAAAAAAAATAACAGGGTTCTGTCAATGGATTTTGGTAGAGGAGACCAAAAAAATATATACGTGTATCTGCGTTTTGAAAGATCACATCGGAATTTTATTTTAGGGGGGGTTAAAGTTTTCCCCCTTTTGCTTGTTCGTGCATAATATTGGTATATAAAACGATGTGTTCTGTTCATCTGAGGTGTAGGGTTTCTTCAGCAACTTTGTTTTGCCTATATTTTAACTAATCGTAAAAAACTCCCCTAACAATGGGTGGGGCGGGGGAAATGTTCTAGAAAAATGTTGGCCATAAAATTTTACTATATATGTCAGAACACACCAAAGCCCAAAACAACACAAACACCAAAAAACCGGCCAAATTCAAGATTGCCTGTTAAGGGTTAATTTGTTATTCCTCGTATTTGTCACTCAAAATTACCATAACGAAACTTTTGAGTGGCACGTTACTTATGAACGTTAACGTTTGACATCGTGGGTCATTATTCTACAAAGGAATTTGTAAGAATAATAATGACTGATTGTTTGGGAAAACTTGAATTGATTAAGTGAATTAAAAATAAATGAACTTATGTATTTAATAAGTATTTCTCCTTGTATATGAGTCATTCCACGCCAAACGGGACGATTTTTGACATCACTATTTTTGATTCCTTCGAAATTTTGTGTATGCATTATTTACCTAAAAATATCTTATACGTAGTTCAAGAAAAAATTTTAAAAACATTTCTTTAAGAGTTATGAGCAATTTAAAGTTGACGAAATTACGTTTTTTTCTAAAAGCTGTGTTTATCCTTTAGCTTGTATCTCCTAAAATAAGTGACCGATTTTAATGTGCTATACCTTGTTTTGAAGGTAATTTCAACTACTACTACTAACTTAAAGTAAGCACTGCAACAAAAATTTTTAATTTTTAATGTTTTTGCCCTTTTATACTTTCTATTGTGATTTTCAAAATGATTACACCCTTCGATTTTTTTTAAATTTTAATGTCGTGTTCTGAGATGTCTTTGTTAGCTACTGTATGAATTTGGAAGTGGTGAATTGATGGGAACTATTTTTTACGATTTTTTTATAAAAAAACCATTTGCATAATTTCTGTGAGTGTGCTTTAAATAATTAACAGAATGATAATTTTTAGTCATTAGTTTATTAAAACAGTAAGAACAATAAAACATTTAAGAAAAGAATGGCAATTATTAATAATAAAAAGTATAAAAGGGCAAAAACATTACAAATTAGTATATTCGTTGTAGTGCTTAATCCAGTTAGTTGTAGTAGTTGAAATTACCTTCAAAACAAGGTATAGCACATTAAAATCGGTCACGTATTTCAGGAGATAAAGCAAAAGAATGAACACACCTCTTAGAAAAAAACGTAATTTCGTCAATTTTAAATTGCTCATAACTCTTAAAGAATTTTTTTTTTTAATTTTTTCTTGAGCTACGTATAAGATATTTTTAGGTAAATCATGCATGCACAAAATTTCGAAGCAATCAAAAATAGTGATGTCAAAAACCGTCCCGTTTGGCATGGAATGACTCATATGCGTTATTAATAGATTTTTTTGTTTATAGACCTGAAGTAAAATTTAATATAAAATAAATATTATTTAATTGTAAAAAAAATCATTAATTTTTTGCATCACTCACATCAACCCCGAAAAATCCAATTTTGAAAGACCTTTTTGGTACTAACACTGTATAATATCTAAATTAACCCTTAACAGGCAATCTTGAATTTGGCCGGTTTTTTGGTGTTTGTGTCAAATTTTGGGCTTTGGTGTGTTCTGATATATAAAGTAATATTTTATGGCCATCATTTTTGTTGAACATTTCAACCCCGCCCCACCCATTTTTAGAGGAGGTTCTTACGATTTGTTAAAATATAGACAAAACTCACCCTTATGGGGGGAAGCTAGAGGGTTAATATATTCTACAAATATAGGCCTTAACATTTGCTACAAAGTTGCTGAAGATACCCCACACCTCAGATGAACAGAACACATAGTTTTATATACCGATATTCTGCACGAACAAGCAAAGAGGAGGGAAAATTTAACACCCCCCTAAAATAAAATTCCGATGTGATCTTTCAAAACGCCGATACACGTATATATTTTTTTGGTCTCTTCTACCAGAATCCACTGACAGAACCCTGTTATTTTGAAAAAAGTTTGAAATTGTTGTACAGTGTTACCAATGATGGTAAGAATTTTTCAGATTAACCTCCATCACGCTAAAGCAGCTTCAGCGGCTCTATTGCTGCGCCTGTCCACAGGTGCAGTAGACATCGTCCTGATACAGGAGCCCTACGCAGTGGGAGGAAGGGTGTGCGGTATCAAGACACCCAACTTTAAACTGCTTGTGGCCAACTGTGAAGGCACTCCAAGAACCTGCATTTTGGCCAGGAAAGATCTAAATATCTTTCTCCTGGCTAATTTAAGTGGTAAAGACCAAACATCTCCTAGTCTGGAGATCGGTAATCGCATATATTGGGCGGTCTCCAGTTACTTGCCTTATGAATCTGTAGTACCGAGTGCTCTATTCAGGGAAGTAGTATCGGGTGTTTTTTTTAGGGGTATAGAACTTTGAATTGAAATAAAACACAAGAAAATCGTTTTAAGGTCCATCAATTTGGCTTTATTGGAAGGATAATTTTATGCCATTAATGTTTAAATATGATTTCGGGCATGTGGCCGCCGCGGCTGGCTCGAATAAAGCCAATTCTACAGGTCCAATTTTCAACCACCTTTTCGAGCATATGGGGCCGTATGTCGGCAATAACGCCACGAATGTTGGCTTCCAATTCCCCTAACGTTTCTGGTTTGTTGGCGTAGACGAGCGACTTCACATATCCCCAAAGAAAATAATCCAATGGTGTCAAATCACACGATCTTGGTGGCCAATTGACAGGTCCATTCCGCGAAATTATGCGCTCATCGAAAGTTTCCTTCAATAAATCGATTGTGACGTGCGCTGTGTGGCATGTAGCGCCGTCTTGTTGGAACCACAACTCATCCACATTCATGCCATCCAATTCGGGAACAAAATAGTCGGTTATCATGGCTCTATACCGGTCTCCATTAACGGTAACTGCCTCTCCAGCATTATTTCGGAAGAAGTATGGCCCAATGACTCCACCAGCCCATAGAGCACACCAAACAGTCAGTTTTTGTGGATGTAATGGCGTCTCAAGGGTCTCATGTGGATTCTCTTCACTCCAAATGCGGCAATTTTGCTTGTTGACGTAGCCTTTCAACCAAAAATGAGCCTCATCACTGAACAAAATTTTGCGATGAAAATCAGCATCGAGATCAATCTCATTTTCGGCCCATACACCAAAATCACGACGCATTGCATGGTCTCGCGGCTTTAATTCTTGCACAAGCTGGATCTTGTAAGGTCGCAAGCCAAGATCTTTGCGCAAAATCTTCCATAAAGTTGATGGACAAAGCTCCAATTGCTGTGCACTGTGGCGAATCGATTCATTCGGGTCCTCTTCAACACTTTGCTCTACAGCGGCAATTGTTTCTTCGGTGCGCACTGTTCAACGTCTCTGCGGATGCGTATTATCACATAGAGTAAACGTAGTGCGAAAACGATCCATGGTTAACCGAATTAATTGCTCTGATGGACGATTATGTCGACCATAAAATGGACGGAGCTTGCGGTAAACTTCGCGAACTGAACCATTATTTTCGAAATAAATTTGCACGATTTGCAAGCGTTGTTCTTTTGTCAACCTGTTCATGATGAAATGGCAAACCAAACTGAACATAAATGACCTTAGAGTTGTCAGATTTGACCACAAAATGCCAGTTTTATCTCTATTCGAAAAACAAAGCTATAAAAAAAACACCCGTTAGAAGAAGCAACATCTGACGAGGTCGAGCTGATTGTTGGCGCAGACACGAACGCTCATCATCTGGGGTAGTACGGATATCTGGGGTAGTACGGATATAAACAATAGGGGTGATTCGCTTCTTGACTTTATTCTAACTACCAACCTAAGTATTTGTAACATAGGTAATTAACCGACCTTTACAATTAAAGACAGACAAGAAATACTAGACGTAACGTTTGCTACTGACCGGCTGTTAGACAAAATTATTGGGTGGAATGTACTGGACGACCACTCATTCTCAGATCACCATTATATTGAGTTCAAACTCGCTGAAAAAGCGCCTGAACCTGCCGTCCACAGAAATTTCAAGAAAGTCCTCAACTCCAAACTTCTGTACGAACCGTATGACAAAGCCGGTCTGGATAATCTGGTCGAGCATATCACCACATCATTCAATAGTTCCCTTGAAGAAGCATGTCCAAAAACAAGGTACAAGGGTAAAACTAAACCCCAATGGTGGACTTCTGAGCTAACGGCTATGAAAAAGACCTGCAACGAGCTATTCAACAAGGCTAAATCTACAGGGGTCGCTAATGTTTGGGATGCCTATAAAGAGCAACTCAAGATCTATAAGAAGGAGCTTAGTAAGGTCGGGAAAGTCTTTTACATTATTTCATTAGGGTAGACCTGGATACAAAACTGGGTTACTTGCAGAATCAGCCCTGCACGAACTTGTGAGCACTATCGAATCGTCCCTGCATTTCAAGGAATTTACCATGGTGGCATTTCTTGACATAGAAGGGGCCCACATGGAGGAGTACTGTCTCCACTAATTTGGAACCTAGCGGTGAATGAAATCCTGCTAGATCTAGAACGTTGTGGCTGCATGGTCGTGGCATATGCGGACGACGTTGCAATCGCGGTGAGTGGCAAATTCGAAAACGTCCTCCGAGATATTCTACAGGTGGCTCTGAACAAATTGGCTAGATGGGCCATAAGCAGCGGTTTGGGCGTAAACCCAAACAAGACAGAATTGGTTATCTTTACTAGGATGAATATAGTCCCACATGTGGACCCTCAACCTCGGATAAATAGAACAGATCTAGTCTTTTCTTAAAGTGCAAAATTTTTAGGAATAATTCTAGATAGAAAACTGTTATTTAGACTTAACGTGTTGGAACGTGTAAGGAAGGCCAACCAACCAATATACCAACGGTGTACACCTTCGAGAGAAATTACATCACTATGATTCCCGCCAGAGATGAATGGGTTGGAAGAATACTAGGTAATAGAAACCATCTCCACTTTTACACGGATGGTTCGAAGCTTAATGAAAAGGTTGGCTTCGGAGTACACTGTGCTGAGCTTAGATTGGATATAGCTACCAAATACCTGCAGTGTCTATCAAGTCGAAATAATGGCAATATGGGAAGTAACCAAGTGGCTGAGTCGCAACATAGTAACCAACACTACCGTTGTAATTTACTCGGACAGCCAGGCTGTCATCAATTCTCTGGAGGCAACATCCCTAAATTCACAAACAGCCCTCGACAGCCGCAGATCTCTTAACTGAGCAGTTTAATATACACCTCATATGGGTGCCTGGGCATAGGGATATCCCGGGGAACTGCAAAGCCGATGAACTTGCTTTGAAAGGGACGACATTACAAATTCTCGAAGAATTTGCATATATTGGTGCGCCACTATCCACGTGCAAGCTTAGGCTTAGGCAAGAGGCAATCAGGCAGTCCAACGAAAGATTGACTCTAATAACTTCTGCAGGAGCTGTGGAGATGAGTAAGAAGTGGAGAGCATTGAGCACTTGCTATGCGACTGCCCCGCTCTGAGTAAACGACGACTGGACATATTGGGGTCGGTTTTTCTAGGCAGCCTAACAGATCTTTCCTGTACCGATATTCGTACTATCGACCAATTTGTATATCAAACAGCTTGGTTTCGATGAGGGGCATTTCAGCCCGTGGTAACACTAGGGACTTAAACTGGTATATGTGAGATTGTATAAAAAATACGGCTGCCACCCTAACCTAAACCTAAAAACCCTTGTTTCGAGAATATAATTAAAACAATAATATTGGAATTTGAAAGACATTTTTTTTTAAAAGAACAATAGATACCTCAAATACATTGTACTGTGTACCGAAAGGGGCGGGGCCACTTCGCCCATTTTTCTCAAGGAGGTAATTACTAATAATACTATGTGTGGAATTTCAGAAGTTTCTAATAAGTAGTATAGAAGTTATTAGCGAATCAATATTTCACTAAATTTCAACCCTTTGTGAGGGAGGTACTAGAAGGAGTGGACCAATATCGCACATTTTCGAACTTAGCCGGACATGGAAAAAAATATTACTACATACCAAATTTGAAATCCATGGGTTACTCCCTTCGAGAGCTATCGTGCGCACCAGTCAGCAGACAGACAAACGGACGGACATTGCTCAAATTACTTAAAATTACCCATAACGGATTTCCGCTGAAAATACTTGGGGTCTTAGGACACTCCTTCGATGTGTTACACTTTTGGCCCGTAGCAAAAGATATATACCCTTGTCACACTAAAGTGAGGGTATAAAAATGTTTTAATGCAGTTCGAATCCAAAGCTGAATACAAAAATTGAGTTGAAACGTTATTTTAATATTTTTGTACCCTCCACCATAGGATGGGGGTATATTCATTTTGTCACTCCGTTTGTAACACCTCTAAATATTGATCTGAGACCCCGTTAAGTTTATATATTCTTAATTGTCTTAAAATTCTAAGACGATTTAGCCATGTCCGTCTGTCCGTCCATCCGTCTGTTGTAATCACGCTACAATCTATAATAATTGAGCTAGGTGGCAAAAATTTGGTATAGATACTTCTTATAGCTGCAGGTAACTTGGGATTGAAAATGGGCGATATCGGTCCGTATTTAGATATAGCTCCCATATATAGCATCTAACTTATTGTGATTCCTACTGTTCTTATCTACCTTTTTTGTGTTCTTCGGTGTTATTATACCCTACACCACACTGTGGTACAGGGTATTATAATGGTGAATTCTTTTCTGCAAAAAAGTGCAACACTTGCATTGTCCTTTTACCGAAAACAGCACTATTATATCGCTTTTTTGAAATTTTAGTTGTGCTAAATTCGAGTAACTTAATTACCAAATTTCAAAAAAGTATCACAAAAGTGCCGTTTTCGGAAAAAGGGCAATGAAAATGTTGCACTTTTTTTGCAGAAAAGAATTCGCCATAATTTTGTTTCACGGCAGATGTTTGTAACACCCGAAAATAACACAGCTAGACCCACCTTAAAGTATACCGATCGACTCGGAATCACTAGCTGAGTCGATTTAACCATGTCTGTCCGTCCGTCTGTCCATGTAGTTGTAGTTGTTCGTCGACTGCAGGTAGCAATTTCACTCCGATCGTTCTGAAATTTTGCAGTTTAGAGTATTTCGCAGCTGTAAATATCCCTATTCCATTTGGTTGAAATCGGTTCAGATTTAGATATAGCTCCCATATATATCTTTTGTCCGATTTGGTCTTTTAGTCCTATAGAAGCTGTATTTTACATCCAATCGTTTTGAAATTTAGAACGGTAGAGTTTTTTGATCCATGAACCAACATTGCCGAATTTGAAGAATATCGGTTAAGATTTATCTATAGCTCCCATATATATGTTTCGTCCGATTTTGCTCTTTAGTCCTGTAAAAGCTGTATTTTACATCCAATCATTTTGAAATTTAGAATGGTAGAGTTTCTTGATCCATGAACCAACACTACCGAATTTTAAGAAAATCGGTTAAGATTTAGCTATAGCTCCCATATATATGTTTCGTCCGATTTGGCCCTTTAGTTCTATAGAAGCTGTATTTTACATGGTAGAGAAATTTAGAATGGTAGAGTTTCTTCATCCATGGACGAACATTGCCGGAACAGGGTATTATTTAAGTATAAAACGTCCCAAAAGTAAATTTATGTAAACAATTTATACATGAATTACAAAATTTATATTTCAGAGTTATTCAATATTACGAGAGTGGTGTAGGGTATTATATAGTCGGCACCGCCCGACTTAAGCCTTTCCTTACGGGTTTTCTTTAGGTTTGAGTTATTTTGTGTGGTCACATCTATCCATGGTGGAGGGTATATAAGATTCGGCATGGCCGAACATAACGCTTTTACATGTTTATTTTTAAAAAGCCCTTTTTTATTTTTATTTTTTGAAAATAAATGCGAATTAGATATGTGTCCACCGACAAAAATATTGACCTGAATTTAAAAACAATTTTGCCCTTAAATCATAGATTTATTATTTCTTTGTTTGAAGAACAAATTACTTTAAATTTAAGCAAATTTACTTGATTTCAAAGAAATTTTCATTCGTTTAGAGTAAAATTTCTTACTTCTGCGATAAGATGCCCATAACACTATGTAATGTTGACTTTAACGTTACGTCATAAAATTAAAGAAAAAATAATTGACTGTAGTGCAACTGTCACTAACTGAAGTACACATTTTAGTAGTTTGTAAGGTTTTTTCTTTAAAATTGTAGAAATTCTCATGTCATGTTTTTAAAGACCTTAATTTTCAGTCCACCTTTTTTTTGTTTTTTGAATTAAAGATTAGTTATGTTTTAAATTATCTGCGAGAGGACAATTTAGCCTCTTTTTCGTAGCGAAATTGAGAATAATAGTAAGAGTTACAGTGAAGTTAGTTTGGAGTTTTTTTGGAATCATTTATTGTTGAGCGGTGTCCGCGGTTGTGCGAGTGGACATTTTTATTTCTGCATTAATAGCAACATTTTCGGCGGCTGTTTGCCGACTGTGTGTAACCATCCAAAAAAGGGTTAGTGGCGATGATATGTCACAGGTAGTCGAAAATAAATTGTCTGGACACATCGATTGGCTGCTCATACGGCGATGAGACAAAAGGGGGAGAATTAAAAATGCATTGATAAAAAAGTCATAAAATCAGTTTGGGAAATTCAGAGTAGTGGAGTTTATGTGCGTTTTCGAATTTATTACTTTGACAAAACCAATGCAGAAGGAAACGAAGAACGAAATAAAGCCGAAGAAGAACAATGAATAAATAACCAGTTATTTTGCACCTTAAATAGAATAGCTAAACATGCAAATATTCTACATCCAATTTTACGAAAATTTAGATTTTTTATTAGAATGATAGAACATTTAAAAATACATCATCCAGAAAAAAGAAAACACCATTAGTTGTTTTCTCCCTTTGACAATGGCTCAAAAGGAATTCCCGCCAAACATACTTAGGATCTTAGGTCACTCCTTCGATGTGTTACACTTTCTGTCCGTAGCAAATGATATATATCCTCGTCACACTAAGGTGAGGGTATAAAAATGATATATATCCTCGACACACTAAGGTGGGGGTATAAATATATACAATTTCAAGATGAATTTGAAATTTAACGTAAATTTTTCCACGAAACGAAAAAATCAATCACTGGGACAATGATTTGGGCACCTTAGCGTCGTATTTCGAGCAATATAAAACTCGTTTGGAAATTCTGAATAATAAAATCGTTAAAGACTGCATATTTTGAATCATTCATACTCCTCTACCGATTTCAAAAGTGGGAGGATTAGGTTAAATTTAGAATTTAATTTTGATATTATTACATATTTTTATTTGGACCAGGTCCGCATGGAATATGTTTAGCAAATTGGAGGAATAAAAATCATCTTTAGCAAAAATTCGTTTTCATAACGTACAAATGTTACACACAAATGTTCGCATTTCAACTAGGAACAATTTAGGAAAACATCATTTATTTGTCCATTACAATAAATATACCCACACGGGGCAAAATCGCCTTTTTTGATATGTTTGAATCGAAAGTTAATATATTTATAACACAAATTTTTAAATATTATATATTTCTGAGAAAATAAATTGTATTTGAAAATCAATAAAATGCATTTGAAACGCATATATTAATATATTAGATCAAAATATATTTGCAAACTAAGTTTCTCAAATAAAAAATGTGTTTAAATACAAATAAAGTAATTGTTTAGGAATTTATCCAAATATATTTTATTTAAAAAATATTTTCAAGACTTTTGCTTACTTTGTAGAATTTCAGTTTAAAATTTTCCTTAGTTTCGATAAGCAGCATTAACTTCTGTTTAAATCAATAATTTCAAATTTCTGAGTCATCATTTCTTGTCAATCCTCCCAAGTAATTTATTTTGATCCAAGATTTGAATTGGTAAAGAAATTTAACACAATTAACGTATTCTTAAGTGCAAATAAATATTTGTTTCGGAAATAATAGTCCCAAATAAAAACATATTGGGATGTAAACAAAGATTTGTTTAGAATAACATTTTCCCAAATATATACTTTTTGTGTGTGTACCCAATATTATATGTTTAGAGTGTACTCTAAACATATATATGTTTCAAGCCGAATATGTTTGGGACAATATACTACAGAAGCGATTTTTTTCAGCGTGCGTTGACTGGTATGTATGTTGTGCAGCATACTGAATAAACCGTTTATCGAAATCAAATGTTTTAACAAAGAAGCAAATAATAAAAATTACTATGAACGTGTAAACAAATAATTAAATAAAAAATATTTCACACTTGAGGAAAGTACATCATATGCTTGAGAAATGTACTTAATCTAAAGTCATTTTACGTACTTAATGTAAGCACAAGGCGTAATTGATTTAAAAATGTGAAATCGTTCATCGTACACTAAAAAAAAAGCGTACTGAAAATCAATGAATTTTTCGTAAAGTTTAAGATTTCGGCAATGATTTCGAGCCAAAGACAATCGCTATAAAAATAAGAAGGTTTCATAGTTAATTTAAAGACGTGAATAGTATTTGTTTTGAGGATGCATTTCATAGAATTAAGAATTTTGGGTAATAAAACTAATTAAGTTTGGTCTTAAAATAAGCACATTTTTGCGTAAATTTAAGTATGGCGCGTGCTTATTTTTAGTAAAATGTCATATAATTTAAAACATTATCGTAATAATATTTAAAATGTTTGTCCTTGATATAAGAATATACTGGTAATTAATTTAAGGCATACATGAATTTAAATACAGTTTTTTTAAATATGTATGGAAAATTCGTTACATTATGTATATTGATTATAATCTTACTCTTTTAAATGAATCATTTTCTTTGAAATCATTTACTATTCATAGAAAATGTTGAGTTGTGTATCGTATTCAATAACACAACACTTTATCTTTCTAAATAAATATTTTATTTGTTATATTCTATATTGGAAAATACAAAAAAAATATAATACATATTACGGATAACCTTGAACATTTTATAATTTAAAACAGTATGTAATTGTATAAAGACAAATCGGCCAACACACCATGAAGTTTGACTTTTATTCGAATATTATATTGTTATGTATCGATTCTATAGCGGGATTCGTTTCTCTATTTGTTGTCCATGAACAATTTTTATCGGAACCGACCTTAATGATTTTTAACCTAGAATTTGGCTGGAATTTAAATAGAAATTATGTAAAACCAATATTATATTATTTATCATATAGTTTGGATGCTCACTCATTTCCTGCAATTTGTAAATTTTTAATTCCCCACTGCATTTTTCATATATCCAAATAAAGTTCAATTGCGCGAACTAAAATAAAAATAATTTGAATAGAAATCAAACAGGATGATTTATATACGATAAAGTATTAAAATAAATTTTATCATATAACTGTCACAAAATGTTGAAAGATAAGAGATATATTAAAATCTTTGGAATATACTTACTTACACTGAAATATTTAGTCACTCTTCTACGACACAAATTCTCATAATAGATCCATACAAAATTTGCTGTACTAAAAGTTAAAAAAAATATTTATGTAAGATATTATTAATAATAGAAACTGATTGTTTTGAAAGTGGCGAAAGTGAAATTTTTCATATAAACTGAGTTATCAAAAATAATTTTCTCAAAAAAATCAATCGTGACTTAGATTTTAAAATCTTAAGTTTTGTTAGCAAACAAAACTACAAAAACTTATTAAAAATTACTTCTGTAAAACTAAAGCTAATGCTGCTTATGACATTCTTAACCCTGGTGTTAGATTAGCAAATCTGTACGAATCCTAGATTAAGAGTCCATTTGGTCAACATACATTTTTCATATAAAATGAATGTGGAAGACAATATTTTATATTTATTTTTATTCAATACTTCGTGAAAAGAAAGCAGCTTATTTACAATTATTTTTGAGCAAAAACGCTTATTATTTTGATTTTAGTAAAACTAAAATATCCCTTGGACAAAATTATAAGGCAATATATATACATACATACATATATATATACAAAAATTGGACCAAATGGGCCTAATCTAACAGCAGGTTTAATTATGAAGTACTTATGAAGCAATTATGAACACGAAATCAGGGAAAAATTTAAACTAAAATTAAAAAAAGGAAAAAATCTTTTTAAATAAATTATATTTGGAAAACTTTTTAACAATAACTTTGTTTGTGTGAAAACACGTATTTTATATGTGAACGTCAGTTCGCAAATATATTTTGTTCTAATACATTAATGCCAAATTAAATTTCTTGATTTTCAAATAAAATATATTTGTTCAGAAATACATAATACTTACAAATATTGTTTCCAAATCAATTTCCTTTCAATTCAAACATTCCCATGTAGGTGTATGCAAGTTATAAATGGCATTCAGCACTGCATTTTCATATATCCATCACATTTATCTTCAAATATTGCGTGATCTAAAATTAAAATAATTAAATTTTTTCTGAAAATAAATCAAATAAAATTATCTATAAACAAAAAAAATGCAAATAAATTTTATCATATCACAATTGGAAAACGCTGAAAACTAAGATAAATATTTCAACCGTTCATATATAATACTTACGTTGAAATATTTTGTAAAATTTGCAACTCTTCTCACAAAAGACCCATTCTAAAATTGTTTTACTAAAAAAATTAAAAAAGATAGTTATATGTATAACATATTATTAATAATAAATTTCTATATTGCCACAAATAATTTTACATTTCTGCATTATGCGCTGGTATTTTTAATAAATAAATACTTTCAATTAAAATGTGTTTTGTTAATTTTGTAATTGCCAATAAGATGTTTATTTCAGGATAATAATATTATTTGTCACGTACCTAAACAGTTTCCCATTGTCTCTTTCAGTATTACAAAATCTATTACTCACATTTTTGTCATCCATTTGGCACAAATCTCTTCACAGGACTTACAAACAAGATCTCCTTCAAAAACGCATGTACATCGCCATAAATAACAGACAGGAAAAATAACTATGACACACGCACTCCCTTATCACAGAGATCGATGGTGACGCCGACGGCATAACCACATGCATACACACATGTACACGACGGTTTCATTTGTTGTTGTTGCTATGCTTTAGCAAAAATAACTGTTAACAGCCCATATTAAAATTATTTTCGGTGCAATATGCACGTATGTATGCACGTATACTTACATATTCACAGCAATCAAATTTGTTCACAACTCGCGTCCCGAAAACAGACAACCGTTTCCTTCCATCGCTTGTAAATAACTGACGATTTAAAAGAAAACGAACAACAGAACTGTTTTCTATTTTCTCTTCTAGCATTCCATAACAATTATTGATTCACACATTACCAAACAAAACTGATTCTCCGAGCGAGAGAGGGAGGGAGAGATTGTATAATTCTCTCGTATGTATTCTTAAAAATAATGACAATAGTCATAAAATTTATTACCAAGACAGCCTTTCCTTTAAGGGGAACATAGCCTTAAATTTATTACTCAAATATCTCATACTGTTAATTAAGTCCGATTCGGCATTAAAACTATGACATGTCTACGTCGTAGTGTTAATGTAGAAAATCCTTAAAAGTATTGAAATATTACTTAAAATAATGCGGATTGTCACAAAAATAATGATTTTTTTCTTTAATTTAAATGCGTACATTTAAAGAAGCGCGTACACAAAACTAATGATTAGATAGACATTAATTCAAATTCAAAAAACTTTATATTAAGGAAAATTTCGTAAAAAACGTGTAAATTTTCATTATTTTAATGAAAATTGTCATTGAATTGATGCCGAAGTAGCATTCTTAATATAAGAATGTGTCATCATTAGTTTTATTACTATTTTTTTTTTCAGTGTAGTATAAGACGTAATGCTTTCAAAGACGTTGAATGTTCTGATTTTAAGATGATTAATGACTTTAATTGTAGAACAAGATGTACTTATTTTAATAGCCTTTGTCTTTGGAGCCAATCCGATTGTTTTTCTAATCGACATAAAAAACGCAATGCCTACTAGTAGTGTATAGTTTATGTGTTTAGTCAGTTAGGGCTTTTTCTTTCATATAAGCGTTTTTAAAAATATGGTTAGGTACGCCCTTTCTGAATTAGGCTTTCGATATATCTGTTAATCGCTTTCTAGAACCGGACATCCTGAAATTGACTGATTAATTCGTGTACTATTCCATATTACATTACTCTTATAGTGAGGGTATACCTTAGTCGGTTTACACGACTGAAACAATCTTACATGTTTTTCTGTATTAGGCTATATTCGAAGATGAGCCATATCGGTCCACTCCTTCCAGTATCTCCCTCACAAAGGTTTACAAATACACCGTATCTATTGCAGTGATATGTACTTAGTAATGAACTGTGATATTAAATGCATGTAGAATTTCCCAAATGTTGTAGGGTATTATACAGTCGGCCTAGCCAGTATAAACCGGCTAACTTCAATTAGAATGATTAGATCACCAAACTAGTATTCTGGATGGGTATAAATAGATCTTTGCAGCGATGTAAATGTTTATGTTCAGTTAATAAATAAATGTAATTAATAGAAAAAATTATCAACAAAATCAGATGAAAATGTATATATGCACTTTCACGGCCAATATTTCGCGCAAACCGAATGTCAAGCTCAATATACACAAATCAGAATAGGGGGGAGAGCTGCTATAAAAGGTGACAATGAAAGGCAACAAATTAATAAAAACTATGTATTTCCCAATAAGGCTTACAAAAGAAAACAAAACAAAAAACAATGAGAGAATCCTCATAAAAATAGAAACAAACGCAATCAATTTAATTAGATCGATCTATCGCCTATTGCCGCCACCGCCACCGCCGACGCCAACAACACTCAAACGAAAACAATAAAAATGCAAACAAAATTGAAATTGATCGACATTGGCATTGACCCCATGATAGGCGTCAGTCAGTTGCCTACAAAGACGACACGACGAAGAGAGAGAAAGTGTGTGAGTGAGTGAAGTGAAGTGAGATTGCGAAAGCGACGAAAAAACAATTGTAATTAAGAACGCCGCTTAGTTTTCTGGTGATAATATTTTCAGTTCAGCTTTTGATTTGCAAATACATTTGAAGCTATACAATGAAAATCTAAAAGAAAGAGACAGAGCAAAAAAACGCGTGCCGCCGGTCCGGGTAAATTCATGCAAGTGATAACGGTATATAAATCGACATTTTTGTAAAACCAAAGAAATTCGACGAGATTTAGGATAAAACAAAAGAAGACTGCAAAAAAGGTTAATAACCACTAAACTTACCGCTTTTCACAAAACGAGGTAATTCGAAAAAAAAAATAAACAACTAACCGAAATTTGAAGAATTAGCAAATTAACACTTTCAAAAAATTCAAACTTTTATTTTGTTATTATTTTGCCTGATTAATATAATAAATTCACTTTACGAAAATAGAAACAAAATTTAAACGCTTTAGTTTCCAAAGTGTTTTTAGGAAAAATGTCTCAAAAACTTTGTGAAAAATCACACACTTCAACACCATTTGCTACCGTCCCGCAGTCCAATTAAAAATCGACTAAATTTCTGGAAATGTTTTGTTGATTGTCTCTGGTACGAAATGTATATAGCCTCACGGGAAATCTGTCAATCTCTGTCGAGTTCTAAGGGATTTTCTCGATGAGCCATGCGAGTGAATCTCTTCTTAAAATACGGGTTTGTGACTTGTGGTGGTGAATTATCAGTGATTTAAATCTTTAATGCTCACATCTACTCCCTCTCTCTCTGATGCGTTTGCAAGAGAGTGAGGGCAGTCATCTCTCTTTATGTGGAGCTCTTGTACTCGTGTCGTTGTTCGTGTAATAATCAAACTCAACAACCGCGGTCAGCGTACAGAGACCATGCTTCAATACCGTGTTCGGTGGCGCCCACCCCCCCATCTAATGTCCACCACACGTTTAGTCATACAAATATGTATGTATGTATTTTAAAATACAATATTTCATCCAAAACAAATTTTGTTTATATTTTATTATTCATAATAAAAAACAATCAAACATTTTTTGTTGTTGTTCAACAGATGGTGTGTTTGTTTTTGTTAGACTAACAACTGTTGTTTGATATGATAATGCATTGCATCTAGTGATGTCAAACGCGAAATTCCGATCCCGAAAATCCCGGGAAATCCGGAATCCCGGGATTTTTTAAAATGAATCCCGGGATATTTTAATAATAATATATGAAGCTGTCTCGTATAAAATATTAAGAGAAAGATGGATAATCCCTGTCGAAAATGTAAACTAATGAAGCACATTGTTAACATCAAAAAACATTGAAATAATCCGGTGAAAAAATTAGAAATTTGGAGAAGAATTACAAAGTATATCATAAATGTAATTATAAATAAGTAAACTTAAAACAATAACACAAATAGAGTTTGTTTCCACAAAACGAAGATGATTGTATTCTATTCTTTCAAATTTATGAAAAAAATCCTAATATAAGATCTGATATGGATCGACAAATCGATTTGGTCCCATAAAAACGGAATTAGTCAAACTGATTTCTCAAGTTGAAAAAAATATTTTTCGTGCTTTAATGATACAAAAGCATAACATCATAATAATTCAGACGACGAACTGAAATTGGATTGGATTCATAACTAAGATGTTGTGAAATATTTTAATAAAAGTAAGTAGTTTTTAATAAAAATTAATGTATGCTTTAGCTGTTTTTATCCTTAATTAAAATTGAACTAAAATGTTTGTATTCCATTTCGAAATATCACATTATTAAGAATAAACCAGTAAGGAAAGGCTAAAGTCGGGCGGTGCCGAACGCATTCAAAACGATTGAATGTAAAATACAGCTTCTATAGAACTAAAGGGCCAAATCGGACGAAACATATATATGGGAGCTATAGCTAAATCTTAACCGATTTTCTTCAAATTCGGCAATGTTGGTTCATGGATCAAGAAACTCTACCATTCTAAATTTCAAAACGATTGGATGTAAAATACAGCTTCTATAGGACTAAAGAGCCAAATCGGACGAAAGATATATATGGGAAGCTATATCTAAATCTGAACCTATTTCAACCAAATTCAATAGCGATCTTAACACCCGCGAAATACTCTAAACTGCAAAATTTCAGAACGATCGGAGTGAAATTGCGACCTGTAGTCGACGAACAACTTTACATGGACAGACGGACGGACGGACATCGTTAAATCGACTCAGCTAGTGATTCTGAGTCGATCGGTATACTTTAAGGTGGGTCTAGCTGTGTTATTTTCAGGTGTTACAAACATCTGCCGTGAAACAAACTTATAATACCACAGTGTGGTGTAGGGTATAAAAATTCCGATTTATCCCGAAAATATTGGGATATCGAACAATTTCGGGATTCCGAAAATCCCGAGTTATCCCGAAAATCCCGGGATATCGAACAATTTCGGGATCCGGAAAAAATCCCGCGATTTGCAAATTAAAAATCCCGAATGCCGGGATTTGGGAATTTTTTTTTTAAGATTATGTCTATCAACTGTTGGCCGCGGCTGCGTCTCACATGGTCCATGACTCGTTTGAGCATTTCGACTGGTAACTGGCGAATGACACGCGTAAACGTTGTTCAGGCGTAAGTCTTTCCATGTTGAAATGCCAAACAATACTTAACAACAAGTAAGAAAGTTTCAGTCGGGTAAACCGACTAAGGTATACCCTCACTTTGTGAGTAATGTAATATTGAATATTACACAAATTATTCTGTCAATTTTTATGGGAGGTACCAGAAGGGCTTTAAGAAATACACCTATATTTCGCTGAACAGTAGATACTTTAAATACATTGCACTGTGCCGAATTGTAACCGTTTATATTAACGTTGAGATATTAAATTGTGGTATAATTTGGCCATTTTGTGTGGGAGGTACAAAAAGGGGCGTGGTGATAACGCTAATTTTTCACTGGACTATAGGCATTATAAAAGCATTACACTGTACAAAATTTCAAGTAATTGTATACACTGATATTAATGTTATAAACTGTTTACTTTTGGTGCAAAATGGTACCTTAGTGGGAGAGGTATCAAAAGGGACGTGACAATAACGCCCATTTTTCAATGGACTGTAGGCACTATAAAAACATTACGCTGTACAAAATTTCAAGTATTTTTATACACTGGTATTAATAACCTGTTAATTTTTGGTGCAAAATGGTGCATTTGTGTGGGAGGTACCAAAAGGGGCGCGGCAATAACGCCCATTTTTCATTGGACTGTAGGCACTATAAAAGCATTACACTGTACAAAATTTCAAGTATTTCTAAACACTGGTATTAATTTTATAAGCTTTTAACTTTTAGTGCAACATGGTGCATTTGTGTGGAGGTACCAAAAGGGGCGTGGCAATTTCGCCCATTTTCCTCGACTTGATAGCGACTAACAAACTAATACTATGTGTGGAATTTCAGAAGATTCGAATACGTATAATAGCAGTTATTAAAGAATCAATATTTCACAACATTTTAACCCTTTGTGGGGGAGGTACAAGAAGGAGTGGACCAATATGGCCCATCTTCGAACTTAGCCGGAGATAGAAAAAAATATTACCACATACGAAATTTGAAGTCAATCGGTTACTCCTTTCGAGAGTTATCGTGCGCACCAGCCAGCAGACAGACAGACAGATGGACGGACATTGCTCATTCGACTTAAAATGACCCAAAACGGATTTCCGCCGAACATACTTGGGGTCTTAGGTCACTCCTTCTATGTGTTACACTTTTTTCCGTAGCAAATGATATATACCCTCGTCACACTAAAGTGAGCGTATAAAAATAACATGACAGCATTATTTAGGTTGAAAATAAAGCCTAAAACTATCCAAAACTTAATTGAGTCTAAATCTTATTTTTTGTCATTCAGAATGGCGTTGGACTTGCAAAGCATTAATATACGGTTTTCTAATAGGGACATAACAATTTTGGAACTTTATGTCAACGCACCCTCAAAGATTGTTATACCCTACACCGCACTGAGGTACATGGTATTATAAGTTTGTTTCATGGCAGATGTTTGTAACACCTGAAAATACTATAGCTAGACCCACCTTAAAGTATACCATTCTACTCGTAATCACTAGCTGAGTCGATTTAACCATGTCTGTCCATCTTACGTTGTTCATCGACTACAGGTCGCAGTATCACTCCGATCGTTCTGAAATTCTGCAGTTTGGAGGCTTTCACAGCTGGAAAGAACTGTATTTTATATCCAATTGTTTTGAAATTTAACATTCTAGAGTTTATTGATCCTTGGACCAACATTGCTGAGTTTTAAGAAAATCTGTTCAGATTTAGCTATATCTCCCATATATATGTTTCGTCCAAAAAATCCAAATCAATCGATTCCAAGACGTTCCCAGGAATTAGTCATCTCCCAAACCATACTGTCATTGTCTGTACATTGGCAGCATTGTGACAGAATTAGTAACATTGTAAGATCTTACAACCGTGTGTACATAGCTTTGGTCATATTTTGTGTATTTTTACGGCCACTTTCCACTGCAAGACTTTGTCACACTAGTAAGACTTTCCACAGAAACAAAGTTCATCAAGTTCAAGTTGGGTCAGAAATTGCATACTCTACACACTGTGGCGATTTTACCATGTCCGCCCGTCTGTAGATCTATCGTTGTAATCAAAGTGCTAGACGAATTTGTGGTCGGATCGTGATTACATTTGTTTGGTCCAAGGATGATCCCTGTTGAAAATTTACATCCGATCCTTATAAGATTAGCCAGAGAGGAGTTTCTTGACAGAGAAACTATGATTGCCAACTGTGAAGAAAATCGGTTCAAATTAGCTGTAGCCCCCATATATATTTAGTCCGATGTGTCATCTAAACTCTGTACACACAGAATACAGCTTGGTTGCCTCAACCGAATTATTTGCCAACCGAATTTTGTACTTCTGTCTACTATCATGCGATTTCATCAGGACAACTAATATTTTGGTTGTGGTATACTTCTGTTTCCTTGTTGACAACAATCATATTTGGTTACGCCAACTACGACAATGGTGGCTTAAATTATCTGTTGTAGTTGCCACAACCAACTGTTTTAAAAATTGGTTGTTCTGACAATTTGTCAGTCATATACTACCGACAATTAATTAAAAACAGTTCTAATTAATTTTTATTCTATTTATTGAACCAAAACCAAACAATTTATAACAAAATCCCATATTAGAAATTCATCACTATTATGAGATGTAGAAATATTTGACACAAATTTTAGTACACAAAAAAAAACACAAAACTTTTATACAAATATCGCTTAACCCTGTGTTTTAAATTTTTTGATTGTTGCTTTTATTTTGTATTTATGTAAAACATATTGCACAACATATTCTGCATTCCACACATTATTATCCACACGAGATTATTTTTGATTACTTATACCGTACTTGAACAAAATGTTGAAGATTTTTTTATGTCGAGTAATTTTATTTTTTGTTTGTCATGTATCAGCAAAAGAACAGCAACCAATCTTTCGGTTGTATTTCCCAAAATACATTTAATTATTCTAAATTTGGGATATGATTGGGATAACCAATAAATATTTATTAATATTTTTTTAAAAAAAGTTTATAAGAAGCTAAAATTTTTGCGATATGACATATTTTACATTCATTGTAATATGCCTAGAAGACTAATTGTAATAATAATAACACCCTTGCAATGTATCAAAATCAAACACACATTCGACATTCTCAGTTTATTACAAACAAATATTCCAAAAGATGTGCAACTCGTATTTGTTTATAAGACCTGACGATAATTCAATGACGTCATATAATTATTTCAGATGAAACCAATTAAGTTCGCCATACCAAAGAGCACAGAGCGAGCGTGGTTACCACAGGGATGAAAAATGTAGTACTTTGGTACTATTTGACACTAAATGACATCGACGGCTAAAAGAGCAGTAATGTTCAAACAATGTTCCAAAATTCAAAAATTGAGATAAGGGTAGATTCGAACTTGTCAAAATTGTAGGCTTTTTTCTTAGTATTTATCTATCTGTTTTTTGATACTATGAGTTTTCTTCTTTGTGAGTGCAATATTACGCATACGTTCGGGCGTGGCTGACTGTGGAATACCCTCCACCACTGTTTGCTAATAAATGAACAGAGAAAAAGTCAAATTCAGTTTTGACCTTCACAAGGGGATTTTACTTATCAAAACATCGACATTTTGGGAAAATCGTTTCAGATTTGGATATAGTCCCTTTATGTATCGTATGTTTCTTCCCGATTTGATATGTAAACGCTGTAGTAGCTGTATTTTATATCCGATGAGTAGAAAGAGACGTTAAGAGGTTTCTCGATCTATGGTAGAATAATGCGCGTTTTAAGGTATAAGTTAAGCATTTTCTTAACTGAAACGAAACGAATTATTCCAAATAATTATCGCAATGTCCCTTTGCGCATTGTTAGTGAGATGTAGGGTATTATATGATCGGCCACGCCCAACGTCCTGTCTATCTTTACCGGTTTTTATTGTGAACAAATGCAAGGGAATTTTTAACTTATTTCTACAATTTTGTTTTCGGTGCCTATATTTGGGTGCCTATATTTGGTAAAAAAAAGTCATAAGTCCATACGAGTATATGCTCTTGTGAACTATTTTGGACAATGGCCGGCGCACAGTGGTTCAGAATCAAAATCCATCGGCCAAAATTTAATAACTTTTGTTCTAGTAAAAATGTTTAAGTTCAGTAAAAACCCAATTAGACAAGAACCCAAGGGTTATTTTGAGATATTAACATTGAAAATCGGGTATATCTTAGAAATTGTACTACATTTCTTATTTGTGGAATTAAACGAAAAGCAAAATTTCTATTTTTTGTTTTTATGTTTTTATATCCCCTCACCTTAGAGAGGAGGGTATATATCATTTGCTACGAACCAAAAGTGTAACACATCGAAGGAGTAACCTAAGACCCTAAGTATGTTCCGCGGATATCCGTTTTGGGTCATTTTAAGTCGGATGAGCAATGTCCGTCCGTCTGTCTGCTGGCTGGTGCGCACGATAACTCTCGAATGGAGTAACCGATTGACTTCAAATTTGGTATGTACACATATTTTCTTCTCTCTCCGGCTAAGTTCGAAGATGGGCCATATAAGTCCACTCCCTCTAGTACCTTCCCCCAAAAGTGTTAACATTTAGTGAAATATTGATTATTTAATAACTTCTACACTACTTATTTGAATCCTCTGAAATTCTACACATAGTATTAGTCACTGTTACCTCGAGAAAAATAGGCGAAGTTGTCACGCCCCTCTTGGGGCACACACAAATGGAAAATTTTTAACCAAAAGTTAATAGCTTATTACTTTATTACCAGTGCATACAAAGACTTGAAATTGTGTACAGTGTAATGGTTTAATATTACCTACAATACAGTGAAAAATGGGCATTATTGCCACGCTCCTTTTGATACCTCCCGCACAAATGGATTATTTTGTACCAAAAGTTACCAGCTTATAATTGTAATAACAGTGCATACAAATACTTGCAATTTTGTACAGTGTAAAGCTTTTAAACGGAATTCCACTATTCAAAAGCACGCAGATCCAATTGTAGCCAATTCATTGCAAAACCGGTGAACACCAGCCCTACGTAATGGGAGGAAGGGTGTGCGGTATTAGGACACCCAACTTTAAACTGCTTGTGGCCAACTGTGAAGGCACTCTAAGAACCTGCATTTTGGCCAGGAAAGATCTAAGTATCTTTCACCTGACTAATTTAAGTGGTAAATACCAAACAGTTGCTAGCCTGGAGATCGGGTGGTCTCCAGCTACTTGCCTTATGAATCTGTAGTATCGACTGCTCTATTCAGGGAAGTAGTAGAAGAAGCAACGTCTGGCGAGCTCGAGCTGATTATTGGCGCAGACACGAACGCTCATCATACTATCTGGGGTAGTACGGATATAAACAATAGGGGTGATTCGCTTCTTGACTTTATTCTAACTACCAACCTTAGTATTTGTAACATAGGTAATAAACCGACCTTTACAATTAAAGACAGACAAGAAGTACTCGACGTAACGTTTGCTACTGACCGGCTGTCAGACAAAATTATTGGGTGGAATGTACTGGACGACCACTCATTCTCATATCACCATTATATTGAGTTCAAACTCGCGGAAAAAGCGCCTAAACCTGCCGTCCACAGAAATGTAAGGAAGACAAAGTGGCACCTGTATGAGAAGAATTTCAAGAAAGTCCTCAACTCTAAACTTCTGTACGAACCGAATGACAAAGCCAGTCTGGATAATCTGGTCGATCATATCACCATATCATTCAATAGATCCCTTGAAGAAGCCTGTCCAAAAACAAGGTACAAGGGTAAAACTAAACCCCAATGGTGGACTCCTGAGCTAACGGCTATGAAAAAGACCTGCAACAAGCTATTCAATAAGGCTAAATCTACTGGGGTCGCTAATGATTGGGATGCCTATAAAGAGCAACTCAAGATCTATAAGAAGGAGCTTAGAAAGGCGCAAAGGCGCTCTTGGTATACCTTCTGTGGTGAAGTGGAAAAGGTCTCCGACGCCGCTAGGCTGAGGAAGATATTATCTGCTTCATCCTGTACAGTGGGATATTTACAGGATGAGGCAAATAACTGGACCAAAAACAGCGAGCAGTCGCTCAATGTACTGCTCGACACACATTTCCCGGGGAACTCTGTAACAGAACCCGAGGATCAGCAGGACCAACAAGAGTGCGAGTGGACTGCGAGCGTCGCTAGCTTCTTGACAAAGAGATCCAGAATAAGCTGGGCTATTAATAGCTTTGAGCCCTTCAAGTCACCTGGACCAGATGGCATCACTCCAGCAGAAATGCAGAAAATGTTAAAGTACATTATCCTCTGGCTGGAGAAAATTTATGTAGGCTGTATTAGGCTTTCATACGTCCCGAATCGATGGAGGGATACCAAAGTGGTATTCATACCTAAAGCGGGAAAGATATATCACATACTAGGCCAAAAGACTTCAGACCAATTAGCCTATCCTCCTTCCTATTGAAAGGTCTGGAAAGACTTTTAGATCATTTCATTAGGGAAAACCTGGTTACAAAACTCCTGTTGGGGAACCAACATGCTTACAATAAGGGCAAGTCTACAGAATCAGCCCTGCACGAGCTTGTGAGCACTATCGAATCGTCCCTGCATTTCAAGGAATTCACCATGGTGGCATTTCTTGACATAGAAGGGGCTGTTAACAACATTCACTCAGATGCGGTAATTGCGGCACTCTCACATCTAAAAGTTAACACTAGTTTGATTAGACTAATTCACAGTCTGCTCACCAGAAGACGCATAACAGCTTGTCTAGGGTCCAGAACTCTAACAAGATTTGTAAACAGAGGGAGCCCGCAAGGAGGAGTACTGTCTCCACTAATTTGGAACCTAGCGGTGAATGAAATCCTGCTAGATCTAGAACGTTATGGCTGCAAGGTCGTGGCATATGGGGACGACGTGGCAATCGCAGTGAGTGGCAAATTCGTAAACGTCCTCAGAGACATCCTACAGGTGGCTCTGAACAAGTTGGCTAATTGGGCCAGAAACAGCGATTTGGGCGTTAACCCCAACAAGACAGAATTGGTTCTCTGTACTAGGATGAATAATGACCCACATGTGGACCCTTCACCTCGGATAAATGGAACAGATCTAGTCTTTTCTGAAAGTGCAAAATGTTTAGGAATAATTCTAAATAGGAAAATGTTATTTAGACTTAACGTATTGGAACGTGTAAGGAAGGCCAACGTCGCCTTATATTCCTGCAAAAAGGCTGTAGGGTCGCGGTGGGGACTCTCTCCTAAAATCGTCCACTGGATATATATAGCAGTAGTTCGTCCAATACTGTTATACGGTATTGTGGTATGGTGGACGGCAACTGACAAACTAACCATCACCAACCTACTAACAAAGGTTCAGAGAACTGCCTGCCTGAGCATAAGCGGAGCCTTAAGGACTACAGCGACCGAGTCTCTACAAGCCCTACTCCATATACATATATTGTGGCGAGAGAAGTTGCAACCAAAGCGGCAATAAGATTAAACTGCCTATCAATGTGGAGGTACAATAACTATGGCCACATGAGGATATCAAAGTGTAGTGCTATGGTAACCGACCGAGTGGACTATATACCAACTGTGTACACCTTCGAGAGAAATTACATCACTATGATTCCCGCCAGAGATGAATGGGTCGGCAGAAAACCAGGTAATAGAAACCATCTCCACTTTTACACGGATGGTTCGAAGCTTGATGAAAAGGTTGGCTTCGGAGTACACTGTGAAGAACTTAGTCTGGATATAGCTCACAGACTACCAGATACCTGCAGTGTCTATCAAGCCGAAATAATGGCAAAATGGGAAGTCGCCAAGTGGGTCGCAACATAGTAACCAACACTGGCGTTGTCATTTACTCGGACAGCCAGGCTGCCCTCAATTCTCTGGAGGCAACATCTCTAAATTCACAAACAGCCCTCGACTGCCGCAGATCGAGATGGGTGAGCAGTTTAATATACACCTCATATAGGTGCCTGGGCATAGGGATATCCCGGGGAACTGCAAAGCAGATGAACTTGCTAGGAAAGGGACGACATTACAAATTCTCGAAGAATTTGCAAATATTGGTGCGTCACGTGCAAGCTTTGGCTTAGGCAAGAGGCAATCAGGCAGTCCAACGAAAGATGGACAGAAATCGGCACCTGCAGGGTAGCTAGACAAATCTGGCCAAGGTATGACCTGAGAAGGTCAAAATATCTCCTCGCACTAGAGAGGAAACGATTGTCTACGTTAGTACAGGTTCTGACGGGACACTGCTTGATCGGCGAACACGCCAAAAGATTGGGTATTGACTCCAATGACTTCTGCCGAAGCTGTGGAGATGAGGAAGAAGTGGAGAGCATTGAGCACTTGCTATGCGACTGCCCCGCTCTGAGTAAACGACGACTGGACATACTGGGGTCGGCTTTTCTAGGCAGCCTAACAGATCTTTTCAGTACCGATATTCGTACTATCGACAAATTTGTATATCAAACAGGTTGGTTTCGATGAGGGGCATTTCAGCCCGTGGTAACACTAGGGACCTAAGCTGGTCTATGTGAGTTCGTAAAAAAATACGGCTGCCACCCTAACCTTAACCTAAACCTAATGCTTTTATAGTACCTAGAGTCCAGAGAAAAATGGGCGTTATTGACCCGCCCTTTTGGTACCTCCCACAAAAATGGACCTTTTTGTACCAAAAGCTAACAGCTTTTAACTTTAATACCATAGCATACAAATACTTGATTTTATAGTACCTAGAGTCTAGAGAAAAGTGGACGTAATTGGCATGCCTCTTTTGGTACCTCCCACACAAATGGACCATTTTACACCAAAAGTTAACAGCTTATAATTTGAATACCAGTACATATAAATACTTGAAATTTTGTACAGTGTAATGCTTTTAGAGTACCTAGAGTCCAGAGAAAAGTAACCGTTGGGACGGCCCTTTTGGTACCTCTCACACAAATAGACCATTTCGTACCAAAAGTAAACAGCTTTTAACTTTAATACTACTACATACTTTGAAGTTATTAAATTCAATTTAAATATATAATAATTTAAATAAAACAAAAAAATAAATAAATTTACTAATATTTTTTAAGACTCAAGGTGAGGGGATTCATTAGTCGGTTTACCCGACTGAACTTTCTTACATGTTTTAATCATATTTTGCGTATTCTTAAGGCCACTTTCAACTGCAGGACTTTGACATATGAGTAAGACTTTCCACAGAAAAAAAGTTCATCAAGTTCAATTTGGGTCAGAATTTGCATACCCTACAGCATCTGTAGATGTATCGTTGTAATAAAAGTGCTGTGCTCTTTTTGGGCCCAAGGATGATCCCTGCTGAAAATTGGTTCAGATTTAGTTATAGTCCCCATATAACGGGTGATCGAAGTAGAGATACTTTTATCAATAGCATTTTTTGAGTCGTGTCAAGCTGTCATGTTATTTTTGTTAAGTATTGTTTGGCATTGCATCATGGAAGGACTTACGCCTGAACAACGTTTACGCGTGTCATTCGGCAGTTACCAGTCGAAATGCTCGAACGAGTCATCGAAAATTTGACTTAACGGATGGACCATCTGAGACGGCCAACATTTCATAGACATAATCTTCAAAAAATAAATGCTCTTTCAAATGATAATGCGTGCTCACAATGAAAATTTAAAGAAATTATCAAGGATTTTGGGACAAAAACTTGATGGGAGACTATTGCTAGACTCTAATATGAGGCGCTCAGCGCCAAAACGGCCTAACCCTCATTTTCAAAAAAATCAATCTGACTATGCTGATCTAACCGGAACCTTCTGAAATAAATACTAAAAAAATCCCTATTGCATAGTATAACACTAGGTTATACTACCTGCTGAAAACTGTTTTTCCTGTATGCAAAGTTCAAAAAAATGTGGATGCCATAATGGCCTAAGCCGCTTAGGCCAAATCGAATCCTAGAAATAAAAAATACGTGTGGGTTAGGCCAAAAACGCATGTTACGTTTTAGTCAAGAGTATATTCGAAAAATAAATTATGTTAGCCATGGGTGTTCAAATGTTTTAATTTTCCTGAAGCGAAACGATCGAGTATGCCGAGAAATGTCCGTTGATTTTTAAAAATCAACTTTTTTTTGTAAGTAGAAACCATAGTTTAAGTAATAAAGTTGACTTACGCCATCAGCTGTTGCGATTTTGTTCCAAAATGCACTTTAATCAACCATGGTTTCATAGCTGAATCAGCTAGAACTGGGATGCAATTGGACTCGAAACTTAACAAGGAAGAATATGCAGTTATAGCATTCGATCTTATGAAAACTCTGCCGACACCAGTCATTTCCACAGGGGTAGCTTACTACAAAAGACAGCTATGGACCTATTTTCTTGGTATTCATGACCTTATCACGAACAAGTCATTCAGGTATACCTGGAATGAGGGAATAGCTTCACGTGGCCCACAAGAAATAGGGTCTTGCATTATGCATTACGTGAAAGCCAATGTCAAATGTAAGAACTTAATAATGTATAGCGATCAATGTGGTGGCCAAAAGTGGAACAGATAGACCACAAATTTTTAGTATCTGGCCACTCATTCCTACCATGCGATCAAGATTTTGGTCTCATTGAAAAGGAAAAAAAATATTATAAGGACATTTTTACGCCTGATGATTGGAATCGTGTAATCATCACGGCAAAAAAAATTGAACCATTTCACTTGGTAAAGATGACGGAAAATGATATTAAAAGCATATCCATAATCGAGAAACTAGTGACAAACAGAAAAATCTCCGCAGACAAGACTTCAAAAATTGAATGGCTTAAGATTCAGTGGCTTCGATTCCAAAATGTGAAGTCATTGTATAATTAAATACAAATATTCAAATAACATAGATGTTTTATTTCAAGAAGTTAATATTTCAAAGAGGAACTCCAGCAAGTTCGTAAATTTTGAACTGCAACCGCTTTATCCTGGAGGAAGATTCATTGAGCTGCAAAGTTTAAGGATTTACAGGAACTCAAAGAGTTCATACCTCCTATAAAGCATGCATTTTATAATAATTTAAAAACAAATTCGAGAGCAGAAGAAGAAGATATTCAGGAAGAAGACGAATAATTATTATTAATAATTGGTATTATTTAAAACGCTAAACATTATTTTTATTATTTATCTGAAGAAATTTTGTATGTAAGTATGTTTTAATAAATTGAGCCAAAATGGCCTAACCCACAGTTCCTATCAATATATTTTTTTTAAATGGATTCCAAAATGGCCTAAGCCACTTTAATTTTTGTATTAACTGTTTAAAACAGTATTTATCTAAGTTAATTAAAACCTAATGATTAACCTAAAACAAATATTACAACTAATATTTATTTACGATTAATAAAAAAAAAATAAAGATATTTTAAAAACGTATTTTTTTTTAACTTCGTTTTTCTCAGAACCATTTTTTTGGGCTTAGGCCGTTTTGGCGCTGAGCGCCTCATATGTGAAACTTATGAAAATTCATTGATTTTTAAAAAAAACTAATGATTTTTTATGTAAAAAACTAATACAATTTGTATCTCGAAAACCTGATGTAATACAGAAAAACCACTTACAAATTTGAGTTCAGCCCTCCAAATTACCATGGGAAAGATATTTGGTTGCTCCAGTCCAAAAGCTTGTTGGCTAGTGTTATAATAATAATAGCACACTTGCAATGTATCAAAATCAAACACACAGTCGATATTCTCAGTTTATTATTATTCCAATAGATGTAAAACTCGTAGTTGTTTATAAGACTTGAAGATAATTCAATGACGTCATATTTGTATTTCAGATGAACCCAATTAAGTTCTCCACACCAAATAGCACAGAGCGAGCGTGGTTACTACAGGGATGAAAATGCGTTACTTTGGTACTATTTGTCACTAAATGACAACGACGGATCAAAGAGCAGTAAGGGGGGCAAACATCCAGAAAATTTAAAATCGAGGTATTGATAGAGAATGATACCTATAAGTAAACCTACTGTGGCGCTCTTCATTCGATATCAGGGATGTAACGAATATTCGCATTCGCATATGCGAATTATTCGCATCATTTTAACATTCGCTTTCGCATTCGCAAAAACCATCTTTGGATTATTCGCTTTCGCAAAAATATATATTCGCTTCCAATTGTTAAAAGTGTTAAATCTCCTTATTCCCTTCACACAATTTGAAGATGTTAATACCAATGAAAACCTCTACCACTTCTCTTCAAAACAGTTGAAGAAATATGTTTGTCCTTGTGGTAACAGGAGGTAAAACTATGGAAAACATTCGTAATACTTGAATATCCTGGAAAAGTATCAATTCAGTGCCTTAAATTTGTTGGTACCAAAGGGTCAAACTATTATTCGCTTTCGCAAAAATTCATATTTCACTATTCGCATTCGCATTTGCAAGAAATATATTTCAATATTCGCTTTCGCTAAAGTCACTTTCGTTACATCCCTATTCGATATACGTACCGGTATATAGCAGTAGTTCGTCCAATTGTACGGTATTTTGACAATGATGGACGGCAACTGATAAGCGATCCATCATCAGTCAATTAATGAAGGTTCAAAGAACTGCCAGACTAAGCATAAGCGTAGCTTTAAGGACTATAGCGACAGAGTCACTACAAGTCCTAATTGATATTGTGGCTGGAGATGTTGGAACTAGAGCGGCTATAAGATTAAACTGTCTATCGATGTTGAGTTACAAAATTTACGGCAATGGTAACCGACTAGGTGGAATACTCTTATATGGGCATTTCCGCCGAATGGTCAACCAGGGTCGAAAAATTAAACCTTGATAATGATCGTCTTTTATTGCGAATAATTATAAAAAAATTAATAAAAAATGGCTAAATTTTTAAAATACAATGGTATCATAGCATATCGCAGTTGTTTTCATGAGAAAATTGGCCAAAATTTTATTTTTGCATCTTAAGCTACTTTTAAAGACACTTTTTTATTTAATAATTTTACATGCAAAACATATGTTATGTTTACACTCTTTCTACAAAATGTCTCTATTACAATCAATTAAAAAGATAAAAATCCATGGAGATCAAAACAAGTTCGATTAACGGTTAATTTAATGGGTAAAACTTATCGAAAAATCTTACGTTCGTACCAATAAGAAAAAACCAATAGAGATAATTTATTATGTAAATACTCGATAGAAAGGGGGTTACCCCTTTTAAAATAAATTAATAGCTTTATAATACTCCGCCATACTACGCCATAGAGAAAACAAATTTCTACTGATCGGGCTGAAAATTGGAAACTAGGGATAATTTATACCCCGAAACTTTCACACGAATAACGGTCGTCATAGGTCCATGTTTGGATATAGCCCCATACAAAGTTCCCTCAAGATTTGATTTCTTTACGCTACAGAAACCAAAAATTGTAACGAATTGGGCTGAAATTTGGTGATATGAGTTTATTTGCACACAAAACAATTAACATGCGAACCATGGTGGAGGGTATATAAGATTCGGCATGGCCGAACTTAACGCCCTTTCGCTTGTTTATTATAAGTTTGTTTCGAAACAGTTTTTTAACACCTGAACATACTAGACCCACTTTAAAGTACACCGATCGACTCGGTATCGCTTGATGATTCGAATTAACTATGTTCGTCCGTCCGTCAGTCTGTGCATTCAAAGTCGATTGTTAATTACAGGTCGCATTTTCACTCTGATAGTGCTAAAATTTTACAATAGACTATTTCACACCTGGGAAGAAATCGGTTCAGGTTTAGATAAAGACCCCAAATATCTTTGGTTTTCAAACATAACATCACATCTCAAAAATTAAAATGTTCATGAGATCCAAATTACTTTTTCTCTGGTAGTACATTTAATACTAAATTTAAAAAGTTGTGTGTTGGAAAATGTCTTCAAAAATGGACTGACATGGGAGTGTCATATATCGATCTATAGATAATGATAACCTCTATATATATTTGCTAAAATCCCGAAATCGAAAATTTCCGACATAGGTAGTTGTTCCAGAAAACCACAGAAATATTTTCTTTCCGAATTGGTCTTTTAGCGCTACAGAAGCTGTTTTCCAATCACTTTAAAATGAAGCAGAACAAATTTTAATAAAAATCTGTTCAGATTTACATAAAGACCTCATACATATGTACCTCTGATTTGACATCTATAAAATACAAATTGTTGGACAAATCATTATCACTAGATAAACAACTTTTATAAAACTTGAAAATATTTCTTCGCTTACTGTTTTTTTAATGTCCTCCGATAGTTCAAAACTCTTTGTAAATGTTACAAATGTCCTCCTTTTCTGGCACAAAAGTCCTCCTTTCCGAAAAAAGTTTATGGTAACCCCATAGGTCGATATTAAAAATTCTGACCTATAAGTAAAAGTCTTTGGAATTTCTTAAATTAAATTGAATTTTCTACAGATATTGCTAATGGTTTTAAATGACATTAAAACCAAATTTCAACAAAAATCTGGAAATTTCGTACCATTTGGAGCTGAAAAGTACCATATCAGTGGGGTGCTCAGTACCTTTTCCCAATTCTTATTTTGCATCCCTGGGTTACCGTTCTTTCGCAAAAAAAAAACAATGTTGTGTAGCCGGCAAATGCAATTTGTTTGACTGTGACTCTCTCTCTCTCCGTTTCAGAGTCGACACTCATCAATTGCCGATTAATGAACAACAACAACAGTAACATATTTTAAATATTTTATGTTTTTGATACTCGTTGTCGTATAATTATAATCCAAAAACAAAAAGCTTAAATAAGCCAAACTATTGTTTATATTCTTCGGCTTGTTTTGTTTGGGGTGCTCGGCTTTGCTCTGCTCCGATGCTCACCATCCACATGACATCATATCATCGGGCAGCGGCATCAGCTGCAGCGCTGTAGCAGTAGCAGTGGAGTGTGAACTATGAGCCCCAACAGATGGAGATGATTTCGTTGTGGTGTGGATTTGTTATTGGTCGAATCACAAAGCCCCTACATCTTATATATTTACAATAGTAATTCATGATTGTATTCTCATTTATTTGAATAAATGTTACAAGCTTAAATAAAGTCTTAATATGAAGAATATCTTAAGGTAGAGGCTACTTAAATTATAAATATATTCTGTATTAATATACATACATACTCGTATATTAATGTTAATAGCGTTTTTTTTTTGTTGATCAAAATAAAAATTGCTGTAACGTCGTTAAATACTTTGGGTGGGATGCCATTTTTTCCCTAAAGACAAGAATGTTCCGTATTACTCTTTTTGAAATTGAAAAGTAGTCCTTGGATTTTTGCATATTTTTCATCCGATTGGAACCAAACTTTGCAGTGTACCAACTTTTGTACTTTTTGTGCCACTTCATCTGCATAGACAATAACCTTAAAACTTTCCTTCTCCAGAGAAAGTAGAATATTGTTCATGGAGATATTCTATAACAGAGGATACAGAACACATCCTTGGAGCGTTCCCTGCTGACAAATCTGTGGAGATCAGTTGACCCTAAGCTAGCAGAAATGTATGTCTTAATCAGAAGGTTACGAATGAACCTACTGTCAAACCCGGGGATGGTAAAGCAGTAATTGTAATATATACATATATAATATTTTTGGTGGAGAACACGTGCAGTCTGTCATCTATGGTACCAGGCCAACCATGATTGATGTCTTCGACAATTTTAAATGTTGAGTTAGAACAGTCTTGAAGTAAGTGAGCGATATGTTCCTCACGGCTTGGCATTTAAGCTATGTATCTATATTGAAACTGTGTTTTTCATCCGATCCTAATGAAGTTTGGCAGGTGGGCGTTTTTTTTTGATCCAAGAGAGCATACTGATAAATTGGATGAAAATAGGTATATTCTTCCGATTCGACGTCTAAGCGCTATAACAGATTTTTTACATCGGTAGTTTCCTGATCTTTGAAAGAATACAGCGAGTATTAAGGCTATTGTTTCAAATCTATGTTGATTTATCAAGGTAGTGCTGGGTATCATTTAGTCGGCTGCGTCAGATTATTGTATTTTCTTACTTTTTATACCCTACACCACACTGTGGTACAGGGTATTATAACTTTGTGCATTTCTTTGTAACACCCAAAAGGAGAAGAAATAGACCCATCGTTTATTATACCGATCGACTTAGAATCACTTTCTGAGTTGATTTAGCTATGTCCGTCTGTCTGTCCGTCTATGCATGTATTCTTGTAATCAAAGTACAGGTCGCAATTATGGTCCGATCTCGACGAAACTTTACACATATCTTTTTTTGGCCCAATGACGATCCCTATTTAATTTGGTTAAAATCGGTTCAGATTTAGATATAGCCCCCATATATATGTTAGCCCTGATTTGACATGTAAGCGCTGTAAAAACTTCATTTTATATCCGATCAGTATGAAATTCGGCAAAAAGAGGTTTCTTATCACATGAAGGAATACTGCCAAATTCGGAGAAAATCGGTTCGGATTTAGATATAGCCCCCATATATATGTTACCCCCGATTTCACATGTAAGCGCTGTAAAAAGTGTATATTATATCCGATCAGTATGAAATTCGACAGAAGGACGTCTTTTTACATGAATAAGTATTCAGGGAAGATGGGTTCAGATTTATATTAAAGCTCCATATATATGTTCCTCCTGATTTGGTATCAAACCGCTATAGAAGTTGTATTTTACTTCCGTTCATTAAAATTTTCCAGAAAGATGTTTCTCACTTTAGGAATGAATATTGCATAATTTCGCGATTATCGTTTCCTTACTTTTTTATAAATCATTTGTTTCACTAATATGTCTAGGAATGTATATTACCGAAGACTCCCCTGGTTTTGAAGATTTGTGGTCCATATTGCCACAATTTTGCCGATTTCAATTCCAACACAATTCTTCATCTCCACAAATGGTAATTGTACTTAACTTCAAAAACATAAGCGACTAAAATCCGCATTCATTCATTCATGTCCTTGCAGAAGTTCCACTACACTACAACACTAACTCAACTCAATAGAAAAAGCTTTCTTCGATTTATTTCTCTCTCACTCTTTTCTTTCACCCGCTCCCTGGGACAGGAATACCAAAAAGAAACAATACAATCAACAGCAACAACAGCAGCAGCAAGAGCCGTTCGTACATACAGATGTGTAACAACGAAAGCTTTCCGACATTCACATCCATAGCCATAATATCCAAGAAGAACAAATCAGTTGCGTGCCTACTCTCCAAACAAAGGGAATACGACTAACGAAGCGCGGAAGAACGTAAACGGTTAAAGTGTAACGCGATAAAACGCGAACGGGCAAAAATAGTGAATATTTATAATAAAAAAGGAAAACAAACCACAAAAAAGTCAACACGAAATTGGGCAAAACGAAATGTATAAGAAGAAATAAATTAAAATTAGTATTATTGCATCTAAAAACTAAAAAAGTGAATAAATCTAGAAAACGAAACATGGATATATAGGTAAATGCGAATGTATGATGGATAATGGCAAGCAGCGACATCCCAGAGATTATAACACCATACAGAATTTTCTAATTAGACACAACAGCAGCAGCAGAAGCAGCAGTTATCCCCAATACCACTCGTAAAATTGTAAGTATGTAAATGGAATGGAAAAGGGATAAATTTATGTGAAAAACAGAAGAAAAAAATAAAATTTTAACATAACAACACAAACACTCCACATACGTGAGGAGCAAATCACGCATTGTGCAAATAATACACATACACACTCGTCTCTCAGTCACTCTCTCTCTCGCTCATAAGCGGGAAGATGTGCAGAAGTGTTGGCCCACACGTCCATGTTTATTCATATATGTATAGCTGTATGTATGTGTTGTGGAGCCCACCCCAGTAGACGGAGCAACAAACATGCCAAACGGACATTTACACAGTCTGGGACATAAGTATAGGCACAATAAACCAAATTCATTTAAGCTTTCTTATTTTTCTCTACTAAAACGAATAGGTGGGAAATCTAAAATGTTCGCCACACAATGTTCTCTCTGAAGGAAATATATCAATAAATTATTACTTAAACATTTTATGTATTTTATGCACAAATATACAAGAGGTAAAGACGTACTTAAGTTCGGCCAGGCCGAATCTTTTATGCCATAACGAAATATGAAAAGAAGTAAGAATATTTCAGTCGAGTGATTGTTTGGCAACTCTGTTTTTAGCAGCCCAGCTGTTTTCGTGTTTTCATCTTTAAACATTGTTTTTCATCTTTAAACATTGAATTATATAGACAGTTCTATCGACTCAAATAAAGATTTCATACATTCATCTAATAATATGTGTGTTTTTTAATCAAATCCGAAAGCTCTTTAAAAATCACTCATACATACCATTACTTTTTGAGTAATGTAATATGGTGTGTAGACATACGCGGAGCAATTATAATCGCACAAACAAGAGCATTGGAAACTATACAGCACATACAACCAATAGATATCCGTATAAAGTATTAGGCAGCCCTCACCGCAAGACGTGATACGAAATGGATAAATCGAGACCACAAATCGTACCATCAGAAGATATTACAATCACTGGTCGGTCATATTCAAACAACGGAAAACTCCGACCGCATTTCTGAAGAGCGGTTTACAGCTACCTGTGATCCGTTTGTGCCAGACAGACGCTCCTGGGAAAATGGAACACTAGTTAATTTGCGAGTGGGAACCACCTGCTACACGGATGTTCCCAAGCTAGGAGGAAGGACTGGTCTGGGAATTTTTATTGATGAACCAAAAGTCGATCTTTACTTCTGCCTCCAAGACCATAACACGGTATTTCAAGCAGAAGTTCGAGCAATCACGGAGTGTATTAACTGGCTTAGTAATACCACAAAACCTAAATATGCCAACATCTTCAAAAATAGCCAAATGCCGATCAAAGGAACAACAAAGTCAAATCCGGCGTTAGACTGTAAAAGAGCGATAAATGATTATTTGCCATGGTCAACTGCGTATTTTCTAGAAATGAACGGGCAAACAGTTTGGCTTCAAAGGGCAGATAACTTCGAGTAATAAACATAGAAAATTGGAACCCTTTCGAAGCAACGAGCGCAACAGTAGGAGCAACTGCAATGATACTTTGGGGTGACCCAAATGAGGATAACACAAGTAATTTTCTGAGACTAAACAAGATCGATCGAAAGGTTAGCTTATAAGTGGATGACATTAGAGTTTGTCAAATGTCTAAAACTGGGCCACGTTTGATCCATTGTTATTTCTCATGTTGTTTTTTGTTTCTTCTCTTTTCATATATTTCCGATGCAATTTAACCTCATGGCGCCATTTAGAAGCCCTGATGAATGTCAATATTCTTGCTGGGTCGTAGCCCCGAATTTCCGTTAATGTCTGGAAATAAAAAGAGCCGAGTATCTTGTTTCTTCTTTTGCTTAGGGCAGGACCCTGACAAAGAAAATGATAACTGTCTTCCGAATAGTCAGCATCCCCCACACTATCTACATAAGTCATAATTTCTGATGCCGATTCTTACCATATTCTTTCCTAAGGAGTTATTTATGTCTCGTTACTACACCGATTACCACCCTTAGTTTATTGCTCTTCAACATTAGTAAGTGTTCAGAATTTCACGATTCTTTTTCGTCCCAAAGTAGTTTCGTCTGTTCACCGGCTGCCGAGTTGTTCCACCGTCTGTGCCATTTCTCCCTGCTCTTTTCTTTGATTCTATAAAAATAGTGAGACAAAGGGTAAAACATGCGGATCATCGCCCCCTGTAAGGCGTGCCCCGTTCTTACCTAAAACATCTTCTTTTTCGTTTCCCGGAATATCTTTGTGCCCTGGCACCCAGCACAGAGTAATTTTAGCTGTTCTGTGAGAATCAGCAATTCTTTACGACAGCGGCTGACTACCTTTGACCTTATATCCGATCCCCTTAGTGCCTTTATTGCTGGTGCACTATCAATGAAAAAAGCTGATATAGCTGCTGTATAACGTTCTCATGGTTATAACTTCAGCAGCTTTTAAAATTGCGTATATCTATGCTTGAAATATACTACATTCATCCATTAGTTTGTAGAAAGAACCCCCGAATGTTTAGATCCTTACAGAAAATAGTACTGCCTGTGCCGTCAATCATTTTTGATCCATTCGTATAGAAGTTTCATTTTCCCTACTTTATATTTTGCTCTTTCCAATCCTCAATTGAGGGAATAATTGTAGTAAATCCTCTTCTATGAAGGTCTGACACAGTCAGTAGTCAGACCTTCATAGGTGCGCAAAATTAGCCGACCTAACAAATAAAACAACAAATTTGGGAAAATTTCTTTTTATTTCTCAACATAATATCATTTTAGCTAATATCAAAAAGCTCGTAGACTTTTTCCAGCGATTTTCAATAGCTTCGACACCCTGTTTATAGTAAGAACTATATAACTCCTGAAGACAGCCATCAACCGCAATCTCCCCCTCTTCATTGCTGGTAAATCTTTTTCCGCCGAGCCATTTTTTCAAGTTTGGAAACAACAAATAATCCGAGGGAGCTTAATCTGGCGAATAAGTTGGGTGCTAATGCAATTCATACTTTAATTCATTGATTTTGGTCAATGCAATAGTGGATGAGTGAACTGGCGCATTGTCTTGATTATGAGCAAACGCCACACCCAACATGTCATGTCGGCTAATTTTGGGACCGCCCTCGTATACATATACCTTTCTCCCCTAAAGGCAGGTTAAAATAACAAGCATTTTTTGAGGAATATCATCGGATGTTTATTGCTGTATGTCGTCAATAATTTTATAATTTCATTGAAATATATTACTTGTAGCTCCAAAGAAAAAAGTATAAAATGTTAAATCACTAGATCTCGGTGGCCAATTGTGATGGCCTCTTCGAAAATTCACAGTGTCAGCAATATATTTATTAATCATTGTTATAGCGCAATACATTCACCGTAACAGCTACTTAAGCCTCATTTTCGAAAAAATGAAAAAAAGGTAGAACAAAAACGGCTCGAAACAGACACCCAGATGCACGAGTTCGATTCTTCACAGCACTAACTTGTCCCAACAGCTCAAATTTTTCCACCAGTTTCGGGTGCTTCACAACGACCTTCAGTTTTGTGAAATGGAACCCCGAAATTTCCACCATTTTTGTAGCGAATTTTAAAAATTTCACTGCGTTTTTGAAGCGGTTATCGTTCAGTTTTTCGAGGAGGGTCAATAAATCTGTGATAAATCTGTGATTAAAATTGGAAAATAACATTTTATTTTTCAACATAGTCTCCCTTGACCTCTATATATTATAGCTCCAATTTTTTTATGCCTTCCTAAGATTTGAATGGGTAAACAAAATTGGCATTCGTTTGTGAGATGATGCCATCGCTGAATTCAAATCCCTTTCCGCCGAGCCATTCCTTCAGGTTTGGAAACAAGCAATAATCACTCGGGGATAAATCCGGAGAATAGGCCAGATGAGGGAGCAATTCGTAGCCTAATTCATGGATTTTTGCCGTGGAAACTGCACATGTGTGCACCCTTGCATTGTTGTGGTGGAAAATGCAGCCGTTATTATTCAAATCCTAATTAAATCGACCCAATAAGTTGGCTTAATATTCGTCATTGATTGTCTTACCCTTTTGAAGGTAGTCAATGTGGATTACACCACTTGCTTCCAAAAAAACGGTCGTCAGCTTGGCGATCTTTGGCATTATTTCACTCCGATAAACCCATTGTTTTTACTGCTGTTTGATTTGTTGTGTGGTAGTGGTGTATCCACGTTTCGTCCAGGAATACGAAACGGCGCAAAACTCTTCCGGCCAAATACTCTTGAAATGTTATCACAAGATTGCGTTTATGATAGATTGTGAGCAAACGCGGCACCCATCTGGCGGAAAGATTTCTCATACCCAAGTGTTTATTCCATATTGAAACCACTGAGCCATTTAATTTGCCTATGGCTCCCACAATTACTTGTACAAATCAAGACTTAGGCGACAAGCTATCAGGTCTGATTTAAGAGCCACGAGGCCTGGCCTCCGCATTCAATCTTTATTTCTTTTTTACATGGAGTGACATTGTGAGACCCGGCCTTGCATCTCGCGATAAAAATCATGCCTAACGCGGGCTATATTTTTAGAAGGACGCAACCATGCCTGATAAAAACGGGAGAAGGAAGGCAGAGTGTAAATTTTTTTGCAAAAACTTGAAAGAGGTGAACGAAACATATCGATATATGAACATATATCGACGGTGGTTGTTCATGATTCAATTAGACTGCTCACCATGAAGAACGACTTTTCTCTGACATATTTTAGAAGGCGTTAGACATGTTTGAAAAGAGACGGGAACGGGAGGCACTGTTACTTTTTTAGAAGCGACAAAATACACATTTTCCAGGCCTTCCAAAAGAAGGTAATGGAAGCCCTTCTAACAGGCCTGGACCATTTTACCTCTGGGACCATATCTTGAATTGTTTCGAGTGTTGTAGGGACCTCAACTGGGCCTCCACAACGTTCCGAGACTTCCGTACTTGTACGACTACAATGAAACTCAGTAAACCACTATTTTAACATTGAAATTGATGGTGCACAGTTCCCATAGTATTTATCCAGCTTAGCCTTGTTTTGGGTGATGGTTTTTCTGCCGAAAAAACTAATGTTTAATGAGCACAAGAAATTTACTTTTTTCCATTTTCTTCTCAAATCGCGCATTTGTTTGTTATCAATGGCTGTCAAGCTTATAATAATTTTGACAGGAGTCAGCTGACATATGTATTTTGACAAGATCAGTGTTGCCCTTTCAGTTAAGAGGCGGGACATTCAAAAAGTCACGGACTTATTGATGGAGTACTTTTTACTTCTCATCTGTCGAGTAGTGGCAGCTTGAGTCATGACAACTGTTAAAATTGCTGGACATTCAAAATGAAATCAGTTATTGGAAGACCCTTTATATTAAGACACTATTACCGGACAAATTTTCCCTTTAAACGTATCAGTACATTTCCTTTCGTATAAGAAATATTGAGTTATGTACCTATACTTATGACCGCCACTGTGCATGTGAGTCACACAGGACGCAAGAACGTGTCTCAGATTGAGATGCGAGAATAGTTGAAAGAGCACAGGAATTAGAGGAGCATATTTGGTTTTCTCGGCCTATGGATATGTGAGTGAGTGAGTGGCGATGAGTGTGCGTGTGACTATGAGTATGAGAGTGTTGTGTGTAGAAAATAAATAAATAGAAATAGAAATGCAAACGAAATGAAATAGAATGGAATGAAATGAAAATAATATGGGTGGTAAACAACAAAATACGGACACACAGACACACACGCACGTACTCACTCACACTCTCTCACACTCCACAACATTTACGAAAAAGGCTTTGACTCTTTGGCTCCTTGTTGCTGTTGAATGAATGAAAATTGCTTTTAGTCGTCGATGTTGTTATTTATTTAGATGTGTGCTTGTTGTTGTTGGAGATGGCACAATTGTTATTGTTGTTGATGTTGCCGTTGCCGCTTCTGTTGTTATCTTAGTCTTCTTCTTATTCAGTTCCCACTGATTCTTCTTCTTATTTAATGCAGATACGTGTGTACTCAAGTGTTAATAGAAACTCGTTGTCTATTGTCTTTTAGAACCCCTTTTCTGGTCTTTATTATTTTGTTTTTATTTTTGGCGGCATCTATGGCCTCTTACACTGGTCCAGAACACACAAACACATCCAACACCAACAAAACGAACGGTTTGGGCAAGTCTTTAACTTTTTGTTTCCGTTGAACTCGTACAAAACGTCAAAAGAAAAGTTTAAAACTAACATGTCGATAATTCACTTAAAAATTTAAGCTAATATTTAGGCCATTTTTAAGTACATATTTGTTTGGCTCCCAAATGACTGTATCACTAGGGTGGTTCTAAGTTGTAGACTTTGACGGAATGAGTGAAAAATCCTTGAGCGCCATAGGACGTCTCTTTTGTGTTCTATGGTATCGTGTGATTTTTTTTACATCACAATCGCATAATTCATGTGTAGACTTAACCGATTTTAAGCGTTATTAATTTTCGATAGTTGCCAGTGTGAAGTTCTACATTTCGATACATTCATTTCAAATAAGTCGAAACAGGTAGTTTTTTGAGAGTAGCGATTCAAATATTTAAATTTGTATGAATTTCTTGGTAAAGCTTAATTTGCATGAAATTTAGTGTTTAACACTAAATTTTGATATTTTGGTCAAACAGACTTTTTTCCATACATATAACTGATAGATATATTCCTAAAAATTTTGCACTTTCAGAAAAGACTATATCTGTTCCATTTATCCGAGGTGAAGCGTCCACATGTGTGGCATTATTCATCCTAGTGAAGAGAACCAATTCTGTCTTGTTTGGGTTAACGCCCAAACCGCTGCTTCTGGCCCATCTAGCCAACTTCTTCAGGGCCACCTGTAGGATGGATGTCTCTGAGGACGTTTTCGAATTTGCCATTCACTGCGATTGCCACGTCGTCCGTATATGACACGACGTTGCAGCCACAACGTTCTAGACCTAGCAGGATTTCACTTACCGCTAGGTTCCAAATTAGTGGAGACAGTACTCCTCCTTGTGGGGTCCATCGGTTTACAAACCTTGTTAGAGTTGTGGACCCAAGACATGCTGTTAGCAGACTTTGAATTAGTCTAATCAAACTAGAGTTAACTTTTAGATGGGACAGTGCCGCAATTACTGCATCTGAGTGAATGTTGTTAAAAGCCCCTTCTATGTCAAGAAACTCCACCATGGTGAATTCCTTGAAATGCAGGGACGATTCGATAGTGCTCACAAGTTCGTGCAGGGCTGATTCTGTAGGCTTCTCCTTATTGTAAGCGTGTTGGTTCACCGACAGGAGTTTTATACCCAGGTTTCCCCTAATGAAATAACCTAAAAGTCTTTCCAGACCTTTCAATAGGAAAGAGGATAGGCTAATTGGTATGAAGTCTTTTGGCCTAGTGTGATATCCTCCCCGCTTTAGGTATGAATACCACTTTGGTATCCCTCCATCGATTCGGGATGTATGAAAGCCTGATACAGCCTACATAAATTTTCTGCAGCCAGGGAATAATGTACTTCAACGTTTTCTGCATTTATGCTGGAGTGATGCCGTCTGGTCCAGGTGTCTTGAAGGGTTCAAAGCTGTTAATAGCCCAGCTTATTCTGGATCTCTCAGTCAACAAGCTGGCAACGCTCGTAGTCCACTAGCATTCTTGTTGATCTCGGGTTCTGTTGGTGAGTTCCCCGGGAAATGTGTGTCGAGCAGTATATTCAGCGACTGCTCGCTATTTTTTTGTCCAGTTATTTGCCTCATCCTGCAAGTAACCCACTGTACAGGGTGAAGCTGATAGTATTTTACTCAGCTTTGCGGCGTCGGTGACCTTTTCCACTTCGCCACAGAAGGTATACCAAGAGCGTCTTTGCGCCTTCCTAAGCTCCTTCTTATAGATCTTCAGTTGCTCTTTATAGACATACCAAACTTTAGCGACCCCAGTAGATTTAGCCTAGTTGAATAGCTTGCTGCAGGTCTTTTTATAGCCGTTAGCTCAAAAGTCCACCATTGTGGTTTAGTTTTACCCTTGTACCTTGTTTTTCGACAGGCTTCTTCAAGGGAACTATTGAATGATATGGTGATATGCTCTGACCAGATTATCCAGACCGGCTTTTTCATTCGGTTCCTACAGAAGTTTGGAGTTGAGGACTTTCTTGAAATCCTTCTCATGCAGGTGCCACTTTGTCTTCCTCACATTTCTGTGGACGGCAGGTTTAGACGCTTCAGCGAGTTTGAACTCAATATAATGGTAATCTTAGAATGAGTGAGCCGGTCAGTAGCAAACGTTATGTCTAGTACTTCTTGTCTGTCTTTAATTGTAACGGTCGGTTTATTACCTATGTTACAAATACTTAGGTTGGTAGTTAGCATGAAGTCAAGCAGCGAATCACCCCTATTGTTTATGTCCGTACTACCCCAGATAGTATGATGAGCGTTCGCGTCTGCGCCAATAATCAGCTCGACCTCGTCAGACGTTGCTTCTTCTACTACTTCCAATATATGCGATTACCGATCTCCAGACTAGCAGATGTTTGGTCTTTACCACTTAAATTAGCCAGGAGAAAGATACTTAGATCTTTCCTGGCCTAAATGCAGGTTCTTGGAGTGCCTTCACAATTGGCCACAAGCAGTTTAAAGTTGGGTGTTCTGATACCGCACACCCTTCCTCCCACTTTGTAGGGCTCCTGTATTAGGACGATGTCTACTGAACCTGTGGACAGGCGCAGCAATAGAGCCGCTGAGGCTGATTTAGGGTTAATCTGTAGAATTCTTACCATCATTGGTAATTGACAGATTAACATCCACCCCGACAAGGGTGTTATCGAACTCTTCGTCCGTATAATCGAGAAACGTGTCCCCGCCAGATGCGACAAAGGGTCCGGAGACTCCCCTCAGCCCCTCTGTGTCAGAAGTAGAGCTTTCGTCCTCAGAGAAGGACGCTACAGATATTCTGTTAGAGTTGGAGTCACCAGAAAAAATGGGCGTGGATACCTCCGCACTTCCAGAAAGCCGTGTATCAACCACGGTGGACGACTCACCTTCCGCAGTGGGAGCTACATATATCCTGCTAGACTATAGCCTCAAAGCCATATTGTAGGGTTGCACTTGTACGTTGTATATGAGAGGTGGATTCAGCGTTAAGGATCATATTGACCTGCCGCTTTTTACCATCGGCCTCACCCACCTTGCTGATTCTCCAATTCTGGGCCGGCAGACCACGATTGGAATCCTTTATTATTTCTTATATGTCAGCCGGGTTGGAGGGCTCTTCTGGTGATGGCTCTAGAGTGACTGGCATTTCTCTACGGACATCGAGGTAAGGTCTATAACAGTCATCACTCGACTCTCCTTCGCCACTTCATTGAAGGGCTTGGACAGGACACTCTGTTGATGGTGACATTAGGGCCTCTTGCCTTTTTCGAGGGCAGGGGTTCATCAGGTGATCTGATTCTTTTGACTTTATTAACACAACTGAATTTGTGGCTCTTTCAGCCGGCTCATGTAAGTGACGCTTTCTGTTTTCTTTCTGGTAAGAGCCGAAACCCCTGAGCGCTTTTCGGTGCTCACTGTGCTTCCGTTTTGACGGTCGGACATGACGGGGGGGGAATTTCACCGTTTTTGGTCAAGACCAACGGACGGACAGTAGGACAATTGGGGAACCCTTCTCCATCGGAACACGAAGGCATCCCCGGCAAGGAATTTATTTATTTTTTGTCTGTATATTTTTTTTGCGATTGCGTAATAGGGATTAACTACCCGCTCTGTGATAAACACGCCCGTTCACTACGACTGATCAGCAACGACTAGTGTATAACAATCATCAGTATTATGCCTGACAAAATTTTTCTGGCCCTTAAAGGTAACTACATGGACATGTACATACCATTGTGAAGTTACCACCAAAAATCATGTCCCAAAAATAAAACCAAAAACAATAAAAACTCAGCTCCAACAAATTTGATCACAAAAACTGGACTACCTGATATATTCATCAAACTTAAAACCACACAATCATTGTGTTAACCTAAAAAATCCCAGACCATAACATTATTCAAAGGATTTAAATAATGCCTGAATAAACTGTTATCTCAGCATACTAGATCCTTTAAATTTGAGGACCACCAAAGTGAATAGGATTATTTCGCCATCAAACCTTTTTCATGCCGACAAAGCATCTCGACACTTTAGAAATATTAATTTGACGCCCTCTCGCAATTAACATAATTTAATAATTTTAAACAAGGATATCTTCGTCATAGTCGGTAGTTGAGGAAACGAACACTGTTATTGTCCTGCGCCCCTCTCCATGTTCTTTCTTCGAGCCTAAGGGAGGCGCCAGCCATCTTCCCCATTAAGATTTTTTGTGTCATACACGTGATTTGCATTTTTCACTGGCATTTTACTTAGTTTTTTTTCATTGGTCTGTCTGGCTGTAAAAATGTAATACTAAAATTTTTTGGTTGTGTTTTTTTTCATTTAATAGAAGTCAGCATTTCTTTTTGTTTTATGCTGCGTGACTTCATCTGCACAGCTGTACTACGACTTTCTAAACGTTTGTCCTGAACTGAACAAATAAGCACTAATCACTGTGTCGAAACCATGTACGACGCCATGACATTTTTATTGATTCATCCCGACCAAGCCTACTGGCTATTCCAATATTGTCATCTGTCTGGCTAAAGGCCAGAGAAAACTCCAGCGCAAATATTCTGTTTATCCAGAAAAAAATGGACACGAAAGTTTTCCGCCGGTTTCCAATGTCAACTCTCCATTGGCGAGGCAGGTTTTTCTTTTTCATTTATTTCTGGAAATATTATCACAACATTTGTTGAGGTGACCGTTGTTGGTCACTCATCCGTAAGTACAGATATTATGGAACACTGTCGGCAAATAAACTTTTATTACTTATCTCATTACATTTTCTCTTACCCATTTTCAAGGACTTTATTTCTCTGCAGATTACATTAAATTTGCTACAACAATTACCACCGTCATTTGTCGTTGGATATTGGATTCCTGCGAGAGTGTCGTAAAGCTCTCATGAGCTGTGTATCCATTACACAGGTTAACATTTAATAGGTTGCCGCATTTCGGTAAATTGATTTAAGGTAATTCGGCGTAGGGAATATACATATAGAGGCAAGGATCTTTTCCTTCTGTACCTGTTAAAGCTGATTAAATGGCTCCGAATACCGAACATACCATAGCTCTCAAACTAGTTTAACCCTCCAAATTTTGCAACATAAAAGATTAGTGGGTAATCCGAAAGGGTTATTCAAAGGATTTGGCCTAAAAATTGCGATCAATGCTTTGGAATATGTATACTTGATGTTCTCTTATATTCCTTAAAAATCGTCATTAAATAGGTAAATTATGGTGGCGGACATGAGTTTTACTAAAATCAATTAGGGCCTGTGCATGACTACGGCCTAGATGCTCCTCATTGGATCAAACCAATCTGAGTGGCACACTGTTTGCTCAGTACAGGTACAAAAGTCAGGGAGACTTCCGAACTTTTTGACGTGTTCACCAATTAGACAGTGCGGGATTAATACAAACTAGGAAAATGTCTTTCTGTCCAGTGACACATATCATGATCTTCAGATCTTCTACGGTCGGAATGCGGCCATGTCTCCCTTAGGATATGGTGGCAGCCAGAGTTAGGAGCTCACATAGATCAATTGAGGTCCCTAGTGTTACCAGTTACCCCTCATTGCAACCAACCTGTTTGATACACAAGGTTAGCAATAATACGAATATCAGTACCGGCATGATCTTTCAGACTTCCTAGAAAGGCCGACCCCAGTACATCTCGAGGTCGATTAATACAAACTAGGAAAATGTCTTTCTGTCCAGTGACACATATCATGATCTTCAGATCTTCTACGGTCGGAATGTGGCCATGTCTCCTTTAGAATATGGTGGAGGCCGGAGTTACCAGCTCACATAGACCGATTGAGGCCCCTAGTGTTACCAGTTACCCCTCATTGCAACCAACCTGTTTGATACAAAAAGTTAGCAATAATACGAATATTCAATGCCAGTTCTCGCTTTGAATAACGACGTCGGGATGTACTAATGTAGACAGTAGGCCGGGTCGATTTGTGGGGAGGCAAAAAAAAAGTCGCCATTGCTCAGTGAAAATCGTATTCTAGGGATCAAAATAAGAAACTTTGCCGAAGGATCCATACCTCTAAAAGGAATTCTGATGTCCCGGAATTTGGGTAGAACTTTTGGGTAGGGGCAAATTTTGAAAAATACCACTTTGACCCATTTAGAGTGCTCCAATCGAGTCCAAATGTATGACCGACCCCCACTAACTTTGGAGGCCCGACCCACACATGCCAGTGGCACACCCCCTGGAACCCCCTGGGGGTTCCATACATTTGGACTCGATTGGAGCACTCTAAATGGGTCAAAGTGGGATTTTTTCCGGGACATCAGAATTCGTTTTAGAGGTATGGTTCCTTCGGCAAAGTTTCTTATTTTGATCCCTAGAATACGATTTTCACTGAGCAATGGGCGATTTTTAAATCGACCCGCCCTAGTAGACAGTCTTTTCCTATCTAGTGTGTGGAGATATTTTGACCTTCTCAGATCGTATTGTAGACTACTTTGTCTACCTACCCTACATGTGTTGATTTTTGTCCATCTCTCATTGGGCTGCCAGACTGCCTCTTGCCTAAGCCAAAGCTTACAGATGCACCAATATATGCAAATTCTACGATAATTTTTAATGTCGTCCTTTCCTAAAATTCATGTGCTTTGTAGTTATCCGGGAAATCCGTATGCGGAGATACCCATATGAGGTATATGTTAAACTGCTCAGCCATCTCTTTAATAGATGTGCGAAAATCAAGTCCTGTATGTGAATTTAGGGATGCAATTAGAGTGATCAAAAAACCGGTTTTTTTGAAAAAATAAAAAACCGGTGGATGGTTTATTTAAGTTATAAAAAAACCGGTGGACGGTTTTTTTCTTCGAAGAAAACCGGGGAAACCGGTAGAACCGGTTTTTTCGGCATAACAAAACAGTATGGAAATTGCCGTTTGAAAAACATTTTCCTTTTTAAGAACAAAAAAGGCGATTTTTTAATATTACATTTTTAAAAGCGATGTCTTCTGATCAGGAATCTTGCACCAAATTTAGTCCTGTTGGATAGTAGTTATGAGTTGGATTGTGATGAATATTGTCATTTGAGTCAAACGGTCCTTTTATCTCATACTTATAACTAATTAGCTATTGTATTAAAAAACATTTTCCAAAAGTGTTATCGATAGTCTTTTCTTCAACCTTTTAAAAAAATTAGCAAATATATTTTCATTATTTTTTTTGCAAAATTAAACTTTTTTGAAATTTTGGTAAAAACCTATGTTTCAATTTTTAATTTTTTTGCTCAAAAGAAAGCTTAGATCATTTCCTTTAAAAGCTTTGTGACCTATTAATGGGACGGGACCTGTTGATCTATCAAAATAAAAATAAACCTCTGAAAAAAATTAACGTTCAACCAAACATTTTAGCATTATAGATGGGAAAAACAACCGTTTGACAAAAATGTCAATATTTGACACCCTCCAACTCGGAAAGTCCTTAACCGATTTCGTTGGAATTGTGTCACATAACTACTATCTGATAGGGCTACTTGGTGCAATTTTCATCCAGACAGAAGACATCCCTTTTAAAAATTAACCCACTTGACATGAAATTCCCCTTATGTAGTTCAGTCAAGAAAATATTAATATTTCGGGGTATTAAATAGAATATTTAATAGAGGTACTAAATCTTTATACATATATATTTTATATACACACTTTAGTGCAGGTGGGTATATACGAGTATATAAATATATAAGAGTAGACTAGTGTATACTCTTATATATTTATATACTCGTATATACCCACCTGGTTTACCCAATTGAAATTTTCTTACTTGTTTTTGTTTCGGTTTGGAAGTGGGAGAATGCGTTTACTTTTCACATAACTTCTGCGCGTATGAATCATTTATTTTCTTTAAATTTTTGTAATTTGTATAGAAATTGGTGAATGGCTTCGTATTCTAGCAAAGTTGCCGAGTCTTTTTAGGCCATATAAGGAGATCTTTCATATTATTATCTTAATTTGTGATATTTTGTATATAAAGTTGTAAATAATTTTTAATATTTTAGTGATAATAAAAAACCCGGAAAACCGGTGGAAACAAACGAAAAAAACCGGTTGCACCGGTTGTTCGAAATTCATGATTTTGAGAAAAACCGGGGACGGTGGCAGCAAAAAACCGGTGGGCCGGTTTATTTTAAACCGGTTTTGATCACTCTAGATGCAATCTCCAGAGATTTAATGGCAGCCTGTCGATTCGAGTAAATGACGTCGCCAGTGTTGGACACTATATTGGGACTCAGCCACTTGGTAACTGTTTCGGCTAGATATTCACTGCAAGTATCTGGTAGTCTTTGATCTGTATTAAGACTAAGTTCTTCTAAGCCAACTTTCTCATTAGGTTCTGTAAGTCTGTATTCTGTCGTCCCAAACTTCTTCCCGAAGTTGTATGACGCTGGTATACGTAGTATGTTCAAAAAATATCGCGAATTTTGTATTTTTTCAAAATTTATTCATGAATATCTATTTTGTCCCCTCCAAAGTAATTCCCCTCGGATATAATATACTTCTGCCAACGTTTTTTTTCAATCCTCGAAGCACTTCAAATAATCATTTTTGTGATCTTGTTCAGCTCCTCCTTCGATGCCGTCTTTATCTCCTCAATTGTGGCGTAGCGTCGTCCTTTCATGGGCCTTTTCTGTTTTGGGAACAAAAAATAGTCACAGGGGGCTAGGTCAGGGGAATACTGTGGCTGCGGCACAATTACTGTAATGTTTTTGGCCAAATATTCGCGCAGAGGCAACGATGTGTGTGCATGGGCGTTATTATGGTGCAAAAGCCAGTTTTTGTTCTTCCACAAATCCGGGCGTTTTTGGCGGATTGCTTCGCGCAATTTGCGCATAACTTGCAGGTAATATTCGTTATTGACCGTACTACCCTGTGGCAGGAACTCATAATGCACCACGCCCCTGCAATCAAAGAAAACTGTGAGCAAAACCTTTACATTCGCCCGAACTTGGCGCGCTTTTTTCGGTCTTGATTCATGCGGCAGCTTCCATGGGGATGATTGAGCTTTAGTTTCCACGTCGTAACCATAAACCCATGATTTGTTACTAGTTATGACCCTCTGGAGCTAATTTGGGTCGTCACGGACCGAGTTCAACATCTCCTGAGCAATGTTAACGCGATGCAGTTTTTGGTCCAAATTGAGCAATTTTGGCACGAATTTCACGACCCGACTCATGTCAAATCATTGGTTAAAATCGAATGGCACGAGCCAATCGATATGTTTAGATCCTCAGCAACTTCTCTAATGGTAATTTGTCGATTGGCCAATATTATTTTATTCACTTTATCAATGTTTTCGTCTGTTGTTGACGTGCTCGGGCGTCCGGCACGCTGTTCGTCCTTCGCATCTGCTCGGCTCTCTAAGGACATTTTGTACCACCGATAAACGTTGCTTTGGTCCAAGGTAGCTTCATCATATGCCACAGTCAACATTCAGAATGCGTCAGCGCACTTTATTTTGTTTTTCACACAAAATTTGATGCAGATTCTTTGATCCATTTTCTGAAATAGATAAAAATCGAAGACAAGTTAAAACACATCCAAGCACAACAGCTGCCAAAAATTAACTAAACATTCAAAATGGCCGACCTTGACAGAATAAGTTAGGGACATGAGTACCAACATAACCAACAAAAATATCAAAAATCAAATACACGTAGCCTGCGGAAATTAAAAATTCCCGATATTTTTTGAACATACCGTATAGTCAGGGTTACCATAACCTTTTTTCGGAAAGGAGGACTTTTGTGTCAGAAAAGGAGTACATTTGTAACATTTACAAAGAGAGTTTGAAACTTTCGGAGGACATTTAAAAAATACAATTTCCTATGATAATGATTTGTAGAACAGTTTGTATTTTATAGCGCTTAGATGCCAAATCGGAGGACTATAATTAAATCTGAACAAAATTGTTCTCAAATTTGTCAAGGTTTGTACTTGAGTGCTACATTTAAATCTGAGCAGATTTACACCAAATTCGACAATGTGGGCCCATGGATCAAGACACTCCATCCTGCTTAATTTCAAAGTGATTGGATATGAAAAAGGTTATGTGGCGCTAAAAGGCCAATTCGGAAAGAAAATGTATATAGAGCCTATATCTAAATCTGAACCGACTTTATCTAATTTCTTCCCAGGTATGAAGACGCCCTTATTGTCAATTTTCAGCAAGATCGGAATGAAAGTGCGACCTGTACATAAGGAACAATTTTAAATAAACAGAGAGACAATCGGAGTACTTTAAAGTGGGTCTAGCTCCAGTATTTTTAGTTGTTAATTATAATAAATAAGTGAAGCGGCGTTAAGATCTGACAAGCCGAATACCCTACACCATAGATTGCATGTCAACTGTTTTCTGATTCTTTGAAATTTGTTGAGTTTCTTGCGTTAAGAAGTAACATCTTGAGGTACCTTTGTGTGGGGCTATATCAAAACATGGACCTGTGATGGCCATTGTTCATCTGAAGGGTTCAGGATATACATACTCCCAAATTACCAATTTCAGTTCGACCAGTTGAAATTTGCGGTCTCTATGGCGTTAATAACTCAAATCGGGCAGAAGATGATAAAAATTTATCGATATTGCTCATTTTCAATCCCAAGTTACCTGCAGCTATAAGAAGTATCTGTACAAAATTTCAGTCATCGTGATCAATTATTGTAGTACTAACTTTGTACTAAGACTTTGTACTAAGACCACATGAGAATTTCACTGTTTGTGAAAAATTTTAATTTGTAACAAAAGGAGGACAAATCCATCATTTTTGAAAAAGGAGGGAGGACGGGAGGACACTGGTTAAAAAGGAGGACATGTCCTCGCAAAGGAGGACGTATGGTAACCCTGCGTATAGTCCACTAGATCGATTACCGTTGCATCGCTTTCATTCCTCAAAAATCGTCATTAGGTATGTATATTAGAGTGAAGGCCAGGAAGATCCATATAACTTAGATCTTTGAGATTCTTTGCGTTGTCATGGCATTTATGTACCTTATAGAAGCCAACCAGTAGGAAGCTGTGAATGATGGATGTCGATTAGGGATGTAACGAATATTCGCATCATTTTAACATTCGCTTTCGCATTCGCAGAAACCATCTTTGGATTATTCGCTTTCGCATTCGCTTTCGCAAAATTGTATTTCAGTATTCGCTTCCATTTGTTAAAAGTGTTATATCTTCTTATTTGGTTCACACATTTTAAAGATATTAATACCATTGAAAAGCCTTCCACTTCTCTTCAAAACAGCTGAAAAATATGTAAAAATATGGAAAACATTCGTAATACTTGAATATCCGGGAAAAGTATCAATTTAGTTCCTTAATTTTGTTGGTACTAAAGGGTCAAACTATTATTCGCATTCGCTTTCGCAAAAATCCATATTTCAATATTCGATTTCGCATTCGCTTTCGCTAAAGTCACTTTCGTTACATCCCTAAAGTCGATAATGGTAAGTTGTTTGTTCTGTACAGGGCTGGAACTAATTTAATGTTGTATACATTATATTTTCTGCAAATCCCCGCAGTTTCTATAAAAGCCACTGAGACTGCCCACCTTTTTGTCGCGGTCACACAGTGTGGGATCAGGATTAACAGTGACTAGTTCTTTCTGCCTAGTGATTTATTTTCCATCCCAGGCGTGATTGTAGCCAGGTCTGCAAAGCCTACCTAGCTCAGCCCACCTGTGGATGGTCAGTCTCAGTTCATCATGCCTGAGCAACAGCTTTCACATGTCTAGTGGCGACAGGCACTAGGAGCGGCAGTGATGTTCTGCTCTGGTGTAACTACTCCCGCTCCTAATGGATACACTCAGACTATTACAAACTTACTCTCCAAAGTAGTGGTCGCAACAAACTTTTCCCGCCAAATTTAAACAAAAATCTTGAACCAATTTTTGGTTCCGGGACAGCGGTGGTTTTTGGTGCTCCTTCCGGTGGTGATATTGTTTCCCACATCAGACCTTTAAGTGGACAAGGAAGGCCTAATTCGTAATATCCTGAATCCTGGAGATATTTTGACCTTCTGAGGCCGTATTGTGACCATATAGGTCTAGTTGCAGATAAACAAAAAATAAAATCCTAGGGAGCTAAATCTGTCGAATTAAGTGTGTGTTAAAGCAATTCGAACTTTAATTCATTGATATTAGCCATCGCAATAGTCGATGTGTGAACTTGTGCAATGTCTTGATTGTGAGCAAACGCGGCAGCCATATTGCGCACAGCTTTCTCATTATCCAATTTTCAGACATTATGCGATGTATAGCACTTTTTGAAATGCCTATGAAGTTACGTTGATGAAGCTATGACCTCAAGTGCTGAAGCAGCAGCCGGACTCTTCTCCCATTTATAGCGATTCAGACTGGTTCCGGGGCATAATTAAGCTTATAACTTTCAAAGACAAATGGTCTATTCGGTAAACAAAATACTTAACTAATCACAGGCAACATTAGTCCATGATCTTGTGGTGTTTGTTAAAGATGACTGGTGGTCACAATGACCCGTCAATGACAAAATGCTTTTTAGGAAATAATTCTGTACCTTTTGTACAGTATAGGCGAAATTTTGCGTACTCAGAGTTCGTATACATATGTTCAAGATGAATTGCTGAATTGCAGGTCCTTAACGGATCGGGTCCTAGTGTACATGTCACCAACATTAAATTGAGTGGTTTTCTTTTAAATATTGACATTTTATGGCGATTTTGCAAAAAGGACTGAATTTCGGAGATGTGAATCTCCTCCTGACATTGATATTGAATATCCACCTATCAATTTATGGGAGGAAATGTACTAATTTTTGTTGTTTTGACAATTGCTTGAGCATTTAATTGGAAGCAGATATAGGATTTTTTTCTTAAGAGTCTTCGTTTGTTATTTAAGATAATTTGTTGGAATTTTTTGTAAAGTCTTTTAAGACTGAAAAATTACGTACAAAATGTTTTCTCTATCGATTTTAAAAAAATTGTTATACACAGTTTACTATTATATTTGTGGTCACTTTAATTCCGCTAAAAAATGGTCTACATACTCCTCATTACATGTTCTTTCGCGCCATATACAGACAACTATATGTCCTCCTTCGATTCTCTTGGACGGTACCCAACGAAATGTATCTGTGTTGAGCTTTATTTGTTACATTTATCTACAATGTAGACAGACAAACAACTGAAACGAAAAGACATCAATAAGGCATGTTTTGCAGAGTCAGAGTCGGGCAAATAAGCCACATTTGCTTGTATTGCAACCAAAAAGAACAAGAACAAATAAAACACACACAATACACAGTACAAATACATATAAACACCCCTAGAGGAAGTTCTGTAGAATAATAAATTTATTGGTTGGTTGTCTCTGTTCATTCGAATTTGCAATTGTCAATGAGCATAAGAGTCTGTAAAATCAAGTTGTAATTCTATGAATTTGGTAAAGTACAGTGAGGAACAACAACAATTAGTTTTTGTTAACAATATATATGTTTTCGATGTACTGCATATTATTATCTTTTAAAGCATTTTAATAAAAAAGCTACATTTTAAATTCTAGGAAAAGTAATATTAGAACGATTTGGGGATGTAATGGTAGATCGCTTCCATGTAGTGTACCCCGAGTAACGCCAAATGGTCTACCAAGTAGTAGTTCTACTAAATATATGCCCCTAGCACCGGGGTGTAATGCGACCTTGTGTCCATCGGTGTACGAGTATGGTTTGCAGTCTGGGGTAATCAACTGTATTTGTTCTGAGTCTTTATGATACCTGGGCGCCTCAGTGAGAAACAGGTGTTTCGCCACCCAGTCCTTACTACACTTGTGGGAACTATATGGATAACAACAATTTTCATATACAACAGACACAAAAACATACGAGGTAATTTGGGCTCTGAATCCAATCCCATCCAGAAGGAACCATAATGCTTCCGTGGAGCGATCGGTCTTCTGCAATCGTCCGACTGTCCGTCCGTTGGACTTTGCCAAAGCCGGCCACACCAAAACTGGTGAAAATGTGCTCCCAGTACTCACAACACGTGGTATGATGAGGGGCAATTGTCATGTCCGGCCGTCAAAACGCAGGCGCCATGAGCACCGGGTAGCGCTCAGAGTTTTGACGAAATTGGGGGCCGTTGAGATTTCAACTCTTACCGAAAAACAAAAAGAGTCACTTACCTAGGCTAAGGGCGTCATATATGTTTCCAGAGCCAATTTCCTGTCGGCTGAAAAAGCCACAACTTCAGCTGTATTAACGGCTCGTAATAAAGACAAAAAAATCAGATCACACCTTCCTTCGAAAAAGGCATGAGGCTATAATGTCTCCGGAACACTCAGGGCCTTCAATGACGTGGCAAAGGAGAGTCTAGTGATGACTGTTACGGACATAAGTGATATGGATGGCATCAATCCAAAGGCCTAGTGGAAACATGTGAAATGGACCACCATTGGCCAATGGCTCGCTGTACTTAGAGGGATGCCGGGAACTTCATCAATCTGTAACGATGAAGAATGGCATCAGGGGAGAGAAAAGCTTTTAGCTTACTGTGATTCCAGATCAGAAGAGTATAAGGTTGCTCTGAGTCGAGTGGGTGTGGTCTGGCCGTGCTGGATCCCAGTTGGATATTGTCGAAAAAACAACATTCTTAGCCACTCCAGAGTTACAGAAGAACCATCCAACTCGGTATGTCTATCCATAATTGGAGAATTAGCAAGATTAGAAAGCTTAATGCTGAATCCACTCACACTTACAAAGGGTAAATAGAACCCAGTCATATGGTTTCGACACTACCCGATATAGCTCCCATTGCGGAAGGTGAGGTATCCACCGTGGTTGAGACCCAGCCTTTGGAAAGTGTGGACTTACCCACGCCCATAATTTCTGGAGCCTGAGATTCTCACGCAAAGGCTGTTCCAGTGTTACACCCCTTTATCTGAGGACGAGAGCACGACTTTGGATGCTGAGGGGCTAAGGGGCTGAGAGAAGCATCCGTTAGATGCTTCTCAATTCCTTGAAGCATCTAACGGACGAGGAGTTCGATAACACCCTTGTTGTTGTAGAGGTTAATCTGTTGGTTACCAATGATGGCTGAATTGTACAGGTTAACCTCCAACACGCTAAAGCAGCTTCAGCGGCTCTCTTGCTGCAACTGTCCACAAGTGCAGTAGACATCGTCCTGATACTGAAGTCATACGTAGTAAGAGCGAAAGTGTGTGATATCAGGACGCCCAGCCTTAAGCTACCTGCATTTTGGCCAGCAATAATCTGACCACTTTCCTCTTGACTAATGCCAGTTGTAAATACCAAACAGCTGCTAGTTAGCAAATAGGTAATCGCTTATACTAGGTGGTTTCCAGTTACTTTCTCTACAGGGAATTAGTAGAAGGAGCAATGTCAGATGAGTGCGAGCTGACAATTGGCGCAGACACGAACGCTTATCAGCCTCTCTGGATTAGTACGGATACAAGCAGTAGTGGTGAGTCACTTCTTGACTTTATTTTAACTGCCAACCTAAATATTTGTAACAAAGGCAATAATACGAACCTTTACAGATAGAAACAGACAGAAAGTACTCGACGGCACGTTCGCTACAGACTCGATGTCAGACAAAATTTTTGGGAGGATGACTAATTACAATTAATTCTCAGTTCACCATTATATAGAGTACAAACTCACTGAAAAAGTACCTAAACCTGCCGTCCAGAGAAATGTGACATTCTGGATAAACCAATAGTTCAAGGTCGAAACTAAATGGTGGACTTCTGAGTAAAGGCTCGGATAAATACATATATTTACTAGTTCCTTTCACTCCTTTAGGGAGCATAGGGCCGTTACAAGATTGTTCCAATGTACTCGATCTTCTGCACGATGCTTGTCTTCATTCCATTGTATCCCTAGTTTGGATAGTTCGGCTTTTATTTGGCATCTCTAAGTGTGAGCTGGTCGACCCACTCGTCGGCTTCCCTGAAGGTTCCAATATATAGCTTGTCTGGCAATGCCATCCGCGGGCTTTCTTAGATTGTGACCGATCAAGGCCCATTTACGTTTCTTTATTTTCATATATCTTGTTTCGGTTTCAGTAATAAGTAGTTTTTAAGACGTAAAGCTTATTAGGCTATAGCGTCCGATACTGGTGATGGGGCTGCTAATATCTCCACCAGGCATGCAGATTATTTGCATGTATTTAATCATGCGTATATTGGCGTTATTCCGCCCATAACACTGTACAACAGTGAACAAATACACGGACTTGACAGTATAGGTTCAATTCTACTCTCCCTACCCTGAACATACCCTATACGAAAAAATACTAACATTTTTGGGGTACAATGAGATATTTAGGGTGCCTAGACACGTTCATATTGTATTGATATGTTCACAAAAGTTGTTCAGATTTACGTTGGCTACAATTTTGCCAAGAATTGTTAGTAAAAGTTATGCTGAGAAAAGTGAAAAAAAATATTTTTTTCTTCACTTTTTCAAAAAAAATACAGGAAAAAAATTTTTTTTCCCAAAAAATTTTAAGAAACTTTATTCAGCATATTCTTTGCTACATTATTGCCAAATATACTTAAGCGGTATCACCAAATCTGAATTAGTTGTTGGACAAAAGCTGATATCACCTTTTTCGAGGGGCCAACTGATTTTCAGAAACTTTGGAGGCCCATAAAAAAAATTGGTTACCAATTTCGCCAAACCGAGTATAGGGTTATACTTCCCTTTGTTAGCAGAATCGAACCTATACTGTCAAGTCCGTGTTTTTGTCAAAAAGTGTTCATTTGTTGCATAGTGTAATCGGTCGTCAGAGCCTCGATAGCGTTATGAGGGGTCACCAAGTCATGTTGGGCGGAGGGTGAGGTTGACATTTGGAAAGGAGTGGCTATGTTAACTGATACCAAATAGATCTATAAAGATCCACTCAAAATCTGTAAGAAGGAGCTAAGGATAACTCAAAGACGTTCTTGGTGCACCTTCTTTGTTGAAGTGGAAAATGTCTCAGATGCCGCAAGGTTGCGTAACATATTATCCGCTATACCCTGTACAGTGGGTTACCTTCAGGATGAGGTCAACAACGGGACCAAAAACAGCGTCGCTAGGTTGTAGACTGATGAATCCAGAATCAGCAGGGCGAGCTTTTACTCCAGCAGAAATCGCGTTACAGGTTAAGGTGCGTGTCTGCCGCAATGGCTTAACCGGGTGAAAATAATGCGTCTACCAAAACTCGCACACATAACCTATGCTATGCATGAGTACCAATCAATTCAGTGTTCATGTTCTTATTCCCACGTCTTTGGTTAAGAGCGGAGCCCATCTAAAACTCCTTACCATTCTTAGGTCATGGCACCCGCTTGATTTGCAATTCCACATCAAGCATGCGCTCTCCCAGCGAAGTTCCAGGGACTCCCGGCACCTGTGGTATCATACAATAGATTTTGGTCAGACATCATAGCCGAAGCTACTACCAGTTGGAACCGAAGAAGTCCAGGACTGTTGATCCATTTAGGATCACTGTCCAGTCCCTATCCTGGAAGTAGATCAATTTGATATAAGAAGTTCAAAATATCTCTTCCCCTTAGATAGGAAAAGACTGTCTACGTGAGTGTCAGTTATGAGGGGACACTGCCTGATTGGCGAGCACGTCAGAAGGTTGGGTATTGACTCCAAAGACTTCTGCAGATGCTACTGTCCCACATTGAGTTAACGACGTCTGGATATATTGAGGTCGGCCCTTCCAGGGAATTTAACTGATATTTCCAGTACCGATATTAGTACTATTGATATATTTTTATTTTAAAAAGGCTTGCTTCAGGGAGGGTAATCTGAGTCCGCGTATCACTAGGGACCTAAATTGGTCTATGTGAGCCGGTAAAAACCGCTGCCACCCTCTCACTTTAGTGGATGAGGATAAATATCATTTGCTACGGGCCAAAAGTGTAACACATGGAAGGATTGAGCTATGACCCCTAGTATATTCGGCGGAAATCAATTTTAACACATTTTAAGTAATTTGAGCCATGTTCGTCCGTCAGTCTGTTTGTCTTCCTGTTCGTCTGACTATGGACTATGGACTGATCAAAATGTTGTTTTATATTACATCTCTCACAAAGTAAGGGTAAAACTTAGTGAGGGTAAATCTTAGCAATTGATTAAACTTGTCATTTATATTGTAATCAAACATTTATTTTACAAATTATTATAATAATTTATTTTTTTTTATTTGCAGGTGAGTTTATTAAACCCCCAGCTAAATTTCTTGTTACCAAATAAATTGATGGGTAAGCTAAGTAGTAACCAGTTATATTTCGACCACCATTCGAAGTACAGGTACACGGGCATGTCAACAAAACGTATCGGTCTGCACACCTATCTCTCCGATGTTAAATTTTATATAAGCCTAAATTTGTGCTTTAAATTTAGGCTTTGTTTGCTTTGCTAGGTGAATTTTAGTCAACCCGAACGAACTTTTCTAAACAGAGAATGTGATTGGGAATCTATAGATGAATGTAATTCTGTTGTAACAGAAATAAATTGCAAATTTGCCGACATACTTAAAGACATTAGTCGAGGGGGCTCTGAATAATTTGGTTAAACGGGCCAGAAGCAGTGGTCTGTGCGTTAACCCAATCTATACATGTGGACCCTTCTCGGCTAAATGCAACTGAGGTAGTATTTTCGAAAAATGGAAAATGACCTTGTAGAATCCTAGACAGGAAATTGTACTTCAGACCTAATGTTTTGGAACGGTAAGGGAAGGCCAACGTCACTTTATATTCCTGTAGGAAAGCTGTAAGGGCACCTTAAAACCTCTCTCCAAAAATCGTCTATTGAATACATATGAGTAGCAGCAGCACGACCAATACTATTGTACGGTATTCAGGTTCAGAGAAATACCTGCATGAGCATCCGCGTAGGTTTTGGGGATTACAGCGACAGAGTCTATACAAGTCCCACTCCATCTACTGGCGTTTGCTATTGTAGCAAGGGAAGTTGCAACCACTTGGGATGTCTTATGACTATTATTTCAGCTTGATAGACACTGAAGGTATCTGGCAGTCTGAGAGCCATACCAAGACTCCGAAGCCAACCTTATCATTAAGCTTCAAAGCTTGGTATAAAGTTCACATGGTCGGTTAATTTAACACTGTATTGTAATATCCTCATGTGGCCGTAGTTCGTATACCTCCACTTTGATTGACAGTTCAATCGTAATGCCGCCTACTGGTAATATCATTGGGCAATAGATGAAGTAGGACTTGTGGAGACTCATTCGTTGTACATAGTCCTTGAAGCTCCGCTTATGCATATGCAGGCAGTTCTCTGAACTTTTGATGATTGGTTGGTAATGGATATTTTATTAGTTGCCGTCCACCACACCACAATGCCGCAAAACAGCATTGGGCGCACTACTGTTATATATATTCAATGGACGATTTTAGGAAAGAGGCCCCAACGCGTCCCTACAGCTTTCCTGCAGGAATATAATGCGACGTTGGCTTTCTAAGGGTTCACCATTAGATGTGATAGCGGCGCAATTACCGCATCCGAGTGAATGTTGTTAAAAGCTCATTCTATGTCAAGAAATGACACCATAGTGAATTCCTTCAAATGTAGGAACGATTCGACAGTGCCCACAATTTCGTGCAGGGCAGATTATGTATATGGACTTTCCCTAGTTGTAAGCATGCTGGTTCACCAACAGGAGTTCAGTATCCAGGTTTTCTGTAATGAAAGAATCTTAAAGTCTTTCCAGACCTTTCAGGAGGAAGGAGGATAGGCTAATTGGCCGGTTCTTGTGTGTGATATCTTTCCCGCTTTGGGCATGAATACCACTTTGGTTTTCGTTTATCGATTGGGGGTATATGAAAGCCTGATACAGATAGATATTAAAGAAATATATTCCTCCTTACTAATCCTTCAATTAGTTTAGGCTCAACAGGTGCTTGAATCGGTGAATCAACAGGTGCTTGAATCGGAAATAAGTGTACGTACTCGGTTTTTTCTTTTTATTAGGTAAATTGAATAATCAAATCAGACAGACGTGATTGGGTCTATTATAATGTCAACCAGGAGTAAACATTCTTGCATTCATGGCATTTCCAATTTTGTTATCACACAATTGATTTTGTTGATGTAATTGTGGACATGTGGAAAGGAGTTCTTCCTCTATGTCATTCGCCTGATTTTATCGGGCGTTGTTGTCGTGTATGATTGAATGTGACAGGAATTTCACATAAGCCAGGAATGTTATCGAGACAGGCCGATGATAAATGTATTGTGGCAAAGGATGACAAAATGTGTATTGTCTGTGGCTGGAATGACTTTTTTGTAATTTCATTGGTTGGTATATGGAATATAGATAGCAAATTATGTAAAATGGCATTACCCCTTATCAAATAAATATTTATAATGCCGTATGGGTTAGAGTGGCAGCCAGCTTTGTCAGTTCATATAGACCAATTGACATCCCTAGTGCTACAACGGGCTCAGATGACCTCCACCTGTTTGATAAATAAAATTAAGAATAGTGCGAATATCGGTTCCGGAAAGATCTGTCAGACTTCCTAGAAAGGCCGAGCCAATATATATATGGTGGGCAGTAACAAAGCAGATACTAAATACTCTCCACTTCCTCATTATCGCTACATCTTCTGTAGAAGACATTGGACTCAATTCCCAACCCCCTGGCTTGTTCGCCGATCAGGCAATGTCCCGTCTGAACTGGGCACTATCATATACTTATACAGTCTTTTTCTCTCTAGTTCGAGGGGATATTTTGAACTCCTTAGGTCGTATTTTGGTGTCGGTTTCTGTCCATCTCTTATTGTACCGCCTGATTGCCTAAGTCAAAGCTTGCATGTAAATAGTGGCTCACAAATATATACAAATTCTTGGACAATTTATAATATCGTCTCTATCCTAGCAAGTTCATCGGCTTAGCAGTTTTCCGTGATATAAATATGCACAGGGTACCAATATGAGATCTAAGTTATTCTGATCAACCTTCTCATTAAGAGATCTGTGCCAGTCGAGGCTTGTTTGTGAACTTAGGTATGTAGGCTTCTCAGATTTAATGGGAGCCTGATTGTACGAGTAAATGACTACGTCATTATGTTGCTATTGAGTCACTTGGCGACTTGCTTTTTTGTCATTTTTCGTCTTGATAAATACTGACGAAGATCATCCAATACCAATTTGTGGATTTTCGTAACCGTTTCTGGCGTGGACACCTAAACCGACGAGTAGGTTGTTCGTCATGGGAGCTCAGGGGGCCAACTTCATCTTACGTTGGGGACTCTCTCTCTTAAAATCATCCATTGGATATAAATCCAATCGACCAATACTGTTGTACGGCATTGTAGTATTGTGGATCGGACTGTATACCAAATGTGAATAACTTCGAGAGGATCTTTACCACTAAGATATCTGCCAGAAAGGAATGGTTTGGCAGAACTCCAGCTATTCACATAGCTTGAGGGGAAGGTTGGCTTTGGATGACACTGTAAATAGTTGAGATTTTTGTAACACACAGACTGATACTTTCGATGCTATCAAGCCGAAATAATGCCACGTCGCCAAGTGACTGAATCGCAACATAGTGATCTCCTCATTTACTCGGCTAGTTTGGCTGCCAATAAATCTCTGAAAGCTACATCCCTAAATTCACTAACAGCCCTCGACTAAAGCAGATCTCTTAACGAGATGGCGGGGCAGTTTAACATATACCTCATATTAATTTCTGGCCAATGAACTGCAAAGCTTGCTAGAGGGACGGCATCGAAAATTTACAGAGATTGGAGCGCCACTGCCCACCTCCAAACTTTGGCTTAGGCAAGATACAGTTAGACCGTCCAATTAGAGATGGACAGAAATCGACACCTGTATAGTAGCTAGAAAAAGCTGGCCAAGATACGACCTAAGACGAACAAAATATCTCCTCGCAAAAGAGAGGGAAATACTGTCTACGTTTGGGTCAGTTCAGATGAGACATTGCCTGATCAGCGAAAACGCCAGGAGGTTGGGAGTTGAGTCCAATGACTTCTGCAGAATATGTGGATACGACGTTTGGATATACTGCGGTCGGCCTTTCTGGAAAGTCTGACAGATCTTGCCGGTACCAATGTTCGTAACTTTGTGTATCCGATGAGCGGAAACTGGGATCGTGGTAGCAGTAAGGACCTCAATTGATCTATGTGAGCTGGTCCCTCTGGCTGCCACCATTAACTAAACCTATACGACATGATAAATGTGTATTTGATAAGAAATTTGCAAGGGGTAATGTAGTTGTACATAATTTCCTATCTATATTCTACTTATACTTATATACACGCTGTAAAAAATCGCTTCTGTAGTATAATGTTCCAAACATATTCAGCTGGAAATATATGTACATATTAAGGGAAAGGAAAGTTTTTAGTTTTTTTTTGAAATTTAAGGTTTAGTTTTTTAAAAATTGTATATGTTTGTACAATTCTATTAAAATTTAAATCGTATAATCTTGGGTAACGACAAATAGCATTGGTGGATTGACAATTGGACTTTTTATAAATTAAAAATTAGTGCTGTAAAAGAAAAGGCTGCTTACGACATTTTTAACTATAAAGTATAACACGAAATCAAAGAAAAAATAAAATTAAAAATTGACGAAGTCAGCAAAGTTTTAAAATTTTTTTAAATGTAATGTATTTGGATAAATTTTTAAACAATATCTTTGTTTGTGTCTAAGCACATATTTTATTTGTGACAGTCAGTTCGCAAATATATTTTGTTGTAACATATTAATATATGCATTCCAAACAAAATTTCTTGATTTTCAAATAAAATACATTTGTTTAAAAATATATAATATTTAAAAATTTTGTTCCCAAGTATATTTTCTTTGAATGCAAACATATCAAAAATGGCGATTTTCCTCCGTGTACCAAACAATGAAATACAAAACTAAATCTGTTTGGCCATACACAAAACACACATTTTACATCCTCTGCCACAGTACATTTATCATTGACCTGTCTAGATAACTCTCCTGGCTGATGTGAAATTCCTGCCACATTCAACCATACACCACAACAACTCCCGATAAAATCAGGTGAATGCCACAGAGGAAGAACTTCTTTCAACATGTCCACAATTACATCAACAAAATCAATAGTGTGATAACAAAATTGGAAATGCCACGAATGCAGAAAATCTATACTCCTGTTTGACATTACTTATATAATATACTCGAATAAAGTCTGTCTGATTCGATTAATAAATTTACCTAAAACACTAATGTACGAGTATGTACATTTATTTCTGGTTCAAACGCCTGTTGCCGCCTTCATAAAATTTCTCCAACCTGGGGATTATGTCCATCATCATTTTTTGCTTATCTATTGGAGAAATGCCATCTTGACTGGGTGTTTTGAACGGATCAAAGCGGTTAATCGCACAGCATAATTTGGATTTGTTGGAACAATGTGACGACATTTGTAGTTCACTCGCTAGCTCGATGATATTGCCGTTCCCCGTGTTTTGTTCGGGAATTCTCCGGGAAATGTGTATCGTGACTGCTACTTGTTTTCTGTTCAATTGTTATCTGGATCTTGCAGATAACCTATTGTGCATGGTGTTGTGGATAGTATTTTCCTTGGACATTTTCCACTGCTCCACATAATGTTTACCAAGAACGTTATTGTGATTTCCTTTTTTTTATTTTTCTTCTAGATTTTATCTTTATAAGCAAGACAGTCATTAATGATCTTCGTTGATTTTGTAACCTATAACTCGATCAGTTTCGACTGAAATTCTCTTCCTTATGTTTTAGAAAAAAATGTTTAAATGACCTGAATTATTTTTTTTTTGTGGCGAAAATTGTTGCCGAGTACATAAATCGATAGCCTCACGAATTATATCTTTGAGGTCTTTAATCGACGCTGGGCTGTTGGCGTAGACCTTATCTTTCACGTGGCCCCAAAGGAAGAAGTCGCAAGGTGTTAACTCACAAGATCTCGGTGGCCAATTGTGATTGCCTCTTCGAGAGATAACACGGTCCGGAAACTTTTCCCGTAACAGAGCAATGGTTCCGTTGCTTGTGTGGCACGTAGCGCCGTCTTGTTGAAAGTAAACGTTGTCCAGATAAATATTATCCAACTCCAACCATAAAAAATCGTTAATCATCTCGCTATAGCGCAATACATTCACCGTAACTGTTGACCCAACCTCATTTTCGAAAAAGTAAGGTCCAATGACGCCGCCGTACCATAAACCGCACCAAATAGTCACACGTAGAGGATGGAGAGGATTCTCAACAATAGCTCTTGGGTTTTCCAAGCTTGTTGACGTAGCCACTGAGGTGGAAGTGGGCCTCATCAGTCAAGATGATTTTTCGATGATTTTCGAATTTTAATAATTTCAATGCGTTGTTGAATCGTGTATCGTTCAATTTTTAGTACTGGCGTAGTTTCTACTTGTCAAATGTCAAAGAATAAAAGCTTCAAAAGTGACAACTCCGAAATACCGGGTGATTCAAAATAACACCTCTTGTTGGAAAACTCTGTATATCATTTGCTACGAGCCAAAAGTGTAACACATCCAAGGAGTGACCTAAGACCCTAAGTATGTTCGGCGGATATCCGTTTTGGGTAATTTTAAGTCGAATGAGCAATGTCTGTCTGTCTGCTGGCTGTTGCGCACGATAACTCTCGAAAGGAGTAACCGATTGACTTACAATTTGGTATGTGGTAATATTTTTTTCTATCTCCGGCTAAGTTAGAAGATGGGCCATATGCGTCCACTCGTTCTAGTACCTCCCTACAAAGGGTTAACATTAGTGAAATATTGATTATTTAATAACTTCTATACTACTTATTTGAATCCACTGAAATTCTACACATAGTATTAGTTTATTAGTCACTATTACCTAGAGAAAAATGAGCGAAGTTGCCACACACCTTTTGGTACCTCCCACACAAATGAACAATTTTGAACCAAAAGTTAATATGTAGTTTATAACTTTATTACCAGTTCATACAAAGATTTGAAATTTTGTACAGTGTAATGGTTTAATAGTACCTACAATACTGCGAAAAGTGGGCATTATTGCCATGCTCCAAACAAATGGACCATTTTGTACCAAAAATTACCAACTTATAACTTTAATGCCAGTGCATACAAATACTTGAAATTTTGTGCAGTGTAATGCTTTTAAAGTACCAAGAGTCCAAAGAAAAATGGGCGGTATTGGCACGCCTCTTTTGGTACCTCCCACACAAATGGGAATTTTTTGTACCAAATGTTAACAGCTTTTACTTTAATACCAGTGCATACTAATACATACTTGAAACTTCGTTACACTGTACAAAAGTGACCGTTATTGGCACGCTCTTTTTGGTGCCCCTAATACAAATGTACCATTTTACACTAAAAGTTAACCAGTTAACCAGTACATACTTTAAAGTTATTAAATGCAATTTAAGTTGATAATAATTTGATAAAAACAAAAAAATAAATAAATGTATAATAAATAAATGAATAATAGTTTTTTGGGACTCAAGGTGAGGGGATTCATAAGTCAGTTTACCCGACTGAACTTTCTTACTTGTTATTAATGTAATTTAAAGCCTGTAGGCCAATTAAAGGTAAATTACAATATTCTTCAAGAAAAATTTGTGTACGTACGAATATATAATTTGTATTGCTACTACAGCGAAAAAACGTAACTGGATCTAAATAAATGTACAGGGTTGCCCATATTCGACGGACCCATCTGGCAACGCCATAACTTTTGACAGAGATGTCAGATCGCTTAATGACATACCGCGTTTGAAGCGTCAGTCCAAGCAGATTTTTACCATGGAACAATACACGCCACGCGAGCTCTCTGAAATAGTTGAAATGTACATTCAACAGAAGAAGTCAATTGTGAAAACTCAACGTGCTTTTAAAATATTAAAAAATGTGAGAAGTGCGCCTTCTAAGAACACCATTAAGCGTTTATACGAAAAATTTACGCCACTGAAAATCCTCAGGAGATTCAAGAATTGCCTCTTCATGACGAAAAAGTCACAGTTTGGTGCGGCGTTAGTGCGAAAACGGTCATTGGGCCGTTTTTCTTCCAAAACGAAAATGGCCATGCTGTTACCATCAACCAGGAGCGTTATCGCGACATGATGACCAATTTTGTCATGCCAATTATTCGTCGAAAGCGTATGAGGCAGTTCTGGTTTCAACAAGACGGCGCTCCACCGCACACAAGTCGCATAACAATCGATTTTCTGAAGAATTTGTTTCCGGGCCGTTTGATGTCGAAAAGTGGTGATTTGGACTGGCCACCGCGTTCGCCCGATTTGACGCCGCCTGACTTCTTCTTGTGGGGATATTTGAAGTCAAAGGTTTACGTTAACAAGCCAAGGACCGTAGATGAGCTCAAGGACAACATTCGTGAAGAAATAGCCGTTATTCCGGCCGAAATGTTGGCGAAAACGATGGAAAATGCTGCAAAAAGGGCACAATACGCCATCAACGCCAGAGGCGGCCATTTGAGAGATATCATATTCAAAAATTGATGTAAACAAATCTACTTGGAACAAATTAAATGATTAAGATTGCCAACCGCCAAATTTTTATTTTTTTCTTTGATTTTTTTTAAAAAAACAAGGGTCCGTCGAATATGGGCAACCCTGTATAACTTAATAACTATTAAATAAAATAATAATAACAATTGAAGGTTGCTACTTTATAGCACCCTTTTTTTCGATGATACAGTATGTCTGACATTACGATTTATAAATTGTCTGAGCGCCCAGCCGTTCAGATACCTTGAATTTTACTCTGGTCACGTAGCATTCATTGTATCAAAGAACTTCTTCTTCTAATGGAAGAACAAAATTTGTTGTCGTAGTGGGTGAACTAAAAGAAAAAACCTGCACTTCAAATATCTTCACAAGAGCCCATAAAATAGCTGAATTATTTCCACAGTCAATGTAATACAATGACTGATAAAATATTAACGCACACCAATCAAAAGAAACATCATGACCATGAACTTGGAAAATAAAGAAAGGTCGAGGTAAAGGTTGTCTGAGTGGCCCACGAATACTATGTAATATCCTCTCACCCACATTTGCTATAAAAACGCCTCTAATGCCGTTGTGCACTACTCCAGTTGAAAAGAGTTTCAATGTCAGGAACTTATTATTATTATTAACTCTCATAAATAGTTGTTGAAAAACAATCAAAGAGGAGGAGATCTCTCGCATAACAAAATCGATGTTAACATGAAATTTCCCCCAAACATAATAAAATGCTTGGTTAATTAAGCCAATGAAGCAATTGAGAATTGTTCACTTGTAAGTCATTTTATTTAACGAAATATATAGAGAACATAATAATACAGTGAAAATGCTTAATGTAATAAATCATTCGTCATAATATTAGATAATGGGGTGGAAGTATGGTAATATTCGATATTTATTCTGACATAATGATTCTGCAACAAGTACGATAGGTGGTGAGTTCGGTCGGGCTGAATTTTATATATCCTTTACCAATTCTATAACCGGAAGTCTTGGAAATTAAAAACAAGCGAATCATGGGACGATATGGCTATTTTTTGTTATAGCAAAATCAAATGTGGCATCTATGTAACTTAAAAAAATATTATTTAAGAGCGAACATTTTATGGGAATCTTTACTCGTACCATATTACTCAACTTTGCTTACTTTTTTGCTTTATCAATATACCAAAAATTAGTAAGAAATAAAATTATTAAGGCAGTCTTAGCTTTAGTTTAACCACCCACTGTCTATCCGTTATATCATTGCTATTATTGAAATACAATATGTTGTATATTCCACCCTAATACCGACGACTCATTAATGATTGTAGATCATATTGTTTGTGTACAATAATTTTCCTCAACAGAATACAAAATACGTTAACAATATGAATATTACAATGAATATAGACCACTTAAACAAATCGACTATATTTCCCCGACATTTCATAACAAAAGTGCTGCTCCTATATACGGCACACAAATGTACATACACAATTGCCATACTTTTTGCTAGTTTAGATGTTATCAAACAAATGAAACACAGTCACAGTGCAATGAATTATTACCTACTTGGTAAAAAAAAACTTTGTTTGGTAAGAAATTTTGATTTAAATACAAAAAATGTAAAACAATGACGATTCCACAAAAAATAAGAATAGACTAATGGTGATTTCGTTTCTGAAAAAAATGTTGCCCCGTGGACTCGAAATTCTGAAAAATATTTGCCCTTTTTGGGTGGAACATATGCAGTCTCTCGAAATAAACTTAGCTCCTATTTCAAAACTCCAAAATGTGGTATAAAGCTCCAGATTTCGGGAAAAGAGCAACGGAAATGTTGCACTTTTTTGCAGAAAAGAATTCGCCATAAGTCTGCTGGGGCCTACAGTATAATATCCTCCACCATTATTTGATAACGAATGCACGGAGAAATATGGGGGGGTTATATCAAACCATGATTAAAACCAATTTTTGCAGATCAAGTAGAGTAAATTTCTAAATTCTAGGCTCATTTGTTAAAAAACTTAGAATCTACACTGCCAGGAATTCAAATTCGAAATACGATTTATATAGTTCTGAGATGCCAAATCCGAGAAGGATTCCATGTCAAGTGACTGCATTTTTAAACCGATGTCTTCTGATCGGTATGAAACTTGCACTATGTTTAGTCCTACTGGAAGTAGTTATGACACAAAATTTCCACTAGATCGATTAAGGACTGTCCGAGTTGGAGGGTGTTGAATTTAGACATTGTGGTCAAACGTCCCTTTTTTCCCATTCATTAAACTAACTACCTATTGTATTTAAATAAGTGTTTTCGAAAGCTATTTGTTCAATTCTTCTAACAAAAATAAGAAATCCACCAACTTTCCCACCGCCCACAAGTTACACTATGCTACAAAATTTTTGGGCTGTGCATAAAATTTTCTGGTGTAATATGTTGTGCTAAACACGAAAATAAAAACGTGCAAACAGTAGTCATTAAAACTATTAAAAAAACTCTTCAAACTCTTCACTTGAAAAATTTGTATTTATGGCTTAAAATAGCTTTTTTAAAACTACATCTACACGGGCACTACAATAAAATACAATTTTATTTGTATACATTTTATTGAGATGAATTCTTGCCAACATAGAATATAAACTGCAAAGTTTCAGCTAAATTTCTTAGAAAATATGGTGTTTATGGCTTAAATAAGCCTTTTTGGGAGCGACATCTATAGGTGGAATAATGAACTGATTCAAAAATTTTTACTGCGACGAATTCTTGTCTTAATTAAACACAAACTGGACAGATTCATTTAAAACCTTTAGAAAATCTGGTATTTATGGCTTAAATATGTATACTTTGGAGCGACCTCTATAGGGTGACTATTACAAAATATGAACCGATTTGCAAAATGTTTACTAATTCTAGTCAAACACAAACTGCAAAGTTTCAGCAAAATTTCTTTATAAGTGTGGTATCTATGGCGACCTCTATAGGGGAGCTATATGAAAACATTGACTGATATGGCCCAATTGCAATCCCAAACGACCTGCAACTGTAAGAAGTATTTCCACCAAATTTGATCAACCTAGCTCTATTATTACGGGTTTTCCAATAGGGATGACATGATTTTGAAGTGACGTTTAGGCCATTTGTAATGTGTCATGGTCTGTCATTTGTTTTTCATTGTATCCAGTAGTGTTTACAATTCCATCATGGAGAGATATACGCAAGAACAACGTTTACAAATTATTCAGTTTTATTATCAAAATCAAAGACTTTTAAAGACAAAGGCGTGAAACCCCTCTTTTGATTTTATGAAAAAAGCTGCGAGTAGGGTTTCGATAGTCTGCAAAGATGTTTGCTTTGTATTTTGACTGTAACGTAATATTTTTAACAATGTTAATAAATGAAAATGCAAGAACGTATTGATTTTTAAAAGATAGACAAAAAAATTATGTAAAAAAGTCTGATAATTGCTCAAAATAGGTTGTCTGCATAGAGCCCTATTGTCCTTCTTCGATGCCATTTCTGCTTAAAAGAGTCAAAAGAGAGAAATTTCACGACTTTGTCTTTAAAAGTCTTTGATCAAAATAATCGTTCTCCAATTGCAACTTTTCGTGCGCTAAGTCCATTTTTTTAAATAAAAAAGTAAAAAAAAAACACTTTCCAGTCGACCTACGACCTTGACACCCATGATCAATATTTTAGCTCTCGTTAGCTACCTTTTTGCCATTGACCGATACCCGATCCGAGCTAGAGCAAAAGTAAACTTTCCGTTCACATTTGAAAATTATGCTGTCCATTTTTTTAATCAAAAAAAAAAAAAAAACATTTTCCAGTCGACCTAAGACCTTAGCTCTCGTTCAGAGCTACCTTTTTGCCATTGACCGATTGTGGCTACGTGCCACACAGCAAATAAAACAATTGAATTGTTGCGAGAAAAGTTTGGAGATTCGATTATTTCAAGAAATTGTGATATTGAATGGCCTCCAAGAAGTTGTGATTTAACACGATTAGACTATTTCTTTTGGGGTTATTTGAAAATTGCGTTCATCAAAATCGTTCCTGCAGAAGAAGTCGTATAGGCCATTTGAATGACGTTTTATTTAGAACTTAATTGTATCGATTGTACTTCACGTGAAATAAAAAACTTTGAATTTGAATTTTTTTTTTCAAAGAAATCATATCACTCTTATTGGAAAATCCTGTACTTTGTGGTCGCAGATAAATATTTCAAGGTGTTGCAAACGGAATGACAAAGTTAGTATACCCCCATTATATGCACGCTGAAAAAAAATCGCTTCTGTAGTATATTGTCCCAAACATATTCGGCTTGAAACATATATATGTTTAGGGTAGACTCTAAGCATGTAATATTTGGTACATACAAAAATTGTGTATTTGGGAAGATGTTGTTCTAAACAAATATTTGTTTGCATCCCAATGTGAATGCTATTTGTGAAACAGATATTTATTTGCATTTAAATATTCATAAAATACATAAATTGTGTCAAAATTTTCAGTAATTCAAAGTTAAATTTTTAGAAATTTTCAATGTTCGTAAAAAAAATAATAATTGAAATCATATAATCTTGGGTCAATATAAAGTACTTAGAGAATTGACAGCTAATGATGGCCTGGAATACTCAGAAATTTTAAATGATTCATTTAAAACAGAAGGTAATGCTGCATATGGTATCATAACTGGGAGGTACAATTCGAAACCAAGGAAAAATTGAAACTGAAATTTGAAAAAATCAGCAAAAGGTTTGGAAATCTTTTTTAAATAAAATATATTTGGAAAAATTCCTAAATAATAATTTTATTTGTATTTAAACACATATTTTATTTGAGAAATTTAGTTTGCAAATATAATTTGTTGTAATATATTAATATATGCGTTCCAAATATATTTTATTGATTTTCAAATAAAATTTATTTGCTAAGAAATATAAAATATTTAAAAATTTGTGTTCCAAATAAATTTTCTTTCGATTCAAACATATCAAAAAAGGCGATTTTGCCCCGTGTGGTGGAGGGTATGAAAAAACTTTTTTGTCGGCACAGAAAAACTATAAAAAATAGAAAATTTCTGACCTTTTTCCATTTTAAATATGTATAACGGTCACGTTCGATAACGTGGAATTGCCCATATGTTGTGAACTATGAAAGATAATAGTTTGAAAAACAGTGAATTTAAATATAAGTGTTTCAGCAGTCGGCTCCGCCCGACTTCAGCCTTTCCTTCGTTTTCCTTACTGGTTTGTAATTAAAACCATAAAAAATAAATTTATCTTAATGTTTCTTTTCTTCATCAATTGATGTTTTTTGAGGCGGAATGAAATTGGGCCCCACGAAAATACACCCCAATATTTTTATGAATATGGGCCCCAAAAAATAACATGTCAAACAAAAACAACTTTTTTTGGTGCTTAATTTCATTTTTTGTCTGCTTTTTGGGGATTAATTTCATTTCTTGTCTACTTTCTGGGGCCTACTTTCATCTATAAATTTAGAAACGGGAGAGGCTACGCATAAGAGATTTGCTCCACGTCCCAACTTTTGATCCTGTCCATAGGAGAAAGTCTTAAACAGAGGCCGAAGGCCACAGGCCGTAGGCCGATCGCGCAGGAAAAGATTTATAATCAGAAAATAGGTTCGTATACATGTATTATTACGTACTCCCCAGATTTACGAAGAGAAAATTTCTTGGTTTTTTTGGGGTTTGTTTTCATTTTATGTTGTTTTCTTGATTGGGGTGTAATTTCCCAAACAGTTTTTGTAACGAAATTATACCCCAAATTTGGGGCGCACTTACATTTTCAGTTTGGGGTGCATTTTCTTGGGGCCCAACTTCCGTTTTTTGAATTATAATTGAAATAATTTGAATTTCAGTTGATGCATTTTGAATTTCAATTTAAGTGTTTTGAATTGCAATTAAAGATTTTTTGAATTTCAAAAAGTGAAAACGGAGGGGAAATTCATATGAGGGATATATCAAAACACAGAATGATAAGATCCTCCCTAGTCTCAGAAATTTCCCAGTGCCAATTTTATAAAGATCACTTTATAATTGCGAAGGAAAGGCTAAATCGACATAAAAGTGATTCGTATGCTTCATCGGTATAATAAACTATAGGCTTATGTGTTCTTTTTTGGGCGTTCCAAACAAATACACGTGGTCATAATACGCTGTACCACTGTGCGGTGTTCAGTATAAAGAGAACAATGTCCGGTTTTCTTTAGTAGCAGTTATATGAATTGGGTTAGTTAATCCAAAAAGAACTCATTATCAATTCAAATTCCAATGTCTGTTCGCATTCAAAATATCACGAGTATATAAAAACACAACTGACTATCAATGATTAAAATATACATATATACCTCGAGGTGTTTCATTGGCGTCGGTGGTTTCCACCTCCATCCTTATCAGAAATATCAAGCATTGCGGTATGTGAACGCGGATTACTGTTAGTGCTAGGGCTAGTGAATACACATAATAATTCCTCCTCCAGCGTATGTCAGAATATCAAAAACATATTCTTTTGTCTATTCCTACGTATATTCAACAGTGTGTTTTTCTTCCTTTGAAGCGAATCTGGGCACATGGGAGGGACAACATTTCTCCCACATCTTAAAGTCATTTGCATTTCTATGCCTATCTTTGAAATTAAAATGTTTTCCTTTTTTTGCTATGAGTATAGCAAAAGGCATAGAGGATACCATTAACTTGACATACTTTAGATGTTACGCTTTGCACTTTGTGCTTTTGTTTCAAATCCCCTATTTTCTTATACTCAGGCCACATCCTTGATAAGATTAAAGACATTTCAGAAGCCACATTTAAGTAGTTTTCTTGACAGGGTGGTTTTTTTCGCCCCGCAAATCAAAGCATTTTTCTTCACGGGTTTCTATGAAATTCTACACATGGTTTGGTTTCCATGACGCTATTCGGACTTAAAAGGTATACTGCATAAGACAAAGTCATAAATGAGGGCGTTTTTTACATTATTACATGTATAAATATGTTCCAGTTGTTCCCATAAGAAGCATAGGGCCTCTATTACATATTGGGGGGAAATAATTTAAATGTATGAAATATGTAATAGGGTACCAATTTTAATAGGTGGCATACAAATTCGCCCAAATAAAAGAAATATATTAAAACACTGCCTAATGAATATTTGCCAAAAAAAAACAAAAAATATCTCAAAATGAACCCTACGGGAAATGAAGTGTCAATTTACCAGAATCTACAGATCCAGTACTTTTAAAATTGAGACCTATCACTGATCTGATCATGTAGGGAATGGTTGATATCAATTAATTAGGGTTACATGCACCAAACAATATTGCTGAATGCTGTATAGCATTATACGACTACATCAGTGATCTACTACTTAGTAGACGAGCAATTGGATTACCTACTACTTAGTACACGACAAGTTGAGTTGTCTAAAACCTGGTAATAGGGTCAGTGGGGTTATCTACTTCATAGTATACGTCCAGTTGGGTTATCTACTCATTTGTAGGCGGATTGTTGGCCATTAGAAGACAACAGGTAGGGTTATCTACTGTTTAGTAAACATTCAGTTGAGAAATATACCCCTGTGTAGGTTGCTAGTTGCGTTATCTACCCCTTATTTGACGACAAGTTGGGTTATATACCGCTGGTAGAAGTCAAGTTAAGTTACATACTCGTCAGTAGGCGGCTAGTTGGGTTATATACTCCTTAATAAACGACATTTCAACGATTAAATGTCAAACATTTCATTGGTTTCACATGTGAATTATGCTATCATTAATAGATACTGTAGGTATTCTTTTAGACCTGCACCAGATATGTCACAAGGTGCAATTCACCATCTCCAATGGCAGATATATGTTAAAGTCACCGTTTGTTTTAAAGCGTACAATTTACGGCCCGATCCTTATCTATAATGGAGATATGGCGCGTATGGTATTGTACCGGTCTAATTTCCCGTGGCGAATATCGGAATCAATCAATCCAAGTGGGCTTACATACCGTACATATTTTATCAAAACAATATATTAACATACTAATTGAGGCTAAAGAACGGGTTTTAGCCACCACGTTAACAACCATCAAAATAGAGAGATATCAAAGTTGCCTTTATACCAATATCGGGAAAGTCATCGCATACACGGTCTAAGGATTTTCGGCCGATTGATCTTTCATCATTTCTCCTTAAATCTTTGCAGATATTATTCGTCAGTTACCTTACTACTAAAATTGATCACAGGCTACTGTCCAATCAACAGCGGGGGATTTACGAATCCTATAGTTCCTATATATCCCCAGATCAATGTACAGTGATCTCGGACTGGTCACCAGTCCTAGATTTTCTGGAGTCTAACTGGTAGTATCTTCGGCTACGCAGTCTGACAAGAGCACTTAATCTGTCATCACGGGAGTCAGGAAAGCCCTCAGAACGCAGGTTCCGGCCTGACTATTGGTGAGGACACTATTGGGTGCAACGTGGTGGCTGTGGTTGAAAACAAAATCGTGGGGAGAGAATATTCTCGGATGTAGACTTGCAAACCAACTGGGTGCCTTGACCCATAGAATGACAAGGAGATAGGCTCCGCTCCTAACCAAGGAGGAGGGCCGAAGTGTTCAGAAACACGGAATTGTTTGGAACTCATGCATATTAATACCAGGTGCTTAGAGCACGGTGGGGTTAAGCCTAACGACAGAATATCACTTAAATCCAGAATACCTACTGTCCAATCAACAGCATGCCTGCAGCAAGAGCAAATCCAGCGAAAACGCCCTGCATGTTCGAGTCAGCTGTATTAAGGATTCCTCTCTGTTAAGGAACATTTTATGGTAGTTTTTTTAGACATAACATAAATCCAGCCGATATAATTAAGGCTCTAGCACCCCAGGGTGTGCTTAGGGTCATCTGGCAGCTAAGGGTCATCTCCACAGATTTGTCAGCAGGATAACTTTTCAAGGGAGCGTTCTGTCTTCTCTGCTATGAAATCTCTCCGTGAACAATATTTCTTTTACAAAGATGAGTGTTAAAGTTATTAGACATGCAGATGACGTGGCAGCTTTCTCTTGACATGATAAGTGTTAAGGTTATGCTTATGCCGATGACGTGACAAAAGCGGTTAGAGGGAAGTTTCCAACGCAAGATAGGCTTCAGAAAATTGTCTTGGTGTGAATCCGACCAATGCAGAACGAGTTCTACCCAGCAGGAGATGTAAAGTACCAACCTGTCAACTTAAGAGTTTTGTGATTTTCTTCTCTAAAATCACAAAATTCTTAGGTATTTTACTAGACAGGAAGTTAAACTTTAAATCCAAAATTCTGGAAGAGCAAAATAGGGAAACGTTGAGATCTGACCCGTATATTGTTTATTGGTTGTATACGACGGAAGTTAAACCGATAATGCTGCACGGCATTGTCGTCTGGTGGACGGCTCTGCAGAAATCCCCTTTCTGTGCGATACTACATAAAGTTCAGTGGTTGGATGTGCATCACTGGTGGGTTGAGAATGACTAACTGAGAAACTTTGAAACCATGCACAGATCGTAGCTATGGCTGAAAATTATAACTCTGATTAAAGTCGATATCGATATTTGTCCTGATATTCTGGCTGGCTGTCCTGACAGACGTGTCGTCAATGTGGTAACAGAATGGTCTACATAGTCTAATGAGCCTGTCGTTAGTGGCAGCTCGTTTGTCAAATGTCTCCAGTGAGTGGTTTCAATTTGATATTTAAAAGCCGAGAGTGGTCCCAAAATTAACCGTCCTAGCAAAGAAAACACAACAAATTTGGGATTTTTTCTTTATTTCTCAACATAATCTCCTTTCATCTTTTTACACTTTTTCTAGCGATTTTTAATAGTTTCGATACAATGTTTATAGTAAGAACTGTCTAGCATCTGAAAATAGCCGTTAACCACAACCTCTTCATATCAGGAAAATCTTCTGAATTTGGCCATCACAATAGTGGATGTGTACATTGTCTTGATTATAAGCAAACGCGGCACCCATCTTGCGCACAGCTTTCTCATCATCAAATTTTCCGTCAATATGCGATGTATAGGATTTTTTAAATGCCCATGACTTCAGGTGGCTCGCGAACCTTTAACCGGGGTCATCCAATACCATTTAACCAATTCTGGCGTGGATACCTCAATTGGTCGACCACTATGGTGTCCTTCTTGGCAGCTCTTACCACCCCATTAAACCCTACCATCCAATATCTTATAGTTATAAACGAAGGGTCTGTTGCCCCGGGGCTTATATTTTTTTGCTATTAGATACTTTTAGGTATGTAAATCTGTTTGAGACTTTTTCGGACACTCAAGTTTGCACATTTTCTATTAAATTTACTTCGACTTTTATTTTTTGAGATGTGCTGTTATCACAGAGATCCAAATATTTTTCGTGATTATGTATCAGACTCCCGGAGTCGGATTTAAAAATGATTCGACTCATGCATGAGCTTTAGCGGTCAGGTGTTCAAAAATCACTTGACGTAAAACGCTACTTTCCATGTATTGGCCTATATGTCCACCAAGTTTCAAGAAAATTTGATCAGCCTTTAAGGCCTGATACTAGAACAAAAAACAAAAGATTTTATAATAGAGCACCGTGCGACAAAAATTATTGATCATGGAAATGTCTGCATAATTAAATAGTTCAAAAAAACAAAGTAATCAACGTAGAATGCTAAAATTTGGATATGAATAGCAGAACAGTATGATCCAGAAAATATATTTTTTCGAAATTGTCCACCATGGATCTTAGAGGATAATGAAGGACTAAAATTGTCAAGGCCATTTTTGAAAATTTTTAGTTCCGGTTTCTAGAAACAAGAATAGTATTTAGATAGCCCAAAATGTACCCTTTTATGTGACAGCCATATCGTCTTACTAGGACTTTCAAAAAGTCCTCCTTAAAAAATGTCATGTCCTTTTAAACGCGAACTCGACCAGAAAATAAAAAAACTGAGTATACAGTTTTGATTCTTGTCAGCTTGTAGATATTTTCATGACCAAAAATTTGTGTCAGACGGTATTATAGTAGTGTCTTATGCATTTCGAATTTCCCTAACTGTAATGCAGACGTATAAACCATAATTTTTTGTTTTGCAAAATATTTATTTAAATTTTATTGAAGGTATTGTCAGAAATTTTGCGCCCCTCGTGAGCCTTGCGCCTCGGGGCTTCAGCCCAGTTAGCCCATATGGTAGATCAAGTACTGGATCGTATGTGAATTATTTATGGTGCAAATAAACACATGGTACCAAATTTCAGCCCAATTCGTTGAAATTTGAGGGACCTATGAATAGGGGCTATATCGAAACATATCGACATATGACTACCATTGTTTGTGTGAAGGATTGTGGGTATAAATAAACACCATTTACCAATCAGTTGTCATTTATGGTATCAATAACGTTAAAAAGTCATATCGGGAAGATGCTATATATGGGGGCTATGAATAGCAACAAATGGACCGAAATTGTCCTTTTTTAATCCCGAGTTACCTGCAGCTATAAGAAGTATATATACCAAATGGCTATCATCTATCTCAATTGTTGTAGACTGTAGCGTGACTACAACAGATGGACTGACGGACATGGCTAAGTAGTAATTTAGATATGTTACAAACGGAGTGACAAAATGAATTGACCCCCCATCCTATGGTGGAGGGTGTTAAAAGTGTTATCACATAACAAATTTGAAGTCAATCCGTTACGCTTTTCGAGAGTTATCGTGCGCTCCAGCAAATAGACGGACGGGCGGACATTGTTAAAAAAACGGATTTCCGTCGAGCATACTTAGGGCATTAGGTCTCTCCTTCGATGTGTAACACTTTTGGCCCTCCCTGCAAGGTGAGGGGATAAAAATGTCTTCTTTAATTTTATTTTTATGCAAATTTTTTATTAATTTTTATACCCTATATTCATTTGTCACTCCGTTTGTAACACCTCTAAATATTGATCTGAGACCCCATAAAGTATATATATTCTCAATCGTCGTAAAAGTCTAAGACGATTTAGCCATGTCCATCTGTCCATCCGATTGTTGCAATCACGCTACAGTCCGTAATATTAGAGCTAGGTTGATCAAATTTGCTAGAAATATTTCTTATACTAGTTGCAGGTTGTTTGGGATTGCAAATGGGCCATATCGGTCAAAGTTTTCATATATCTCCCCTATAGAGGTCGCTTCAAAATACGAGTTTTGAGCCATAGATACCACATTTTTAAAGCAATTTAGCAGAAACAATTTAGCAGTTTGCATTCTATTTTCACAAAATTTCATAACAGCAAAAAATTTACAATTCGGTTCATATTTTGTTATAGTCACCCTATAGAGGTCGCTCCAAAATATACGTATTTAAGCCATAAATACCACATTTGTAAGCCTTTTGATTGAATCTTTGCGGTATGTACTTAATGAAGACTTGAATTCATCGCAGTATATCAGTTCATATTTTGTTATAGTCAATTTATAGATGTCGCTCCCAAAAATGCTTATTTAAGCCATAACCACCACATTTTCTAAGAAATTTATCAGAAAATTTGCAGTTTGTATTCTATTTTGGCAAGAATTCATCTCAATAAAATTTACACAAATCAGTTTTTATATTGTAGTGATCCCCGTGTAGATCTAGTTCTCAAATATGCTAATTTAAGCCATAAATACTACATTTTTCAGCGTTTGTTTTTTTACCCTACACCACACTGTGGTCCAGGGTATTATGAGTTTGTGCATTTGTTTGGAACACCCAGAAGGAGAAGAGATATACCCATCGTTTATTATACCGATCGACTTGGAATCACTTCCTGAGTCGATTTAATGTCCGTCTGTAGATGTATCGTTGTAATCAAAGTGCAGGTCGTATTTATGGTCCGATTCTGCACAGCGCTCTTTTTGGCCCAAGGACAAACTCGGTTCAGATTTAGATATAGCCCCTATATATTTATATATTACCCCGATTTGATATGTAAGCGCTGTAGAAAGTGTATTTTATATCAGATCAGTACGAAATTTGGCAGAGAGAGTTGTCTTATTACATGAATGAACAGTTTCAAATTCGGTAAAATCCTTTCGGATTGAAATATATCCCCCATATATATATTTCACTGAACTCTGTCAAATTCTTATCGCAATGCCCATTTTCGCATTATTAGGGAGATTTAGGGTATTATATAGTCGGCCCCGTCCGACTTTCTGTCTTTCCTTACTAGTTTTTTAATAATTTGCTTAAACAAAAAGGATCGTTTCATGATTTGCTCCATATCCAAAGATTTTTCCAGTAATAGAATAGAATGCAATCCATGATGGAGGGTATATAAGATGGCCGAATTTAACGCATGTCATGGCCGAATTGAACGCCTTTAGTTGTTTAAAATTACAATTTTTGGTCTAGCCAAAGTCACTGCTTTGGATAATCCTTTTATAATAATTAAATTGAGGTGTACGGTTTAAATTGAGGTTGTTTAAAGTTTTTTTAACATTTTATTTTTTTAATTTTTCTATCGTATTCAATTTTAATAAATCTATTTTTAATAACAAAATTGTTATGATGTTATATTCTTTCGTAAATTACGAGTATAAATATATTCGCAAATTGTGCAGATGAAATACTTCTTTTGAGTTATTTGCAGTTATGCGAAAGTTGCTCTATGTGCACCTGGAGATAAAACCGCAATTTGAACCTGCGATATTAGCAATCCTAAAAATTTTGTTATTCTAACGAACGCATCACCTCTTTTGTCATATCTACCACATTTTCCATTCGATTTGAATGACATTTTGCCGAACTTGTCACCTTATATTTTATTTTCTAGTAAAATTATTCTAAATCAGTTCACGAGTTGATATAAAGTAGCCTATTTGACACCTTGATTCTTCGTAATAACAGTCTGATATAGCACCTATATAAAGGGTCCTCCTTATTTCAGTTTTTCCGATCAAGGAGACTCATGTTTCGTTTATTGTCTTGCACTTAATAGTTATAGGCGTTATATTGGTTTTGGTATTTCCTTACTTGTTCTTACCTATTAATATGTTGTAGTATCCTTATTTACGAATGTCATTAAATGTACTTAAAGACTATTTTTGTGACAGACACATGTGTAGATGTGATTTACAGGATTAATGGTCATTCGAAAAGGTTACCCAATTCGTTGTGACAGCGAAATTTGAAACCACAAGTGTCCCAGACAAACCGCCAAAAGCTGTTTGTAATAGTTACATATAGTTGCTTTTACCATGGATTTTGGCTGACCACATCTGTTAGCAAAAACTAGTTGGCATGTTGCACATAGCTTATGTGTCTGACAAACTTTCGGTTGCAACAGTACCAAGTGGTGGGCAAAACAGCATAAACTCAGACAATTGACCATAAAGGACAAAGGTTTTTGAGAAACATAGAACATAACATAACTCTTGCAAAAATTTGCTGAATAAACTATGGGATAGTTTTAAATTAACAAAGGTGTTTAACTAATTTATATAATCACTTTATTGCAATAATGGGATTAAAACTTTCTCACTACCATAATTTCATACACATATTTTCGAATCACTTACTCTTGCTTGGTATAACAAAAATTATTTATGTTTGTATTTTCCTCTTTAAGGGTAAACGGTCTTAATTCAACACTAAAGTACACAATGTTATTTACAAGCGGTCCTAAAGCGGACGTCGTATAAACATTCATAAAAGAAGCGCACAACAACAAAGATGCTCGTACTAAAACATCCAATATAGGATAGGATGCTGCAGCAATTACCTTATGACGATAATTACTACTCTAGTTTAGGGTTATTTTATCATATGATATGATATCATATCACACTGAAAACAAAGATGACTAAAATTGAAGAAACATTCTTTAAAGAGGAGAGAGGCTCTTCATATTGATTTAAAGACAATAATCCTTAATGTACACTGATTGAAAAACCGTTCGTCACCATGACGATTCGGTTTCGTCAATATATCTTCGTACACGGGGCAAAATCACCTTTTCTGATATGTTTGAATCGAAAGAAAATATATTTGGAACACAAATTTTTAAATATTATATATTTCTGATCAAATAAATTTTATTTGAAAATCAATAAAATATATTTGGAACTCGTATATTAAATGTTACAACATATAATATTTGCAAAGCAAATTTCTCAAATAAAATATGTGTTTGAAAACAAATAAAATTATTGTTTAGGAATTTCTCCAAATATATTTTATGTAAAAAATAGTTTCGAAACTTTTGTTGAATTTTTCGAATTTAGGTTTAGCATACAACCTCCCAGTTTTCATACGAAATGCAACATTAACTTCTGTTTTAAATTAATAATTTATAATTTCTGAGTATTCCAAGCCATCATTAGTTTTGAATCCTCCAAGTAATAGATTTCGATCCAAGATTATACAATTTCAATTATTATTATTTATTATTCTTACGACAAGAATAATTTCCAAAAATTTACTTTGAATTACTGAAAAATTTGACTCAATTTTTTTTCTGAATACTTAAATGCAACCAAATATTTGTTTCTGAAAAAATAGTCCAAAATAAACACATATTGGGATGTGAACAAAGATTTATTTCGAACAGCATCCTCCCAAATATATAATTTTTGTGTGTATCAAATATTATATGTTTGGAGTGTACCCTAAACTTATATATGTTTCAAGCCGAATATGTTTGGGACAATATACTACAGAAGCGATTTTTTTTCAGCGTGTACTGGGGACGAAAAGTTTCGTACATGCGATGTTTTTGTACGTCAATAGAACGAACACGATCATCAACCCATGTTTTTAGTGATTTCGAAATTCGTCGAGGGAACGATAAGGTTTCATTCCCATTTCATTTGCTGAAAATATGATAAAACGAAGCAATCAATTTATAGTTTGTGCTTAAATGTATTGTTCTATATACGTTCTAATTACCTTAGTTAAATAATTGTTGTAAAAGTTTAATTTAAAAAATCTAATAATGGTGATGAACGGAGTTCGCCGCCGTGATATTGAATGGGATTCGTCGTGGTGATGAATGAAATTCGTCGTGGTGATGAATGGTATTTTCGTGGTGATGAATAGGATTCGTCTGTTGGCGAATAAATTACTTGATGAGATTATATTTCATTTAAAATATCAGAAGTAATGAATACTTCTCCTTCGTTTGCTTTAAGCCTTTCCTGATAAGAATTACGTTTCGAACCGAATAATCACAACTGAACCTGGAAAAGCAGTCAAGTTATTTTATTTCCCATACTGGTTTTAATTGTCTAAAACCAGAAGAATATTTATAGAATCTTTTAAAATTTCAATAGTCGGAGGCATGAATTCGTCGAGGTGATGAATGGAGTTCGTCGTGGTGAAGAATGGTATTCATCTTGGTGATGAATGGGATTCGTCGTGGTGATGAACTCGATTCATCGTAGGAATGAATTGTGTGCATCGTGGTGATGAATGGGATTCGTCGTGGTAATGAACTCGATTCATCGTAAGGATGAAATGTGATCATCCTGAGGACGAAAGCTTTTGGAAACAGAGATTCGTCATGGTGATGAACAAATTCATCAAGAGGATTATTCCGTATGTTAGCTGACTTTTGACGAAAAAATAATCGTGATGGTGTACAAATTCGTCATCATGACGAAGCTTTTTCTATCAGCGTAGGTGTAGAAATTCTGTAGTTACACTTAAGACATCACAAAATGTCCAAAAGATTAATTACTCGTAGGTTAGGTTAGGGAGGCGTTATCAGGTCATATAGACAAATTGAGGTCCCTAGTACTATTAGGGGCCCAAGTGCCCCTCATGGGCACCAGCCAGTTTGATATCCAAAGTTGTCAATAGTACGAGGAGGTAGAAAATAAGAAAGGAAAATAATACAACCGTTTCTTAACAAGACAACCGATTGTGACAAAACTTGTCAAATTTAAGTTTTAAATATGGGTCCCCTATAGTTTACAGGGGCGGAGCTACAGGGTCTCAACGTTGGCCAATTGGGATATACAAAATGTTTAAGGGCTTTAATTTTTGTCGTCTCTTTCGAATGACGCTTTTTCGAGTGGGTTCTACTAATCGAGGTCTACAAAAGAGTTATCACGAGACATCTGCGTTTGAAAATAGAATTCATGTTTTTCGGATCCTGTCCGTGAATTGTGTGAATATTGGGGTAGAATATGTAACGATTTCTTCACACAAACTTTTCTGAATCGGCAAAAAAATTTGCTTTATGATATAAAAATTGATCCCATATACCCAATAAGAAAATAGTTATAGCCATTTAAAGTAATACATAAACAAAAAAGTTTTTAATTTTTTTTTTCAAAGTTGGTATACGAGTATGTCGTATTTTGGGGTTAGAGAAGAAGTTATTAAAAAACTTAGAATATCTTTACAATCATCTTAAAGGAAACTTCGTAAATAATGTTCACAAAGTAGTCACTGGCATTCTTGTCAAGCTTCTCCAATTTATACAATTTTTTACACAAATTTCAAAAGCAATCCACATTTGCTCCAATCGCAAGGCAAAGATATGAAAACCTTTTTCATTATACCCTACACCACACTGTGGTCCAGGGCATTATGAGTTTGTGCTTTTGTTTGTTACACCCAGAAGAAGAAGAGATAGACTCATCGTTTATTACTCGTATACCGATCGACTTGGAATCTCTTCCTGAGTCGATTTAACCATGTCCGTCTGTCCGTCCGTCCGTCTGTAGATGTATCGTTGTAATCAAAGTGCAGGTCGTATTTATGGTCCGATTGTGATGAAATTTAGCACAGTGCTCTTTTTTGGCCCAAGGACGATCCCTATTGAAATTGGTCGAAATCGGTTCAGATTTAAATATAGCACCCATATATATGTTACCACCGATTTGACATGTAAGCGCTGTAGAAACTGTATTTTATATCATATCAGTTCGAAATTTGACAGAGAGAGTTGTCTTATTACATTAATGAACACTACCAAATTCGGGGAAAATCCCTTCAGATTTAGATATAGCCCCCATATACATATATGTTTCACCCGATTTGACATGTAAGCGCTGTAAAAACCGTATTTTACATCCGATCTGTACGAAAATCGGCAGAGAGAGTTTTCTTATTACTTGTGTGAACACTGCCAAATTCTTATCGCAATGCCCATTTTCGCAATGTTTGGGAGGTATAGGTTATTATATAGTCGGCCCCGCCCGTATTTCTGTCTGTAGTACGACTTGTAGAGACTGTCGCTATAGGCCCTAAAGTTTCGCTGATGCTCGGACAAGCAATTCTCTGAACATTCATTAGTTGAGAGGTGATGGATGGCTTATCTGTCGTCGTCCCCACACTACAATGCTATTCAGCGATATTGGTAGAAATACTGCTATGTGGACACTGGACAATTTTCAGGGAGATCACCCGATGTTGACCTCCTTACCCGTTGAAATACATTAAGCTTATAATTTTGATTCCAGTCCACGCAAATAATTGACATTACGTGAAGTGCAATGTTTTAATAGTACCTACAGTCCCGTAAAAAATTTACGTTATTGCCACGCTCTTCTGGTTCCTCCAAATGGACCATTTTGCACAAAAAGTAAACGGTTTATAACCTTGATTACACTATGCAATAACATTTTTGTCGCATAACATTGTTTGGTGTAATATGGAGTCATACACAGGAAAAAATATTTTAAAAAAATTTACATGGTAATTTTCTTTGAAGGTGCCTTTAATATTTGGACCATATTTTTTTAAGTATATGCTCCATATTGCCTGGATACACATTAAACAGACTGTCGTTAAAACAATTAGAAAACATTTAATTTAAAAAAACGTTTTTTTGCTGGTACGAAAAAACCATAATAAATAGAAAAAAATCGCCACAAAATTGTTTCTTCCATACCTAGAAAAAAAATTTTGTCAAAAAATCGTTTGTTCCGTACTTAAAGAGCCAGCTACCTAACGAGGAAAACAATGCCTATTTGAAAATCTATGGATAAATGAAGAAATTATAACTCTTTTGGTAAAAGTAAGAGAATTTCCAAAAAAAATGTTTTTATTGTGAAAAAGGGTATACAGGGTGGCTGATATGTAATGCAACAAAGTAAAGCGCTATATTTTTTTATTTTTTTTTTAAATTTTATTGTTCAAAAGCAAAAAATGTCGGAAATAACATAAAATTTTAGAAACAGTTTAGATTTGTTCGAATTGGCCACCCTTGGCACGAATTATGGCCTTCAAACGGCCGGCAAAGCCATCACACGCTGCACGAAAGTGGCTCTGCGGTATTTTGGCCCATTCCCGGCGAAGCGCCGTCTTGAGATGATCGATACTTGATGATCGAGCGACCATCGGCTGTTACGGCGGCCCACACCATTACCATCGGCGGCGCTTGAGTTCTGGTGGCCAATCGAAGGTGTAAATTTTCAGCTGACCTCTTTGGCAAGTAAACCCGATCATTTTGTTTGTTCACAAACTGCTCAATTTGGAATGGCTTCTCATCGGAGAAAACCAAATTCGGTAACTGGCCACTTTCGTGCAAGCGAAGCAACTCCTTGACTCTTTCCAGTCTACATTTTTTTTGTGCATCGATGAGCTCTTGCACTTTTTGAAACAAAAATGGCTTTAGTCCAAGCTCATTTTTTAATATGTGTTGTATCCGTTCTCGCGACATGTTCAGCTCACGAGCAATTTTTCTACCACTGCGGCGTGGATTTCGATCAAATCTGGCCTTCACTTTTCGGATCATTTCTGGTGTTGTTACCGTTTTTTTTCGTCCACTTTGTGGACGCGATGCAACACTGCCAGTATCACGGTAACGAGCAATGGTACGAGAAACAAAAGATTTATTCACATTTAAATGCTGGAGGGCTCTAACGATAGCCACTTGTGTTTTTCCACCCAAATATAAAGCAATCACACTATCACGCTTGAATTCCATCACGAATAACATCTTTTTTCTGGATCCAAAGATCAAAATGCTTTTGTAAGCTTGTAAACAATAAACTGAACTGTCACTGAAATAAATCTGTCAGCTATCAGACTAGCGGTTTAGAAATGATAGCAACCTGAAGTTGGTTGCAATACATATCAGCCACTCTGTATATAAGATACTGCCAACCAAAAGTGTAACACATCTTTCGCCCAAGAATATTTGGCGGAAATTCGTTTTGGGCCATTTTAATTAAGTCTTTTTAGCAATGTCCGTCAGCATGTCTGTCTGGTTGACAAATTTCGACAGTATTAACCGATTGAATTCACATTTGATATGTGTTAATACTTTTTTCTATCTCAGGCTAAAGTCAAAGATGGAATATGTGGGTCGACTCCTTCGAGTATCTCCCCCACGAAGGTCAACATTTAGTGAAATATTGATTAGCCCATATCTTATATACTACTACCCAGAATCTATCACAATTCCACACATAGTATTACTTTATTAATCGCTTTTATCTCAAGAAAAATGGGCGAAGTTTCCGCGCCCCTTTTGGGTACCTCCCATACAAATGGACCATTTTGCACAAAAAATTAACGGCTTATAACTTCGATTTCTGTACATACAAATACTTGGAATTTTGTACAATGTAATGCTTTTATAGTACCCATAGCATATAAAAATGGGGTTTATTGCGACGCCCCTTTTTGGTACCTCCCAAACAAAATGGCCAAAATACAAAAATATGAGAAATGATTTTCTTGAATTTCCCTTACTTTTAAAATATGGGTCATAATTTAAACATTTATCCACAGATTTTTTCAAACAGGCATTGTTTTCTTCGTAAGGATGCTAACATTCAAAAATGGCTATTTTATAAAATATTTTAGACCCTCCACCATAGGATGGGGGGTATACTCATTTTGTCACTCCGTTTGTAACACCTCTAAATATTCATCTGAGACCCCATAAAGTATATATACTCCATATTTAGATATAGCTCCCATATATAGAATCTAACTTGTTGTGATTCCTACTGTTCTTATATTTTTTTGTGTTTTTCGATGTTATTTTCTTTAGGATTGAGTTATTTTGTGAGGTCACATGCTATCCATGGTGGAGGGTATATAAGATTCGGCATGGCCGAACTTAACGCTTTTACTTGTTTATTATTCCTGAGTTCCACCTAAAACGATTTTATAGAAAAAAATATTGTTTTATACTTGTTTTAAAGACTAAGACCAACATTAAAACCGAGCTAGATTCTACTTTGGGGGAATCTACTTTTTCGTTTACAGCTACAGGGTTTTCCATAAGAGTGATATGATTTCTTTAAATAAAAAACACACTTATTGTTAAGGTAATTCAAAAGTTTTTTATTTAATGTGAAGTACAATCGATACAATTAAGTTCTAAATAAAACATCATTCAAATGGCCTCCACGACTTCTTCTGCAGGAGCGAATTCAATGAACCCAATTTTCGAGTACTTTTTCCACTAAATCAAGTCGTATGTCATGACTTGTAAAGCTTGAAGAGAGTATGGTTTATTTCGAAAGACCAATGACTTCAAATAACCCCACAAGAAATAGTCTAATGGTGTTAAATCACAACTTCCTGGAGGCCATTCAATATCACAATTTCTTGAAATAATCGAATCTCCAACAATTCAATTGTTTCATTTGCTGTGTGGCACGTACCCACAATCGGTCAATGGCAAATCGATAGCTCTTAACGAGAGCTAAAATATTACTCATGGGTGTCAAGGTACGTCGGATCGGGAATCCGTCAATGGCAAAAAGATAGCTCTTAACGAGAGCTAAAATATTGGTCATGTGTGTCAAAGTCGTAGGTAGACTGGAAAGTGTTTTTTGGATTTAAAAAAAATTGACTTAGCGCACGAAAAGTTGCAATTGGAGAACGATTATTTTGATAATAAAACTGAATAATCTGTAAACGTTGTTCTTGCGTATATCTCTCCATGATGAAATTGTAAACCCTACTGAATACAATGAAAAACAAATGACAGATCATGACATATTACAAATGGCCGAAACGTCACTTCAAAATCATATCATTCCGTTATAAAATATTGGTTGGCAGAGTTTAAACGGGACTGTAAGAGCTGCCAAGACGAAACACGCCAGAAATGGTTAAAAATATTCACAAAATGGTATTTTAATCCCATATTGATAGAAAATTTTAGGATGAGAAAGCTGTGCACAAGATCAGTAGCTAGACAGATATTACTATAAACAGGGTATCGAAGCTATTGAAAATCGCTGGAGAGCTAAAAGGAGATTAGGTTAAAAAATAAAGGAAACAAATTTCCAAATTTCTTGTGTTTTCTTTGTTAGGACAGCTGATTTTGGACTTTTATATCAAGAAAGGACAGCAATGTGGATTTTTTGAAAGTGTATTGATGATTCTATAGTGTCTACCAGTTCATGCAGGGCAGATTTACCTTTGTTGTAAGCATGTTGGCTTTTCGACATCGTTTTTATATCCAGATATTTCCTAATGACCTGGGATTGCTTTTGAGGTAATAGTGTCAATAATAGTGTCAGGTTAAAAGGAGTCTATATATTCAGTGTTGAATAAATTGGTCTTGTCAACAAAACAAAAATTTCAATATAAAGTTTCGTCTTCAAAATTCGAAGAAACACCATCTTTTACCCATTGTGCCAATCCAGAGAAATTCCATTGTATCATAATCCTAAGCGACAAAAATGTCATAACCTTAAGCTAGCAAAGGACCAATTAAATCTTGTTATTAATTTCTCTGAAAAGAGTAAGACCATTCACCAACAATCTCATACACTGAAAGCGCTTGCAATTCATTCACCTCGACTACAAAGGTTTACATAGGTAGTACTTGTTTACCTATTTTGGTACTTGTGCTCCCTAAGCGGCAGATATTTGGGTCACATTCATAAACTAAGCTCATTATTCAGTTCATACATAGTGAATTACAAAATGCTCGTATGTGTGTACCGAGAGGGAGAAGAAGGACATACAAGTATACCCTCAGACTGAAAGTGAGAGTGAAAAGTAACATTTGAATGAGAATACTTGGGTGTATGTGTGTGTGAGAGACTTCCTGCTTTTGGTACTTTAAGCCAAATGAAGCGTGTTATGGTGTCGTTATTTGTATGTCTGATGTTTTACAATGGCAATTCAGAATACACTCGAAACCACATTCACACACTCGCACTCATATTTCAGTTCACTCAAACGCTCTTGTACAACAGGACCTTTCTTTCGCACAGTCACAAAATTGCTGTGTTTGCAAATATTTGTCTGCCAGCAGTGTTATCCACTTTGCCTGGATGTGAGCTTGTGTGTGTGTGTGTGGGTATACTCGTATGTATTTACATCAACATTTATGTGAATTTGAGTTGCGATATTAAAATCGTAGCCGCCGTTGTAATTGTAACTGAGCACAGTGGCGCGGGAGATTGTGAGATTACTTTTATATTTATCATTAAATCTGATCTACACGCAAAGAAAAACATCTTTCCATAGCAGGGAGATTTTAGATATCTACACTTCTCCTAAGTGGGAACTACATTTTCATTTGCTGAATCAGAATATTATTAGGAACAAAAACATTTTTGTGTTGAGCAAAATTACTTTCTATTCGTCTAAAATTGTATACGAGTAATTTGGAACTGGTGGGAGAAACCGAAATCACGAGTTGTTGCTCTCGTCGCTACTAAACCACAGATTAATGAAAACCCTATACAGAAGCATGGAAGCATAAATCCACGAACCTTTAGACAAGCCTCTAATATTTTGGCTGAAACTGGAATTTGATTGTTCGTTTCTGAGAAAATTAAATTTTTTCCAACGGCTATATCTAGTTAACCGATGAGACTTTTGTTTTACGGCCCTTCAGCATAATTGTAGATATCACTAGAAGAATATATATGTAAAACAAAACGGTTAGAAAAAAAATCATCTATTGCTTCAAAATCGCAAAATTGTCGAGAAATTTTCAATTTGCTGAGACTTTTCTGCACATAATGTATCATAACTCGTGAGGGAGGGGATGAAATGTTCTAGAAAAATGTTGACCATGAAATTTTTCTTTAAAAGTATATGTATGTCAGAACATACCAAAGCCCAAACTTAACACAAACACACAAAAACAATAAATGTCAGAACACACCAAAGCCCAAACTTAACACAAACACACAAAAACAATAAAATTCCTGTCAACACCGACTTTACTGGTACCGTTATTGCTTAGACCACTAGTACGTATGAGTATTAATTAATCTTAAATATATGTTATTTATACGACATAGTGGCATTATAGATAACATTATTGCACTAACAACAATGTTGTTTTGACTGGAATTTGACTGTTTTTTGGGCTTTGGTGTTTTCTGACATATATGTATGTTGTAAAATGTATGGCCAACATTGCATTCCCGCCCTTTCCATTTTTAGTGGTGTTTTTGATTGGTTTTTTTGACCTAGCCAAGAAATACCGTCATGTGGGGCAGCTAGCTCTGTAACTATTGATCATATTAAAAACTAACAGGTGGCGCAAAAGTAATCCTCCTATCAGAAAATGCTATAAATTTTGCGATTGGCCCCTAATGTCAGTTCTGTTTTGACATTTGTGTAGTAAACACATGCGAAATACACGTTAATAAACAATGTTACGCTACACTGCTCCAGAACGCGGAATATTGCTGACTATTTATTTGACCAATAATCGGTCGGTGACTTTGGCACAACCCAAAGGCCCATTTCCATCTTAGTGGGTACGTAAATAAGCAAAATTTACGCTTCTGGGGCACTGAAAATCCGCGTGTGTAATGGCTCCCACGAAGAGCCATTACACCCGCTCAAAGTCACTGTATGGTGTGCTGTTTTCGCTGGAGGAGTCATCGGACCTTTTTTCTTCGAAGACGTCGCGGGCCAAACGGTTACTGTGAATGGTGAGCGCTACAGAGCAATGATCAACGAGTTCTTTTTGCCGCAACTTGATTAATTGGGATTGGAAAACATGTGGTTCCAACAGGACGGTGCAACGGCACACACTGCACGTGCCACAACCGATATGCTGAAGGATGCATTTCCCGGGCGCCTAATCTCCCGTTTTGGCGATTTGCACTGGCCAGCAAGATCGCCTGATTTGACCGCTCCAGACTTCTTTTTGTGGGGCTTTTTGAAGTCGCGGGTTTATGTCAACAAGCCTCAGACTCTTGCAGCTCTTAAAGACAATATCCGTCAAGAATGTGAGGACCTATCGCCGGAAATTTTGGCCAAAGTGATGGAAAATGCCATAAAAAGGGCTCAAATGACAATCAACTGTGGCGGCGGCCATTTACATGACACCATATTCTCGACTTGATGTAAAAAAAATTAAAAGACCAAATAAAAATAATCCACAATAAGAATCAAAGTTTTTCATTTTTTTTAATTACAGCCAAAAAACATCGAAAGGTTACTTTTACGCCACCTTAGTTTAATGCTGTGGTTTAATGATATAAGCAGTTAACTTTTGGTGCAAACTGGCCTATTTGTGTGGGAGATACCAAAAGGGACGTGGCAACTTCGCCCATCGTTGGTTGAGGTGTTACTGGCTAATAGGCTAATACTATGCGTGGAATTTCAGTAGTTTGGAATAAGGAGTATAGAAGTTATTAAGAAATAAATATTTCATTAAATGTTAACCGTTTGTGGGGAAGGTACTAGAAGGAGTGGAGCAATATGATCAATCTTCAAACTTAGCCGGAGATAGAAAAAAATTACCGCATACCAAATTTGAAGTCAATCGGTTAATCCTTTCGAGGGTTTTCGTGCGCACCAGCCAGCAGACAGACAGGCGGGCGGACAGACAGGCGGGCAGACAGACAGGCGGGCGGACAGACATTGCTCAAATGACTTTAAATGTCCCAATAGAATTTCGACTGAGATTTTCTCACTACTTTGTGTGAAATGGCGTTTATTAATCATTATTTAAATAAATTGTGAACCTTTGTGGCGGAGGCACTCGAAGGAATGGACCAACATGGTGGGGTATATCAACCGGATTATGTTGAAATACTCGTATTTCTACCAGAAGTGCTGTAATTTCTACATTTATCCATAGATTTTCTTCAAATAGGCATTGTTTTCTTCGTTAGGATGCTAGCCTTTTTTGCGAATTTTTATACCATACACCACACTGTGGTCCAGGGTGTTATGAGTTTGTGCGTTTGTTTGCAACACCCAACGGTTATGGAATCACTTCCTGAGTCGATTTAACCATGTCCGTCTGTCCGTCCGTCCGTCCGTCCGTCCGTCTGTAGATGTATCGTTGTAATCAAAGAGCAGGTCGTATTTATGGTCCGATTGTGATGAAATTAAGTACAATGCTCTTTTTTCACAAGGAAGATTCCTATTGAAATTGGTCAAAATCGGTTCAGATTTAGATATAGCCCTCATATATATGTTACCCCCGATTTGACATCTAAGCGCAGTAGAAACTGTATTTTATATAAGATCCTTACGAAATTTGGCAGAAAGAGTTGTCTTATTACATGAATGAACACTGCCAAATTCGGGGAAAATCGGTTCAGATTTAGATATAGTCCCCATATATATGTTACACCCGATTTGACATGTAAGCGCTGTAGAACCCGTATTTTATATGCGATCTGTACGAAAATCGGCAGAGAGAGTTTTCTTATTACGTGAATGAAGACTAACAAATTCGGGGAAAATCCTTTCAGATTTAGATATAGCCCCCATATATATATTACACCCGATTTGACATGTAAGCGCTGTAGAAACCGTATTTTACATCCGATCTGTACGAAATTCGGCAGGGAGAGTTTTCTTATTACGTGAATGAACACTATCAAATTCGGAGAAAATCCGTTTTATTATATAGACTGCCGAATTCGGGGAAAATCGGTTCAGATTAAAACATAGTCCCAATATATATGTTACACCCGATTTGACATGTAAGCGCTGTAGAAACCGTATTTTATATCCGAAATTCGGCATAGATCATTTTTTTTACATGTATGAAAACTACCAAATTCCGAAAAATTCAGTTCAGATATAGATATAGCCGCCATATATATGTTTCACCCGTTTTTGTTGAAATTCGGCAGAGAGTGCTGCAGAATGCACAATTTGCAACCGATCTTGTCGCCTCACGTCTCATTAGCGAAACTATGGTGTGCAATCGCACAGTGGGACCGCTTCGATGCGATGGCCAGCGTCCATCTGGAATTGCCAGATAAATATCTTACGAAGTGGTAGCTTCCCACGGGGAATCAGTGTTCTATTTCACGGGTACCAATTCGAGCCGTATCTGTATGGCCGTACATTTCACCTCCGGAATGGGGTATAGGGCTATTTAAAGCGCTCTACTCATACTTTTAAGTTTAACCCCAACCAGCACTAAACTCCCCGAAGGACCACCAATATCATAACCGTGGTTTAACCATGATTATAGGGGCTCCTGATCACCCGTGGTATCAGATCAGGTCCCAGGTCAGATTTGCTATATAAAACTACCACCGGATTTTATTCCATACAGCACGGCACTAGTGACCCAAGAACAATTTAAAGCAGCGATAGGAGATAGCCAATACATACAAGCGGGAAATTGCCCGTGGTATTATGATCTATGTATATACCACACGCATATAAAAAGATCGAAGTCGATCGAAAACGGAGAACGGGTACCATATATTATGGCTAGGCCCTATCGTGTCCCTATGTTAGGTTAAAGAACTCGTATCGAAAATTTGTTCATGTAGTCCTATCAAGTAAGATGATAAATGTATGTAAGGTAAATAAGGCAGTAATGAAGAATGGGGGAATGTGAGCAAATAGCTAACTGGAAAGGTGTTTGACAGATTATAAGATATGAAAAAAGGATGCGAAACATAACTTTTTTCTATAAGAAAAGTCATCAACGATGAATTTTTCTGTAAGAAAGGTCATCAACGATGAACTTTTGTATAAGAAAAGTTCATCGTACATCCGCCCTTCATACAACCGCAAGATGGACTTCCGATAATGGTGTTGGTAATAACCCGACCAAGACGTAACTAGTTATCTTAAAGCAGGAGAAATAAAATTCTCTTGTATTGAAATTCTCTTGTATACTAGTAGAGACGCCAAATACTTAGGTATTTGACTGAACAGGATGTTGCACTTTAAGCCCAACATTGTGGAAAGAGCAAATAAGGTTGTGGTATATACCTGTAGAAGGGCAATATGAAAACGCTGGGGTCTGAAACCGCTTACAATTTACTGCTTGTATACAGTAGTAGCGATAATGCTGTATGGCATTGTCTTCTTGTCCGTCAGACGGTTCTAAACTCAATAACCGAGTGGACTTTGGTGTCTTTTCTGAGAAACTTGAGCTATCACTTGCAAAAAGACTCCCTGATCGATTTGGTCTGCCGCGCCATCAAGACTTGGAGGGCATCTACAGACACCGATAAACTATTAATCTCGGGCTTGAAAGTACATTGTGGTACTCGGCTGAGTGTTCTACAGTTTCGTACCATATGACGAACCATATCATACTTTCCAGTCTCTCAAAGGTTAAACGGGAGACAGCAGTTACAAACCATCATTCACTTCTACATATATAACGGAACGCCTCACTTGCAGGACTAGAGGTGCCGCGTCCTTCAACACTTGGAGGACATCAGTAGAAACCGATATAGCATTAATCTCGGGCATGAAAGTACTTTGGGGTATCCTGCTGTTTCATACCATCTGGACGAACCATAGAACAATTCACCATACACACTTCTTACCATTCGTCTACTAATATCTAAATCGGTCCTTAGGACCGTACGCCGTTCTTCACACGCAAACCATAGGAAACGAATCGGTTCAAATTTAAATATATTTTTTACAGACCGTGATAAGTACCTTGCTGTTTTGGTAGCCAGGAAGCTCAACAACCTGCATGTAAAAATGCAAAACATGGGTCCTTAAACCTCGATTTGTACACTGACTCTGTATCACGGTTGTCAGACCCATACTGCTCTAATAAGTAATTGTTTGGTTGATGGTACCCCATAAGTTTACCTACTGTTATATACTTATACGAGTATACTGAGACATAATTTTGACAAGAAGGATGGCATGGTTCCAAACTCAATGGTTAGGTTGCTCTCGTGGCTTACTCGAAAAACCTATTGAAATATATAGCTCGTAAGCTGCCTGATTACTGTAGTGTTCACCTGGTTAAAATATAAATTTTGGATAATAGGTAATACTATTTCTAATATATAAGTACGAGTATAGATTTCTGACAAAGTTTGGAATTCAAATATCCAGACTGTCATTAAATCCAACTATGCTGTATTCCTGAATTCAAAAACAGCCTTCAATTGCCTCAGATCTCTTAACTAGATAGCTTTGCAATTAAAAATTCACCTGAGATGGGACACGGGGACTTTCCAGGGAGCTGTAGATGAGTTTGTACCCTGCGGTAAATTAATATCCAATTTACCCATGTCTAACTTACTTATTACTTATTGAATGCACTTTTCATTCAAAATATTTGAACAGAAAAAGTTCAAAATTTTAATATGCAGCCGGATCCAGAGTAAGTTAAAAAATCAAAATTGCATATAATTCCGCTGTCTACTTATCACGTAGGGAATGATTGGTAGCTGTTAATTATGATGAAATGCTTCAAACAATAATGCTGGAAGTGGTATATCATTATTCGACTGCAACAGACAAATATAGTCCTTAGTAGGCAGACATTACATACTCCTTAGTATACGATAAGAGTCCCTAGTAGTGGTCTTGTTGGGTTTAATAATACTTAGTAAAATGCTAGTTGGTTTGTCGGCTGCTTAGTATACGTTCAGTAGAGTTATCTACTACTTAGTAGACGGCCAGTTGGGTTACCTACTCCTTTGCAGAGGGCCAGTTGTGTTATCTACTCCTTAGTATAGGGCCAGTCGTCTTATATACGCCTTAGTTGTAATTAGATTATCTTCTCCTTAGAGATTGGGCTCTTAGTAGATATACAGTTGGGTTATCTACTCTTTAGTAGACGACCAGTTGGGGCCAGTTCTCGAAGTTCAACGATTAAATAGAAAACATTTCATTGGGTTCAAATAATGTCTGACATTGTTAAATACTGTATGTTATTTTTCTAGAGCAGAAGCAGGTATGTCACATGTTGAAGTTACCGCTTGTTTTCATATAAAGGACAAATATGCGGATCGACCCTTGTACTTAATGTACCTTTCATGGGTTTGGTATTGTATGTAGTAGTTTGTTTGTAAATATTACTTTCGTAAAAAGCGGCAATTTTCTTAAACATATGTTTAAAGTTTTAAAGCGCCACGTTGTTTAGTTTTTTTTAGCACTTAAATGTAAACGATCTCAATGAATTTGAAAACATGGAAAAAATGGAAAATAAAGGTCACCGATATGTAGTACAATACTTTCATTTGGAAGGTCTCAGTCCAACCAACATTAAAAACCCAGCTTCGTTTACAACTGCAAACTATTGGGTGGCAGAGTTTAAAAAATCCACAAAATAATAGTGTATGACCGTTGGTTGAAGTTTCGTGAGCTAGCTAAAGTCATAGGTATTTCAAAAAGTGTTATACATACATCGCGTATAGACGGAAAATGTGATGATGGGAAAGTTATGCATTAGGTGGGTGCCGCGTTTGCTCACAATCAAGACAATGCACCAGTTTAGACATCCACTATTGCGATGTCCAAAATCATGACTTAAAGTTCGAATTGCTTCAGCAAGCACCTCATTTGCTAAATTTAGCTCCTCTGGAATATTTTTTGTTTCAAAACTTGAAAAAATGGCTCGGCGGAATAATAAAATGAGATTATGTTGAGATATAAAGAAACATTTTCTCAAATTTGTTGTGTTTTCTTTGTTAAGTCGGCTAATTTTGGGACCGCCTTTGTACCAGTCTAATTTCCCTTAGAGTAATGCTAGGTACTACCTTTCATGATCTAAGGGAACTATAATCTCTGGCTAAGCCCTTCGCGATATGTAAACTTATTTTGAGGGAAAATTTATGTAGGGCGACTAACAATAGATGCGCTTCAGGGATTTATGGAAAGGCTGCAATCCCGGTTGTAAGAGATGTTTGGACTTCTTAACTAATTTTTCTAAACATAGTGATGGGTTTGACAACTCTGGATCTACTCGAAAGGCTTAGGGCTATACATACACGCAAAGAAAAAATTCGTTTCTGAGAAACGAAATATTAGACAAGTACAATTCTCGTTTACGAAGACTGAAATTCTTTTCGTCAAAACAAACAATTGCTTATGCGAAATAAGTTTCGATTGGATTGTTTGTTTGGCTTGAGGTCCGTGATAAATAAAATACAATACTTTTATGTTTTATTTATTTTTCTTTATTTGCCCAATATTTTTCGGCCAACTTCGTTGGTCATCATCAGGGGGAATCTATCACACAAAAATGAAATTTCAGTTCCTGCAAACGAAAATTGTAGTTGTCTAATATTTCGTTTCGCAGAAACGAATTTTTCTTTGCGTGTAGCGCGTAGGCTTCTTGATCACTGCAGTGTTTACTGACTTTCCCTGATAGCTAGGCTATCATTAAATCTGTAGATCCTGTATTACTGAATTCAAAACTTATCTCTTAACGAGATGGCTGAGCAGTTCAAGTTCCACCTGATGTGGGTGCAGGACTACAGAGACATAATAGGGTACTGTGAAGTAGATTAACTTGAAAATTAGGAATTACCTTACAAGTTTAGAGTAAGTGGAATATATGGACATGCCTCTCGCAACACGCAAACTCTTCTAGAAAGTTGTTGTGTAAATTCGAAGCACTGCATTAACTTGAATCACAACACCGGAAGTCTAAGAACTCGATTAGTACATTGCACAAATAGTACACAAGTTACATATTATATACACGAACGAGGTGTTCTACTCAGCTTCTTTACTGTGCTGAAGTAGCAAATTTCAAGCTTGAGCTCAACTCTGCAAAACGAGGGTACAATAACAGCTAATATTATTTCCATTACACTGTGGAACAGTGAAAACAAATACAAGGGCTTCACAGTATAGGTTTCATTCTACTACCAAAAGGTAGTATAACCTTACCAATTTTTTTATGGGCCTCCAAAGTTTCTGAAAATCAGTGGGTCCCTCGAAAAAGGTGTCATCAGCTTTTATCCAACAACTAATTCGAATTGGTGATACCGCTTAACTATATTTGGCAATCACGGCCACATTCCAATCAAAAACTCTCTTTACTGGTATCGTTATTGCTTCGAACACCAGGTGTTATGACTAACATTGCTGCACGAACAGGCCAAGGAGGGGTTTTGGGCTTTGATGTGTTCTGACACATATAGTAAAACATTTTTATACCCTCACTTTAGTGTGACGAGGGTATATATCATTTGCTACGGAAAAAAGTGTAACACGTCGAAGGAGTGACCTGGCCATATTGGTCCACTCCTTCTAGTACCTCCCCCACAAAGGGTTAAAATGTTGTGAAATATTGAGTCTTTAATAACTGCTATACTACTTATTCGAATCTTTTGAAATTCCACACATAGTATTATCTTATTAGTCGTTATCAACTCGAGAAAAATGGGCAAAGTCGCCACGTCCCTTTTGGTACCTCCCACACAAATGCACCATTTTGCACCAAAATTTAACAGCTTATAACATTAATAACAGTGTATAAAAATACTTGACATTTTTTACAGTATTATGCTTTTATATTGCCTACAGTCCAGGGAAAAATGGGCGTTGTTGTCACGCCCCTTTTGGTACCTTCCACACAAAGGTACCTTTTTGCACCAAAAGTTAACAGCTTATAACATTAAAACCAGTGTATAAAAATACTTGAAATTTTGTACAGTGTAATGTTTTTATAGTGTCTATAGCCCTGTGAAAGATGGACGTTATTGTCACTCCCCCCCTTTGTACCTCCCACACAAAATGCCCAAATCATACCACAATTTAATGTCTCATAACGTTTATACCAGTGCACATAAATGCTTATAAGTCGGCACAGTGCAATGAATTTAAAGTATCTAATGTTCAGCAAAAAAAAGGTGTATTTGATAAACCTCTTCTGGTACCTCCCACACAAATTGACAGAATAATTCGAGTAATATTCAATATTACATTACTCACAAAGTGAGGGTATACCTTAGTCGGTTTACCCGACTGAAAATTTCTTACTTGTTGTAGAACATTTCATGCCCACCCTTTTTAGGGGTGTTTTTTACGATTTGATAAAATAGGACCAAAAATGACAGTTATGTGGGGGAGCTAGAGGGTTAATATGTTCCACAAAAATATTGGCCTTAATATTTTCTACAATGTTGCTGAACTACTGTTCACGAAAAAATATTATTGTTGTATAATAGTGAAATACTAACGGCGATTTCTTTTCTGTAAAAAAGTACAACGTTTCGTTGCCCTTTTCCCGATAACTGGACTTTTATACAACATTTTGGAATTTTGAAATAAGAGCTTTGTTAAGTTCGAGAGACTACAGCCGTTTCACCTACAAAGTGCAAATATTTTTCAGATTTTCATGTCAACGGGGCAAATTTTTTTTAACAATCGAAAACACCATAGCATTTTTGAGGTACAATGTGGTCTTTTTGAGCTGCTTAGGGTCCCTAGACACGTTCAGATTGTATTGATATGTTAACAACTGTTGTTCAGATTCACCTTGGCTAAAATTTTGTCGAATATTGTTAGTGAAAAAATACGACTCCCTGAAAAGTGAAAAAATACTTTTTGTAGGCCCATAAAAAAAATTGGTCACCAATTTCGCCTAACCGAGTATAGGGCTATTCTACCCTTTGGTAATACAATGGAACCTATACTGTCAAGTCCGTGTATTTTGCAAAAAGTATTCATTTGTTGCATATTGTTATTATCGCTCGTTTGTGCCACTGTGTCACGCTACCGCATTTGACCTCTTGGCGTCATATTTATGAGTTTTTAGCACAACGTACAATGTGTACACCTAATGCCTGAACACGGCACTTTAAACCATTTGGCAAAGCAATGGTGTTGATGAAGAAAGAAAAACAAAAAGCAACAGCTCTATGAAAAAGTCATTAAAACCGAATTTAAATTGACCACCATTTTTTGGAGTGTCGTACATTTGAAGGGGAATTAAAAAAGTCAAATTATCATTGGACATGTGTTTGCTCATGTGAAACTAAAATGAAATATACTCCGGTGATTAAATGAGCGATTTATTTTAGTCAAATGCAAAATCATATACATTCCATGCAAAAAAGCAATATATCGGATGTGGGATGTAATAAATGTGTTAAAATTTCACCGAAAAGGCCTAATCACTTTGTTTATTGGTTTAGTATTTGGGTGCAATTTATAGCCCTCAAGCTAAAGGGAATTGCTGGTAACTTAATTAACAATAACAAGTCCAGTGACTTTTAAATAATTTAAATTGATTGCAAACTATTTGAGTACAAAAAAGTTCAAACATTTTTGATATGTGTATATGAAACAGATAAGTAATAAAAAAACAATTAAAAAGTAATACAATTTTAGCTGAGTAGACGGACTAAGCTATACCCTAACTTTGTGAGTTAACTTATATGGAATATATTACATTTTACTCAGTCTATAATCATTGCAAATATTGTCGAAAATACAAAATACGAAAACATTTAGATGATTGTGCGGGGGTACCAGAATTGGCGATGGATTGTAGATAGAAGGTAAGGTTAGGTTAAAGGACACGTAGTACTCTACCAATTTGGCGTGCACCACTCCACTCGAGGACCTAGAGGCCCTCTGTGTTAGTCCTGTAAAGAATTGAAGATTTGGAGAAAACAGCAGAAAAAATTATAGATTGAAAAATGAGAGGGTGTGGAGGGGGACCCCAATAATAAGTGAGAAGAGCGGAAAATAGAAATGATGAATTAATAGAGGAGAGAATAGAGGGTAGAGAAGTTCCTGCAGTGGACAATGCCGTTTAGGCAGATGGATGAGCGGTTGTCATCCTTAGCCACTTCAGACAGCTAATATAATTGAGGAAGCTGACGATTTTTTGCGATGACAGAGCTTCGAGATCTTCTATCGTAAAGTCACCTAGGTAGCAGTGTCTTCTTCTAGAAAGAAAAGGACATTGGCAAAGAAGTTGCTCGATCGTTTCAAGCTCCTCTTCGTCCGTACAGAGACGACAGTAGTCTTCTGTGCCTCGTTACCACTTTGATGTTTGGTGTGGCCAGAGAAACCTACAGATTTCACAGTCCGGTCTGGCTAACCAATTCTGGTTAACGTGATCCCTGTAGAAGCGCTCTATCATGCCGAAGAACTCACACATTGGTAGATACAGTGATGACACCGCACTAGTGGTTTCCATCGCTGACCCATTCCGCGCGAGCTCATGAGCCTTCTCGTTTTCAGTGATGTCACAGTGTCCTGGGACCCAGCATAGCCTGACGTTAACTGTTAGTTTTTGCATTTCTAATATGCAATCATTTACGAACTTGGATTTAATGACGTAGGAGTTAAGTTCCGTCAGAACGGCTTGACTATCAACATAGATAGTTATGTTTTAACCCTGCCTGGAAAAACCCTCGTTTATTAAACGCAAGGTAACCAGGATGGCAAAAACCTCCGCCTGAAAGACACTGCAGTCGTCTGGCAATTTGTAAGATCTGCTAATGCTAAGAGATTCACTAAGATGAGATGAGATTCAGTTAGATGCCTCATTAAGGATCTTTGAGTGCCCACAGTTTGAGTTACGCCACATAAGAGATTCGCGGAGTCTAATAGCACACTTAGTGGCGCTACACTTAATATATTGACCTATCGGTTGAAGGTTTAGTAAAGTGTTCATTGCCGCTTGCGGTGTACTCGCTCTCGCTCTGGTTATGAATAGAGAAGCAATTCTTTGAATCTTCTCTAAAGATTTTAGCTGGTGTCAATAACCAGTTGCTTTCCACCACACCGCTGAACCATAGGGGAGGATGGGACTCACAATCGTTGTGTTAATCCAGTGGATAGTACTTGGGCGGAGCCCCCAACTTTTACCTATGGAACCTCTGCAGGAGTAGATTGCATTCAGTCCTTTTTTGACTCGTTCCTTGGAGTTGCTTTTCCAGTTTAATTTCTGATCAAGTATGACGCCAAGGTACTTAGCCTCTGGGAACAGTTTCAACTCCACCCCGTCGAGAATGGGTTTACGGAAATCTTCTATCTTATTTTTCTTAGTGAATAGGACTAACTCTGTCTTAGTTGGATTGATTCCTAGCCCGTTCGCCGTTGCCCATCTAGACAGCTTCCTAAGCGCACTTTGAATAAGATCAGTAATAGTTGAGAGGAATTTGTCACCATGATAACCACATCGTCGGTATATGCGACAACTTCCACTCTGTCTTTCTCGAATGATTTGAGTATCCCGTTTACGACTAGAAGCCACAGGAGAGGAGATAGAACGCCTCCCTGTGGAGTACCTCTAGTCACTGACTTCCTAATGGAACCCCCTGCTAGTGTTGAGTTGATGATCCTGCCTTTCAGCATTGTGTCAATCCAGTCAACCAGCAGAGAGGATGTGCTCACATTAAACAAAGATTCGTGTATGGATTCCAAATTCACATTATTAAAATCCCCTTCTATATCTAAGAAGGCTGTCAAAGTGAATTCGCTTTTCTCCAGGTTATTTGCAATGTAGCCAAACACGTCATGAAGAGCACTACACGCAAAGAAAAAATTCGTTTCTGCGAAACGAAATATTAGACAACTACAATTCTCGTTTGCCGAAACTGAAATTCGATTGTTGTGACAGAAACTTATTTCGCGTAAGTAATTGTTTGTTCTGACCAAAAGAATTTCAGTGCTCGTAAACGAGAATTGTAGTTGTCTAATATTTCGTTTCGCTGAAACGATTTTTTTCTTTGCGTGTATCAACTGAGCGGCCTTTCATGTAGGCATGTTGACGGTTACTGATTAATGACGGTTGTAAACTACCCCTAATATAGGTGTCTATAAGCCTTTCCAGCGTTTTTAAAACAAACGATGAGAGACAAATTGGTCTATAGTCCTTGGGCGTGGAGTGGCTGGGTTTTCCCACTTTGGGAATGAAAACCTCCTTGACCTCACGCCATTTTGAGGGTATATAATTCCTAAAAATCAGCGACAGCATATCAATTGCTATTGGCCCTGCATTCTGTAGCATGGATGGTGATATGCCATGAGGTCCGGCAGACTTAAAGGGTTCGAATGAGTTAATAGCCCACAGAAATTTCTTGTCGGTTACTAAGTCATTTACCACAGTGGACGCGCTTTCATCACAATGTGGTGCACTTGATCTAGTACTGACATTGGGAAATTCCTCCTGGACTACGTTCGAACACCCGGGAAAGTGTGTCATCGCTAAAAAGTCAAGAGTTTCTGAGCTGGACTCAGTCCAAGTCCCATCTTCCTTCTTAATGCTACCCAGCGCCTTTGGATCTTTTGGGTTTACTGGAAGGCCTGCCCTGGCAGCCATATGAATGAAATGGTGTTCCATCATTAACCGAAATGTTGAGACATTTCAATAAAGCAAAATCATTAAAAATATTTATCCGTCTTTCTTTATAACAATTTTAAAACGCAACTATTTCGTGAGACACCCTTTATAAAGGGTGGTTAAATTGTAATTAATTTAGTCTGGAATTGAAAAATGTGAAATGAAAAAAACTTGACGTTTAGGTGTGGTTCATATTCAACATGGGCCCTTACAATTTAACCCCCCTTTATTATGTTCGTTCGCCGTTTGGTGAATTTTTAAATGTCTCATTTTAATATTATTAAATCTGTTTTTTCTAAATATCAGTTAAATCACTCTAATTAGGGTTGGATAATGAAAGAATATAACACTTTTTCATTGATGGCTAATTGCGTTTAATTTTTTCACAAAATATGCTTCACTGAAGTATTCTCCAAAAATATTTCTGACGTTTTGGTATATTAAAAATAAAATTGCTTTCTCTGTGTGTTGCTGCTGCTTTCATAAATTTTATTTTGTTATTAGTATATAAATTTTTTGTTCAAATGTATACAAATGTGAATGGGAGCATAAAGTCCCAGTATTTTATATGCTTTGAAAAAGTTTTGTAATATAAATACGAATATAAATAACAATATTCCCCCTCTAGTGATAGAGGGGAACGGTAGAAGTTGGAAATATGATAGTAAAGTATATTTGGGGTACAAAGCCAATCATACGGTGCAAAAAATTTATAAATAATTTTAATCTTGAATTTTTTATAGTTCGTACTTTTAGAGGGTTAAATGGAACTCAATGTAACAAAAAGCGATCAATTTGGTACCACCGCCAAATTTAAAAAGCTAGAGCTAAAATTTAAATTTGGTACTTCTAAAGTGTAAAATGGCGCAAAATATAAAATGTATAAATATAAAACTGATGCTGTTGTCAATCCTATAGCGCCAGAGTTAGCAAGAAAGTTTAACTAGAATTATAAACGTTCAAAAGGAAGAAATACGTACTTTTTATAATTTGGAAAATACAAAAAATTGATTCAGCCTATAATTCTAAACTACTAGAAAGACAACAATGAAAATGATTAATAGGTATATGGTCCATAGTTATATGGGGGATTTCATGTTAGGTGAGTCAATTTTTAAAAGCGATGTCTTCCAATCGGGATGAAACTTGCACCACGTATAGTTCTATTGGATAGTAGTTATAACACAAAATGTTAACGAGATCAGTTACGGACTGTCCGACTTGGAGGGTGTTGAATTTTGAAATTATGGTCAAACTGCCTTTTTTTCTCATCCATACCTATTGTATTTAGACAATTTTTATACCCTCACTTTAGTGTGACGAGGGTATATATCATTTGCTACGGAAAAAAGTGTAACACGTCGAAGGAGTGACCTAAGACCCCAAGTATGTTCGGAGGAAATCCGTTTTGGGTAATTTTAAGTCGAATGAGCAATGTCCGTCCGTCTGTCTGTCTGTCTGTCTGTGTGTCTGCTGGCTGGTGCGCACGATAACTCTCGAAAGGAGTAACCGATTGACCTCAAATTTGGTATGTGGTAATATTTTTTTCTATCTCCGGCTAAGTTCGAAGATGGGCCATATTGGTCCACTCCTTCTAGTACCTCCCCCACAAAGGGTTAAAATGTTGTGAAATATTGATTCTTTAATAACTGCTATACTACTTATTCGAATATTTTGAAATTCCACACATAGTATTATCTTATTAGTCGTTATCAACTCGAGAAAAATGGGCAAAGCCGCCACGTCCCTTTTGGTACCTCCCACACAAATGCACCATTTTGCACCAAATGTTAACAGCTTATAACATTAATAACAGTGTATAAAAATACTTGAAATTTTGTACAGTATTATGCTTTTATATTGCCTACAGTCCAGGGAAAAATGGGCGTTGTTGTCACGCCCCTTTTGGTACCTCCCACACAAAGGTACCTTTTTGCACCAAAAGTTAACAGCTTATAACATTAAAACCAGTGTATAAAAATACTTGAAATTTTGTACAGTGTAATGTTTTTATAGTGTCTATAGCCCTGTGAAAAATGGGCGTTATTGCCACGCCCACCTTTGTACCTCCCACACAAAATGCCCAAATCATAGCACAATTTAATGTCTCATAACGTTTATACCAGTGCACATATGTAAATGCTTATAAGTCGGCACAGTGCAATGAATTTAAAGTATCTAATGTTCAGCGAAAAAAGGTGTATTTGATAAACCCCTTCTGGTACCTCCCACACAAATTGACAGAATAATTCGAGTAATATTCAATATTACATTACTCACAAAGTGAGGGTATACCTTAGTCGGTTTACCCGACTGAAACTTTCTTACTTGTTCTTTAATCCTTTTAAGAAATTTAAAAAATCGCTAAAATATTTTTTGTGATTTTTTTTTGCGAAATTAAAGCTTGTTTTGACATTTTTGTGAACACTTTTTTTATTTTTTTTTGTTTTTTTTTTTTTGCTCAAAAAAAGCTTAGGTCATTTCCTTTAAAAGCATTGTGGTCTATTAGTGGGATATTATACCCCACTATTTGGAACAAGGGTACATATCAGATGCTGTCAGCCAAAAGTACAGCACATCGATGGAATAACCTAAGAAACCCCAAGAATATTTGGCGGAAATCCGTTTCAGGTCATTTAATGTCATTTGAGCAATGTCCACCAGCCTGTCCGTCTGTCTGTCTGGTTGGTGTGCACGATAACTATCGACAAGCTTAACCGATTGATTTCTAATTTGGTACGTGTCAATATTTATTCTATCTCAGGCTAAGGTCAGGGGTGGACTGTGTTGGCCCACTCCTTCGAGTACCTCCCCCCCACGAAGGTTAAACATTTAGTAAAATATTCATAATCTCATAACTTCTATACTACTACTTAGGGTCTTTCACAATTCCGCACATAATATTAGTTTCTTGGTCGCTATCATCTTGAGGTCAATGGGCGATGTTACCACGCCTCTTTTGGTACCTCCCACACAAATGCACCATTTTGCACCAAAAGTTAACGGCTTATAACTTCGATTCCTGCACATACAAACACTTGAAATTTTGTACAGTGTAATGTTTTTATAGCACCCATAGTATATTAAAAAAAAACGTTAATACCATGCCCCTTTTAGTACTTCCCAAACAAAATTTCCAAAATAAATATATGAAACATTATTTTTTTCAATTTCCCTTATTTTACAATGTGGGCCACAATTTATAGTTTTGAAAGTTTTTTTGCGATATTTTTGCTTTTTTTTATGATTTTTTTTCGTCCCATAAAAAAACTATTTTTTGGGAAAAAATCAATTTTTTTCTAATTGACTTTGGTTTCTACGTGAATGGTTTCTACGTGAATGTTTCCTTTAAATGCCGCCATTATCGAGCTTATACTTCAAAAGATATGGTCCAAATACTAAAGGTGACTTCCAAGAAAATTAGAATTTTAGAAAACATTTATTTAAAAACTTTACCATAAAAGTTTGTTTTTGTTCATGAAATTTCTAGGCCTCGGAAACAAAAAAAAAATCTTTTGTTTCACAGTGTAATTTCGAAAAATTTCGTTTCAGTTAAGAACGTAATTAGTCGAAAATTTTGATCATAGTAAACTCGATCTGAAACAAGAACACACAGTATTCTTTCATAGATTACAAATCGGAAGGAAAGAATAGATGGGAATATACGAGCACCTAATCTAAACGGATTTTTCTCAAATTTTTATCAAAAAACTCATTTCTGCCAAATTATATAAAGATCGAGCATAAAATACAGTTTTAATAGAGCTTAAATACTAAATCGATAAGAACATATATTGAGGCTATATCTAGGATTAGGCTTAGGTGTAGGTTAGGGTGGCAGCCGTTTTTTCTTGTCAGCTCACATAGACCAGTTTAGTGTTACCACGGACTAAAATGCCCCACATCGAAACCAACCTGTTTGATATACAAATTTATCGATACTGCGAATATCGGTACCGGAAAGATCTGTTAGACAGCCTAGAAAAGCCGACCCCAGTATGTCCAGTCGTCGTTTACTCAAGGCGGGACAGTCGCATAGCAAGTGCTCAATGCTCTCCACTTCTTCCTCATCTCCGCAGCTTCTGCAGAGTCAATACCCAATCTTTTGGCATGTTCGCATATCAGGCAGTGTCTCGTCAGAACTGATTCTAACGTAGACAATATTTTCCTCTTTAGTGCGAGGAGATATTGTGACCTTCCCAGGTCATACCTTGGTCAGATTTGTCTAGCTACCCTACAGGTGCCGATTTCTGACCATCTTTCATTGGACTGCCTGATTGCCTCTTGCCTAAGCCAAAGCTTGCACATGGATAGTGGCGCACCAATATATGCAAAATCTTCAAGAATTTGTAATGTGGTCCCTTTCCTAGCAAGTTCATCGGCTTTACAGTTCCCCGGGATATCCTGCCCAGCCATCTCGTTAAGAGATCTGCGTCAGTCGAGGGCTGCTTGTGAGTATAGGGATGTGAGTCCAGAGAATTGACTGGTCGAGTAAATGACATTGCCAGTGTTGGTTACTATGTTGCGATACAGACACATGGCGACTTCCCATATTGTCATTATTTCGGCTTGATAGACACTGCAGGTATCTGGTAGGCTGTGAGCTATATCCAAACTAAGTTCCTCACGGTGTACTCCGAAGCCAACCTTTTCATCAAGCTTCGAACCATCCGTTTAGAAGCGGAGACGGTTTTTTTACCTGGTATTCTGTCAACCCATTCATCTCTGGGTGGTATCATAGTGATGTAGTTCCTCTCGAAGGTGTACACCGTTGGTATATAGTCCACTGGGTCCGTTACCATAGTACTACACTTGGTATCCTCATGTGACCGTAGTTCTTGTACCTCCACATTGATGGGCAGTTTAATCTTAGTGTCGCTCTGGTTGCAACATCTCTCGCCACAATATTAAACGGCAGTATATAGAGTAGGGCTTGTAGAGACTCAGTCGCTGTAGTCCTTAAGGCTCCGCTAATGCACAGGCATGCAGTTCTCTGGACCTTTGATACTAGGTTGGTGATGGTTAGTTTGTCAGTTGCCGTCCACCATAACACAATGCCGTATAACAGTATTAGATTAACTACTGCTATATATATGCAATGGACGATTTTTGGAGAGAGGCCCCACCGCGACCCTACAGCCTTCCTGCAGGAATATAAGGCGACGGTGGCCTTCCTTACACGTTCCTGTGCGTTCAGTCTGAATAATATTTTCCTATCTAGAATTATTCCTAAAAACTTTGCACTTTCAGAAAAGACTAGATCTGTTCCATTTATCCGAGGAGGATGGTCCACACGTGGGACAATATTTATCCTAGTTAGAAGAACCAATTGTGTCTTGTTAACGCCCAAGCCGCTGCTTCTGGCCCATCTATCCAACTTGTGCAGAGCCAACGGTAAGATGTCTCTGGAGGATAGGCTAATTGGTTTGAATTCTTTTCCCGTCTTTTTGAAATCTTTTCCCGCTTTGGGTGTGAATTCCATTTTGGTGTCCCACCATCGATTCGGGATGTATGAAAGCCGGATACAGCCTACATAAATTTTCTCCAGCCAGGGGATAATGTGGCATTTTCTGCATTTCTGCTGGAGTGATGCCGTCTGGTCTAGGTGACTTGAAGGGCTATATCTAAATCTGAACCAATTTTCCCCAAATTTGTTCGTTCATGTTATAAGAAACCTCTTTCTGCCAAATTCCCTACTGATCGGATATATAATACAGCTGCGAAAGCGTTTACATTTCAAATCGGGAGTAACTTATATATGGGGCTATATGGGGCTAAATCTGAACCGATTTCTCCCAATTTTTTTTTTCTTTTTGCTAAATTTCGTAATGATCGGATATAAAATAGAAACTTCTGTAGCGAATTGATTCCACATTGTAAGGAACATGACTATATCTAATTTCTTAAATTTTTTATAAAAAATGGCCATATGTACTCTACCAATGGTGTACATTTTGGAGGGCAGGCAAGCTTGGTGCATAAGTTACATTATACAGAATTTGTTTTTATCCCCTCGCCTTAGAGAGGAGGGTATATATCATTTGCTACGAGCCAAAAGTGTAACACATCGAAGGAGTGGCCTAAGACCCTAAGTATGTTCAGCGGATATTAGTTTTGGGTCATTTTAAGTCGAATGAGCAATGTCCGTCCGTCTGTCTGTCTGCTGACTGGTGCGCACGATAACTCTCGAAAGGAGTAACCGATTGACTTCAAATTTGGTATGTGGTAATATTCTATCTCCGGTTAAGTTCGAAGATGGGCCATATTGGTCCACTCCTTCTAGTACCTCCTCCACAAAGGGTTAACATTTAGTGAAATATTGATTATTTAATAACTTATATGCTACTTATTTGAATCCTCTGAAATCCTACACGTAGTATTAGTTTACTCGAGAAATTACCTCGAGAAAAATGGGCTAAGTTGCCGCGCCCCTTTTGGTATCTCCCACACAAATGGACAATTTTGAACCAAAAGTTAATAGCTTATAACTATATTACCAGTGCATACAAAGACTTGAAATTTTGTACAGTGCAATGCTTTTACAGTACGTAGAGTCTAGAGAAAAGTGGCCGTTATTGGCACGCCCCTTTTGGTACCCCCCATACAAATGGACCATCTTACACTAAAAGTTAACAGCTTACAACTTTAATACCAATACATACTTTAAAGTTATTAAGTGCAATTTAAATTGATAATAATTTAATTAAAAAAAAATAAATTGACTAATATTTTTGTGGTACTAAAGGTGAGGGGATTCATAAGTCGGTTTACCCGACTGAACTTTCTTACTTGTTTTTAATATATTTTGTTTTGTGATTTTTTTCAAATGTTTATTCTTTGTAATGTGGTGAAGATTTTCAGTTATTATAATGTGCTCAGCTCCTATCCAAAAATCGTCCATGATTTCCATATTTAAAATAATTCTCAATTTTATTTATTATACTGTGGAGTGCAATCCATGGTTAAGGTTACGCGTATGTCGCGCTAGTCGGCCCCTATCAATTTCCCTAAATCTTTATTTTCGATAGTCGAGCAATTTTGTGTCTGACTGAAATGTTGTACTTAGTAATTTTGACAAAATCAGTTTTATCTCTTTTCCAATAAACTTTATAGCTTTATCGATAGTGATAAAAATGCCGTTTGTTGTCCAGTGTAATTGTCTCTTAAGTGTGTCTGGGCATTTTATGGCCCTTTAAGATCAATTCCAATTGTGCGAAACCCTAATTCATTGAATAATGCATAAAGTCACACAAATCAAAAAACCTAAAGTTGTGTAGCACTGTCCGCAACGCACACAACACAAGGCATTGTATTGTCTGTTTAATGTTATCCTGTATGAATAGGCCTACACTCCTTGTATAATAACATCCTTTGTATACAGACATACACATGTGAACCTCCTTGCACCACCGCCAATACCAATAAATACGAGTACCATAAATATTGATTGGGTGGTTGGAGGTACCCCATCCCCCCAATCGAATTTTCTAAAAGGCAATTGTAATAAAGTCGTTCTCTTAGAATAATCATTGTGTGTGTGTTTGTGTACTTTTATGTTGTATATTTTCATTTGAGAATGTATGAGTGCCTCGGAAGTACACTTCAACAGAGATTCAGGATAAGGCTGTACGAGAGTGTATGTGTTGAAAGAGGCCTGTAGGGCTAAAAGCCAGTCGCCGGGCAGAGACACCAGTACGACTGGTGGCAAGTGTATCACAATGAAGTGAATTGGAAAATTGAATATATTTTTACCGGGTCCATTACGCAGAGAGAGCTTTTACGAATATTTGCCTCAAAGACAGCGGAAATTTTTATTCACAATCAATCATTTGATTTCATGTACAGTGGATATATCATTTGCGCGCCGGGGAGAAATACATATGTATATAACAATAATAAAACAGTCTTTGTGTTTTTTTTGTTCTTATGATTTTGACACACTTTTCACTTGAATACGCAGCATTTTTTACATCAAAAGAGATGTTAAGATTCAATGGAAAACAATCAGGTGCAGTTTATTCAAAGGTTTCAAAACCAAAGATACATACAACAATGTGTAAATTTGCGTTTGTATAAAGAACAGAAAATCTGTTGCTGGTTGTCAATAGAGTTACAATTCGTATCCAACTGCAGAATCCTTATTTATGAGCTTGTTTTTGTATTCAAATATCTGTAACGTTAACTGTGTTTGTTATTGAATAATTTATTGTATTTTTACCCTTATTCAATGGATGATTTGTATAGTCCCAATAATACTGCGTAGATTAGACTGGTTACATTTTTTTCTTCAAAATTATTTTTAAATTCCCTCCAACAATAGATAAAATCTTCCATTGATATCATCATCTAAATTGTATTCCGGTCTTTTGAATATCTAATGGTGAAATTAAATTAATTTATTCTGCCGACAGTATCTAATTATTTCATTTCATTGCAATTGATTTTTTCGGTTGGCAAAAGCCCAAATCAATTGTTACAAAAAAAAAAACAAAGCAATGTTTTAATTTATGAATGCAATTTTTGGTGTCCTTGTAAATTTGGAGGACAACAAAACATTTATATTAAACCGAAATCTGTGTTTTGAAAAAAAAATAATTTTTTTACGGACCATTATACAGTGGGAGCAATAAAATACAAGTAAAAGCTTTATGTTCGTCCATGCCACATGACCACACAAAATAACTTAAACCTAAAGAAAATAACACCGAAAAACACAAAAAAACAGTAGGAACAACAAGTTAGATGCTATATATGGGAGCTATATCTAAATATGGACCGATATCGCCCAAGTTACCTGCAGCTATAAGAAGTATCTATACCAAATTTCAGCCACCTAGCTCTATTATTACGGACTGTAGCGTGATTACAACAGACGGATTGACGGACGGACAGGCGGACATGGCTAAATCGTCTTAGAATTTTACGACGATTAAGAATATATATACTTTATGGGATCTCAGATCAATATTTAGAGGTGTTACAAACGGAGTGACTAAATGAATATACCCCCATCCCATGGTGGAGGGTATAAAGATAAATAATCCCTCGATTTCTTAACCAGAATCCGATTGCGACAAAAAATGGATTTGTTTTAAAATGGAGAATTAATATTTTAAATTTGGTATACTTGGGTGAAGCAACAGGCCCCCAAAGTGGGCCGCCTCGGGTATCACAATGTTTAAGAGGAATATAATTATGTTATACTTCCTTTTTATAATTTCCTCTATATCCCAAAAATGCCAAATATAGGCAAGTCCCAGAAACAGTCCACCAACCAAATTTTGTATACCCTACACCACACTGTGGTACAGGGTATTATGACTTTGTGCATTTGTTTGTAACACCCAAAAGGATAAGAGATTTATTATACCGATCGACTTGTAATCACTTTCTGAGTCGATTTAGCTATATCCGTCTGCCTGTAGATGTATTCTTGTAATCAAAGTAAAGGTCGCAATTATGGTCCGATCTCAACGAAACTTTATCTTTCTTTAGGCCCATTGAATTAAGTTAAAATCGGTCCAGATTTACATATAGCTCCCATATATATGTACCTCCGATTTGGCATATATGCACTGTATAAGCAACATTTTTGAACCTATTTGTGCAAAAGTTGATAGAGACTAGTCTTATTTTCCGATTTTACATGTAAGCGCTGTAAAAAGTGTATTTGTAATCCGATCAGTACGAAATTCGACAGAAAGAGGTCTTGTAAATATATAGAGGTCAGTGCAAAATAGGCGTTATTACCACGCCCTTTTTGGTACCTCCTGCAAGAAGGTACCATTTTGTGCAAAAAGTTAAAGCGTGAGTACCAATGCTCGAAAATACTACTAAATTACCACAATGTCCTTTTTGTACCTCCCACACAAAATGGTCAAATTATACCAACATTTAATGCTCATAACGTTATTATACCAGCGCACATAAAAGCTTACAATTCGGCACAGTGCAATGTATTTAATGTATCGGTTTTCCTAATGTGGACATAACAATTTCGTATCTTTATGGCAACGAACCTTCAAACATTTTTAAAGATCTTTCAGTGTCAAAAAAAGAGTGATCAAAAAACCGTTTTTTTTGAAAAAATAAAAAACCGGTGGATGGTTTATTTAAGTTATAAAAAAACCGGTGGACGGTTTTTTTCTTCGAAGAAACCCGGGGAAACCGGTAGAACCGGCTTTTTTCTGCATAACAAAACAGTATGAAAATTGCCGTTTGAAAAACATTTTCCTTTTTAATAACAAAAAAGGCGATTTTTTAATATTACATTTTTAAAAGCGATGTCTTCTGATCAGGAATCTTGCACCAAATTTAGTCCTGTTGGATAGTAGTTATGAGTTGGATTGTGATGAATATTGTCATTTGAGTCAAACGGTCCTTTTATCTCATACTTATAACTAATTAGCTATTGTATTTAGAAACATTTTCCAAAAGTGTTATCGATAGTCTTTTCTTCAACCTTTTAAAAAAATTAGCAAATATATTTTCATTACTTTTTTGCAAAATTAAACTTTTTTGAAATTTTGGTAAAAACCTATGTTTTATTTTTTGATTTTTTTGCTCAAAAAAAAGCTTAGATAATTTCCTTCAAAAGCTTTGTGACCTATTAATGGGATGGGACCTGTTGATCTATCAAAATAAATATAAACCTCTGAAAGAATTAACGTTCAACCAAACATTTTAGCATTTTAGATGGGAAAAACAACCGTTTGACAAAAATGTCAATATTTGACACCCTCCAACTCGGAAAGTTCTACATAAGACATCCCTTTAAAAATTAACTCACTTGACATGAAATTCCTCTTATGTAGTTCAGTCAAGAAAATATTAATATTTGGGGATATTAAATAGAATATTTAATAGAGGTATTAAATCTTTATACATATATATTTTATATACACACTTTAGTGCAGGTATATACGAGTATACATATAAATATATAAGAGTATACACTAGTCGGTTTACCCAAATGAAATTTTCTTACTTGTTTTTCTTTCGGTTTGGAAGTGGCAGAATGCGTTTACTTTTCACATAACTTCTGCGCGTATGAATCATTTATTTTCTTTAAATTTTTGTAATTTGTATAGAAATTGGTGAATGGCTTCGGATTCTAGCAAAGTTGTGAGTCTTTTTAGGCCATATAAGGAGATCTTTCATATTATTATCTTAATTTGTGATATTTTGTATATAAAGTTGTAAATAATTTTTAATATTTTAGTGATAATAAAAAAACCGGAAAACCGGTGGAAACAAACGAAAAAAACCGGTTGCACTGGTTGTTCGAAATTCATGATTTTGAGAAAAACCGGGGACGGTGGAAGCAAAAAAGCGGTGGGCCGGTTTATTTTAAACCGGTTTTGATCACTCTAGTCAAAACGTTAGTCGAAGTCAACATTTTCATCATGGTAAAATTCACGTACGTGCAACGTTTGGAAATCATTAGAAATTAAATTCTGAATCGGTGGTCGCAACTTTAAGAGCGCTTACTCCAACTTTCGGCCGTAATAATCGTCCCACCCGACAGGCTGTGCGTGCTATAGTGGATACATTTGAATCCAAATTTTCAATTTTGGATGTTCCGGCGCCAAAGAGATGCCGTACCGCTTGAAGCGACTAAAAATATCGCAGCCGTAAGTGTAACCATTCTCAGGAATTTAGCATCTCTCAAACCACACTGTGGCGTATATTGCGAAAAGATCTTGGCCTTCATCCTTATAAGATCAAACTGACTCAAGAACTAAACCCACTTGATCATTTGAAATGTGGGGATCATGTAACATTGTGGGGTTCATATTGTCGGAGATAGATTTGTGACCGACAACTACAAAATATACGTTTCACATATATATACATACATACATTCTCAAAGCGAACTATAGACGAAAATTGGAAAATTATCATTCTTCGTATAACTACACACAGAATACAGTTTGGTTGCCTCAACCGTCAAACGAATTTTGGTAGTTCTGTCTACTATCATGCGTTTCGATCGGGACAGCCAATATTTTGGTTGTGGTATACTTCTGCTTCCATGTTGACAACAATCATATTTGGTTGCGTCAACTACGAAAATGGTGGCCAAAATTATCTGTTGTATATTGCCACAACCAAACTGTTTTAAACAATTGGTTGTTCTGACAATTTGTCAGTCATATACTACCGACGATTAATTAAGTTTTCATTAATTTTTATTTTATTTATTGAACAAACAATTCAAAACAAAATAAAAAATCCCATCTTACAAATTCATCACTATTATGAGATGTGGAAATATTTGACACAAATTTTAGTACACGAAAAAAAACCACAAACTTTTATGCAAATATCGCTTAACCCTGTGCTTTCAGTTTCACGATAGTTGCTTTTATTTGTTATTTATGTAAACCATTTTGCACAACATATGCTGCATTCCACACATTATTATCCACACGAGATTATTTTTAACTACATATACCGTTCTTGAACAAATTAAATTTTTGTGGGAGGTACCAGAAGGGGTTTAACAAATACTTTTGGTGGAAAATAGTACTTTTGTGTGGGATGTACCTAAAGGAGTGTGGCAATAACGCGCACTTTTCTCTGGACTGTTGCCACTATAAAAGCATTACACTGTACAAAATTTCAAGTATTTGTACGAACTAATATAAAAGCCATAAGCAGTTAACTTTTGGTGCATAATGGTCCATTTGTGTGGGAAGTACCAAAAAGGGAGCGGCCACTTCGCCCATTTTTCTTGACGTGTTAGCGACCATTATATTATTACTATGTGTGAAATTTCAGAACATTCTAGTAAGTAGTATAGAAGGTAAAGGGTTTTCCAACAAGAGGTGTTATTTTGGTATTCAAAGAAAAATGCCATTTTTATATAATGAAAAACAACATCAGCCAAATGGCCACCACGTCCACGTTTACAGGACCATATTCTTTTCATGAAATTTTCCATAACCAAAAAATCGCAAAATGGCTGCCCTATGTCCTCGATAGCCCCATGAATTCTGTCTTTGAGGTCTTGAATCGACGCTGGGCTGTTGGCGTAGACATTATCTTTCACGTGGCCCCAAAGGAAGAAGTCGAAAGATGTTAAATCACAAGATCTCGGTGGCCAATTGTGATCACCTCTTCGAGAGATAACACGGCCCGGAAACTTTTCCCGTAACAGAGCAATAGTTTCTTTGCTTGTGTGGCACGTAGCGCCGTCTTGTTGAAAGTAAACGTTGTCCAGATCAATACCATTCAACTCCGACCATAAAAAATCATTAATCATCTCTCGATAGCGCAATCCATTCGCCGTAACTGTTGATCCAACCTCATTTTCGAAAAAGTAAGGTCCAATGACCCCGCCGGACCATAAACTGCACCAAACAGTCACACGTTGAGGATGGAGAGGCTTCTCAACAATAACTGTTGGGTTTTCCGAGCCCCAGATGCGACAATTTTGCTTGTTGACGTAGCCACCGAGGTGGAAATGGGCTTCATCAGTCAAGATGATTTTGTATCGTTTTTTGATCGTGTATCGTTCCATTTTTGGTAATGGCGTAGTTTCTACTTGTCAAATGTCAAAGAATAAAAGCTTCAAAAGTGGCAGCTACCGAATACCGGGTGATTCAAAATAACACCTCTTGTTGGAAATCCCTATATTAAAGAATCAATATTTCACTAAAAGTTGACCTTTTGTGGGGGAGGTACTAGAAGGAGTGGACCAATATGGCCCATCTTCGAACTTAGCCGGAGATAGAGAAAAATATTACCGCATAATGATTTTGGTAAATATGATATTTCACATTTATTTCTTGATCGTCGTAAAATTCTAAGACGATTTAGCAATGTTCGTCTATCCTTAATAATAGAGAAAATTGGATCAAATTTGACAGAAATATTACTTAAAGTTGTTTAAAAAATTCATTTTTAGTTAAAAATTTTTACCTATCGAAATCTCATTGAGCTGCTCGTTGAAAAAGTTCTTCAAACTTAGAATGAAATGCAACATCTTTAAATTTATAATTTAAATTAAATTTTAAATAAAACAATTAATAAAATCGAATATAAACAAATAGAATGATGCATTTCTGATTTGTTTTTAAAATTACTTTTCTATCGCTACGTGACTTCATTGTTGGATGCTGTAATTAAACAAATACTAGACATAGAAAATAATTGCCCAATAATTAATTTAAAATTGCTTTTAACTGTATGCATTTTCTTGTAATTAAAATTTTAAACATTGGTGTTAAGTATAATTTTACAAAATTAATAATTATTTTCTTCATTTCTCTTAAAATTCAAATAATTGCAATTGAAAAGATCGAAAGAATTTTTCTAATTTATTTAACAAAAAAAAAATGCATGCATTTGAAGAAAAGCACAAAAACAAACGCGAAATACTGCTTTAAACAGAGAAATTGCCATTTGTGTAATGAGTTCTCGTTATGTGCACATTTGTAATGTATAATTATACATTTGCATGCTGGGAATTGTTATTATGAATAACGTTTATTTGTAATAACAGCGAATATTGTCTGTTTGTTTGAGTGAAACCTAAGTGGGCTTTGAAGCAAAAAAATGAGCAACAATTCTTTTCATGTTGGCCGTTAAAATGTTACAATTGTGGTGTATGTATGTAAATATATGCAAACAAAAGATGTATACATTAGAGTGGCGACTAAATATCGGAGAGAATTTTGTTAAAATTAACAAGTAAACACATTAACTTTTCTGATTTGGGAATAAGGTAAATGTTGAACAAAATCCGTTAGACAAAAGTAATATAATTTTGTAATTATATTTTCAAAAAGTACGATTTTTTTAGGAAAAAGAATACTCGTATCGATGGATTATATCCATATCTGGCTATATTAAAAAAACACAATTTTTCAGGAGAGTAAAAAAACTGTTTTATTGTCAGTGAATTTTTGTTCTACGACATATTCTACATATTTACCATTCGTTCACTATTATAGTGAACAGTACACTATTTTAGATTCGTGTACATTATTTTGTATGTACACTACTCAGCAAATTCTTGGTAAGTACCTGTCATTATTCTCTGCATTACCGAATAATGACATCTCATGCATTACTTTCGGTTTATTAATAATGACTTACCAATAATAACAGAAATAAGTGATTTATTGTTATCAAAATCATTTTGGCAATTTTCAATGTAATGCAATTTTGGCTATATGTACATGTGTTATTATACAATATTTATTTATTTTTCAAATAATACGTGCAGATTCGAAAGAAAATACCATAAATATTTACGTATATCGTATGATGTTAGATCATCGAAGAATTTTTCACACGGAGTTTGGGTCCAGAAATTCGAATCTGGCATGAGGAAATTGTTTGTTTCTAGAAACATGCGCGACAATATGCCAAAAATTCTTTAAATGACCATATCTACCATATCTACTACTTATTTTATAACTTATTGCTAATGCATTATTGAAGTACTTAAAATCGTGAAAATATAAGCACATATTTATGTTGTATTCCTATGCTACAAATAAGTTCTTATTATGCTACTTTATTATATGCTTTTTGGAAGTACTTTCCTTCAATGACATCCCCAAGTTAAAGAAATGAGAAATGTGGCTAAATAATAAGTACTTACCATTTTGTTTTTGATTATTTTGACAAATTTTAATATAATTCAAATTTGGCTATATGTGGTTTACTGTACAAGACTTATTTATTTTTCAAAATGTTTTTAAATAATACGTGCAGATTTGAATGAATATCGTATGATGTTAGATCATTGAAGAATTTTTCATATGGGGGTTTGGGTTCAGTAATTCGATTCTGAGAAATTTTAATGAGGAAATTTTTGTATCGAGAAATATGCGAGACAATATGCAAAAAATACCTTATTGTATGCATCGATGAACTTAAATCTTTGTATGGCGATGAAGCACCATCCTAAAGCACTGAAAAACCGTCGATCGCTCTCGGCCGTGAAGGTCGTCAAAAACGCCCGTTGTGCCAGAGAACATTGATGCCATGCGTGAACTGATAACGCAAGATCGTCATGTGACATACCGTGAGATAGAGGCATCCTTGGGCACTTCTTCCACCAGCATACATTCGATATTGCATGAACACCTGGCCGTAAAAAAGGTTTGTTTGTTCTCGTTATATCCCGCACAATTTGACAATCGCTCAAAAAAAGGCTCGTGTAGATTGGTGCAAAGAAATTGTTAAAAAATACGATCGCGGTGCTTCTAAAGACGTTTATAAGATCGTCATAGGTGACGAATCTTGGATCTATGCGTATGAGCCCGAAACAAAACAGCAATCGACCGTGTGGGTCTTCGAAGACGAGCCAAATCAAACGAAAGTTGTTCGTGAAAGAAGCACTTCGAAGCAAATGGTCGCCTGTTTTTCGGCAAAACTGGTCATGTGGCGACTGTTCCGCTTGAGCAATATAGGACGGTCAATTCTGAGTGGTACACCTCAATTTGTTTGCTTGAAGTCTTCGGAGAAATTCGAAGAACGAGCGCCTTTTGACCTGCCAAAACATCGCATTGATGGGTCATCCGCCGTACAGCCCTGATTTGACATCCAATGACTTCTTCATATTCACTCAGATCAAGAAAAAACTGCTTGGTCAACGTTTTTCGACACCTAAGGCAGCCGTTGAAGCGTTCAAAAATCATGTTTTGGAGGTGAATTTTCAACACACTGTAACCAAAACAATTCGCGCCCAAATGACAAAACGGTCTGAGTGAAGTTATGCTAAACAAGTAAGAAAGTTTCAGTCGGGTAAACCACCTAAGGTATACCCTCGCTTTGTGAGTAATGTAATATGGAATATTAAATAAGCGTTTTTTGCACTGGTATATTAACGTTATGAGATATTAAATTTGGTATGATTTGGCCATTTTGTGTGGGAGGTACAAAAAGGGGCGTGGTGATAACGGCCATTTTTTACAGGGCTATAGGGACTTCAAAAGCGTTACACTGTGCAAAATGTTGTTGCATTTTCGTGCATTGGTACTCATGCTGTGAGCTCTTAACTTTTTGTGCAAAATGGTACCTTTAGCATTACACTGTACAAAATTTCAAGTGCTTTTATACACTGGTATTAATGTTATAAGCTGTTATCTTTTGGTGCAAAATGGTACCTTTGTGTAAGAGGTACCAAAAGGGGAGTGAATATGACACCCATTTTTCACTGGACTGTAGGCACTATGAAGCATTGCACTGTACAAAATTTCAAGTATTTTTATGCACTGGTATTAATGTTATAAGCTGTTAACTTTTGGTGCAAAATGGTGCATTTGTGTGGGAGGTACCAAAAGTGGCGTAGCAACATGGCCCATTTTTCTCGAGTTGATAGCGACTAATAAACTAATGCTATGTGTAGAATTTCAGAAGATTCGAATAAGTAGTGTAGCAGTTATTAAAGATTCAATATTTCTCAACATTTTAACACTTTGTGGGGGAGGTACTAGAAGGAGTGGACCAATATTACCCATCTTCGAACTTAGCCGGAGATAGAAAAAAATATTACCACGTACCAAATTTGAAGTCAATCGGTTACTCCTTTCGAGAGTTATCGTGCGCACCAGCCAGCAGACAGACAGACACACAGACAGACAGATAGACAGACAGACAGACAGACAGACAGACAGACAGACAGACGGACGGACATTGCTCATTCGGCTTAAAATGACCCAAAACGAATATCCGCCGAACATACTTAGGGTCTTAGATCACTCCTTCGATGTGTTACACTTTATTTCGTAGCAAATGATATATACCCTCGTCACACTAAAGTGAGGGTATAAAAATGTCGTTCTTTCCTATGGAAGTTCCAGTTTTCATCGGGCAACACCAGCATGGCCCGAACCGAAATATAAATAGCAATAAATGTATATTATTTGTTTCGCATATGTTCACTTTTTCATTATTTATGAAGTGACAAACAATACTAAATCTATATTTAAAAAATCTGCATTTCAGATTTTATTATACCCTCACTTTAGTGTGACGAGGGTATATATCATTTGCTACGGAAAAAAGTGTAACACATCGAAGGAGTGACCTAAGACACCAAGTATGTTCGGCGGAAATCCGTTTTGGGTCATTTTAAGTCGAATGAGCAATGTCCGTCCGTCTGTCTGTCTGTCTGTCTGCCTGTCTGTCTGTCTGTCTGTCTGTGTGTCTGCTGGCTGGTGCGCACGATAACTCTCGAAAGGAGTAACCGATTGACTTCAAATTTGGTACGTGGTAATATTTTATTCTATCTCCGGCTAAGTTCGAAGATGGGCCATATTGGTCCACTCCTTCTAGTACCTCCCCCACAAAGTGTTAAAATGTTGTGAAATATTGAATCTTTAATAACTGATATTATACGCATTCGAATCTTCTGAAATTCCACACATAGTATTAGTTTGTTAGTCGCTATCAACTCGAGGAAAATGGGCGAAATTGCCACGCCCCTTTTGGTACCTCCCACACAAATGCACCATTTTGCACTAAAAGTTAAAAGCTTATAACAATAATACCAGTGTTTAGAAATACTTGAAATTTTGTACAGTGTAATGCTTTTATAGTGCCTACAGTCCAGTGAAAAATGGGCGTTATTGCCGCGCCCCTTTTGGTACCTCCCACACAAATGCATCATTTTGCACCAAAAGTGAACAGCTTATAACATTAATACCAGTGTATAAAAATACTTGAAATTTTGTACAGCGTAATGTTTTTATAGTGCCTACAGTCCATTGAAAAATGGGCGTTATTGTCACGCCCCTTTTGGTACCTCTCCCACAAAGGTACCATTTTGCACCAAAAGTTAACAGTTTATAACATTAATATCAGTGTATACAATTACTTGAAATTTTGTACAGTGTAATGCTTTTATAATGCCTATAGTCCAGTGAAAAATGAGCGTTATCACCACGCCCCTTTTTGTACCTCCCACACAAAATGGCCAAATTATACCACAATTTAATATCTCAACGTCCATATAAACGGTTACAATTCGGCACAGTGCAATGTATTTAAAGTATCTACTGTTCAGCGAAATATAGGTGTATTTCTTAAACCCCTTCTGGTACCTACCACAAAAATTGACAGAATAATTTGTGTAATATTCAATATTACATTACTCACAAAGTGAGGGTATACCTTAGTCGGTTTACCCGACTGAAACTTTCTTACTTGTTATAAATTAAAATCTGGCAACTATGTGTACTATGCACACCGTGCCTCCAACGGCCCAATTTTGGCGAAATTATATGGCATTTTTTGTAATCTAAATAAAAGATAAAGTTATTTTACTATAATCCAATTATCAAGCGTACGGTTAGCCATAGGAAAAAGTGATGAAAGGAAAGTTGAAAAACTGGACAAAGGTCTACAGCTCTTTCCTAAACAAAAAATCGTATAGTTATTCAGTAAAGATTTACAGTAAATTAAAGCGATACTTTTACATGAGACATTTTAAAGGAAAGTGACAGGGCACTTTTCGGCAATGAAGAAACTTAAAAACTTGGTGATATAAATGAGAGAAAAAGGATGGATTTCAACGACAACTTGAGTTCGTCTCCTTTGGTAAAAATCATGTTTTCGTGATAGCTCGCGAAAGGAAGAAGATACGATTTTGATCTCTTCATAGATAAGTCTTTTACATTTTACATTTTATCTTTTATATTTTACATCTTTTATATTTTACATCTTTTACATTTTAAATTTAAGGTACGCGGTGTATGAGAACATATTAGGTTTGGTTAGGTTGAAGAGGCACTTAAGCCAGTAGTTTGGCCTGTAGTGCGATCCTTCTTTACGATCTTTTTCAACCTCACGACTTACAGAAAATCGGTACTAGATACGAATTTTCTCAGCATCATCCAAACGTATCCTCTTAGATAGGTCAAGTCTGGCATGAGAAAATATGGGTGGTCCATATTAAACGCAAGATATTAATTGTACTCGTAAATAAAACAAAAATTATTCAGTCAGAATTTATTTTTTTGGTTTGAGACCATATGTTCCATTTACTTTCTGTCTATTCCAAGAAAGTAATAGAAACAAATACAAAAATTGGTAGAGAGTTTTAATTGCTTGGTAGAATTGACTGCAGTTTCGATAGACACCACTCTATCATCTTCAGAATTCAGTAGCAATAGTGTATGTCTTTAACTTAAATCAGCTGAAATACTTGTGGAAGCAGTAAATTGAATTTAACAAGAACTGCTAACCAAACCCGTATTTTGCCGAACTAAGTCAACATACTAAAACTCTCATACCAATTCATTTTAGTTTTTTGCTTGGGTTCGCATCGCGAACCACGAAAACAAATGTAGTTTTGTCAACGGCTAATGCCGACGTCATCGTACCTCATGTGTTTGTATGTGTTGTTGTTATTTATTGTTGGTCTGTGCTTTTGTTATTCAGTCAGAATTCAAAAATTTTCAGAGAATTATCTTAATATTTTTTATTATGATAAAATAATCTATGACAATTATGTGTGAAACAAAATATAGGTCTAATACTCGCCACGTGTGACTCACAATGAACATCGTGCATTATGGTTAGACCACCCTTTATTACGAAAGAAAAAATTATTTTTACCACTTGCTTTTCAAAATGCTATTCGAGATCGAGAGTCAGAAGCATATGATGTCAATATTTTTAAAGAAAAACTAACGGATGCTTGGGTACTTTTAAACACTGTTCCATCGTGGCAGTCGATCGAAAAATCATTGGCTAAATTAACAGAAGTTAGGAATGACTTATGGCGATTTTGTTTCGGGAAAAATGCTGCATTTCTGCTCTTTTCTAACACTGTTCTTTTCTGAAACTTTTTGATGTTTGAAAATTGCAATTAAGTTAAATTCGAAATTCGAACTTAATTGTACCGATTGTACTCCACATTTAAAAAAAAATTTTGAATTTCCTTAACAATAAGTGTGTTTTTTCCAATAAGTGTCAATAAGTGTGTTAACAATAAGTGTGTTTTATTATTATAATTCTTTACTTATATTAAAGGTGATTAAGTTTCACAAAAGAAAATAACATAATATCATTGTTTTTTTTTTCCATTTCAGGTTCCTCGTCAGACTTTTGACCAACAAGTGAACAATTTGTCCACTTTAAAAAGAAACCATCGACACGAACACGTAAATCAATAGATACCAACTAACAGCAAAACTCCATCAAAGGACTTCCTTTTAAAAAGAGAGCGGGAGAAAAAAATAGAAAAACAAAAGAATTTCACATGAAATGAAATATAAAAAAAAAACATTTTAATACAATTCATCGACTCGGTAACATTTCCACATGTTGAATACCCCAGATGTGTTTGATGGGAGTGGAAGTAGTGACACAAGTTTCCAGTAACTAACCTGCAAATTACTCCACATTTAGAAGAAACTTTGCATGTGTATCTGAGACCTGACACGTTTCTAGGAGTACTGAAATAAAGGACTACATTTGTGTTGTAAATGAAAATGATTACAACTACAAACGCACATCGGCTCATGCAACAATCAATCGGTGACACATAGCGTTTTTGTTGTCACGACCAGAAAAAGCCACCCGAACTAAGGACATCATATGTACATGTACTGGTAGATTGAGCCTAGCAAAACAACTAACAACCACCCACAATTCTATGTCACGGTAGGATTAAATCACGTGATTTAATTTTTATAAAAACTAGACACTGTGGTTCCAAACGGAAAAAGTAGGTATATAAATGTAATCGGGAAAAGTAATTACTATTTCGCTGCTGGAAAGGTCTATTGAATTGTTCAAAGAATGAGGCCTCAATGTAAAAAAATTCCCGGATATGATACGGAATATTAATGATCACCTCGACAAAATCGCATTTATTTTTCAATTTTTCCGTGCCTGCGAAATCTGGCGAATTTTTTTTTACTTTGGAAAAAAAATTATAATGTGTTTGCAATTATCTTCAGTTGTGCTTTAATATTCTGTATCGCATTTGATTTTTTTTTTGTTGACCCACTTTAATATACATACAAAGCATTTCTTAAAGCTTTATAAAAATTGCATAATTCTATTTTTTTTGTCGAATTTACTTTGTTTTGTAGTATACTTCATCGAAATTGATTTTTTATAGAAAATATAAAATTGTTCACATTTCGAGAAAATTTTGTCGAATTTATAGTATGTGTCGAAATTGCACTTATTACTTGAAGATGCATTATTATGGAAAATTTCTTCGAAATTGAATTTTGATCACAAATTTCGTTGAAATCGTATTTTTACATACAATTTCTTCAGAATATCACTTTACAGACAATTTCATCGAAATTTCATTTTATAGGAAATTTTGTCGAAATTGAATTTTTATATGAAATTTCATTCTACAAAGTTTATTGAAAATTACTTTTTTATAGAAAATTTTATCATAATTAAATTGTTATTTTCCAAAATTTTTTTACATAGCATTTTTTAGAAAGTTCCATTATATTTGACTTTTTTAGAATTTTTTTTTTTCTAAAAAAAACGTTAAAATCTTATACAATATTTCATCCAAATTGCACTTTTTTTTGGAAATTTTTGTTAAAATTGACATTTGTTAAGACACTATCGTTTAAAATGCATTTCTTAAGAAAATGCTTTGGAATTGCATATTTCTACAAAATTGCTTTGAAGGTAAATGTTTCTAGAAATTTAATTGATTCATTTTTGTAGAAAATGTCACCAAAATTAAATTTTTTTTAAATATTCCTTCAAATTTTGTTTTTTTCTAAAAAATGTTGTTTAAATCTACAAATTTCGTCTAAATTGCATTTTCTGCAAAATTTTGCTCGAACAGCATTTGTTTTAAAAATGTTTTTGAAATTGCATTTCTCTTAGAAATTACGTTTGAGTTGAATTTTTCTACACAATTTCGATGACATTAAATTTGTATGGAAAATTTTATAAAAATTAAATTTGTGTGAAAATTATTGAAATAAAATTTTATAGAATTTTCAATTTGAATATCCTCTAAATTTGCCGTTTTTAGAAAATTTCTTCAAATTGGTTTTTTTTCTAAAAAATTTTGTTGAAACTGAAACTTTCTTCCTACAGAATTTATTTGAATTTACCTTTTTATTAAAGATTTCGCCAATATTGGATTTTTATGCAAATTTTTGTTAAAACCGACAAAAGTTTTTTTTTTGCATTTTTCCTAAAAATTTCGTCAAAATTACATTTAATTAAGTGACGCTGAAATTGATTTTTTCTATAAAATTTGCTTTTTATTAGAAATTGTCGTTAAAATTGCATTTCTCTCTCTAAATTGCATTTTATATAACAATTTTAGTGAAATCTAACCTTTCTACACAATTTCGTTGTATTTTTCTTGATAATTGGATTTTTTTTTGCAAAATTTTGTTGAAATTGAATTTTTTAAATTGTTGAAGTTAACAAATTACGTTGAAATTGAATTATTCTACAAAATTTCGTTAAAAACAATATTCTAGTAAATTTAAGGAACATTTTTATAGAAAATTTCGTCATAATTAAATTTTTCTACAAAATTTTTTTTAAATAATTCCTTCATATTGGTTTTTAAAAAATTTTCAAATACAAAATGTAGAAATTTCTCTTTTGCTTGGTACTATTGTCGAAATTTATTTTTTCTGCAAAATTTTATCAAAATTACATTTTCGTTAAAATTGCAATTCTCAAGGAATTACGTTGCAAGCATTTAAAAATTTAATGAATTTTTCTAGAAAATTTATTAAAAAATATAAAATTTCTTCTTAATTAAATTTTTCTAAAAAAAATCTTGCAATTGCAGTTTTTATTTGCCTTTTTCTAATCTTTCTAAACAATTTTGATGAAATTGCATTTTCCTTGAAAATTTCGTCGAAATTGCAAAATTTAAATTTTAAGAAAATTTTTAAGAACTTTTTTTTAGAAAAATTCAACGTAGAAGATTTTTGTTTTAAAATACAACTTCGAAAATTTCTAAAAAAAAACAATTTTGACGAAATTTTCTGAAAAAATGCAATATTGACGAAATTTTATATATTTTGACGCAATTTTTTTGAAATACCAATTTTGACAAAATTTTCCGTTAAAATTCCAATTTTGTAAAATTACTATAAATGTTTCATAATTTTGATGTAATGTGCAAACAAATTATTAATTTAGTCAGTAATTATAAAAATAAATTACATTTTCGTTAAAATTGCATTTCTCAAGGAATTACGTTGGATGCATTTAAAAATTTAATAAATATTAAATTTTTCTAGAAAATTTCTTCTTATTTAAATTTTTCTAAAAAAATCTTGCAATTGCATTTTTTATTTGCCTTTTTCGAATCTTTCCAAACAATTTCGATGAAATTGCATTTTCCTTGAAAATTTCGTTGAAATTGCAAAATTTAAATTTTAAGAAAATTTTTAAGAATTTTTTTTTTAGAAAAATGCAGCGTAGAAGATTTTTTTTAAATACAAGTTTGAAAATAATATCCTATAAAACTTTAATTTCTATTAAAATTTTTTATGTATATTTAATTAAATTTTGCTCAAATTTTTTATATTAAAAATTAAATTTCCACTAAATTTTTAAAAAAAATTAAATTTTTAGAGAAAAATGCAATTTCAAAGAAATTTTTTAATAAACAAATTTTTTAATAAACAGATTTTTTAATAAAAATGTATTTTTGAAAAATTTTCAAAGAAATGTTTTTGCAAAATTATCAAAAATTGAATTTTGACAAAATTTTGTAGCAAAATGCAATTGTGACGAAAATTTCTAAACACAAAATTAAATTGTGACGAAAATTTCTAAGAAAAACCAATTTTGACGAAATTTTCTAAAAAAAATGCAATATTGACGAAATTTTCTAGAATACTTATATTTTGACGCAATTTTTTTTGAAATACCAATTTTGACAAAATTTTCCGTTAACATTCCATTTCTTTAAAAAATATATATTTTTAAAACATTTAAATTTTGCTAAAATTTTCTATAAAAATACAATTTAATTTAATAAAAATGTATTTTTGACAAATTTTCAAAGAAATGTTTTTGGCAAAATTATCAAAAATTGAATTTTGACAAAATTTTGTAGCAAAATGCAATTGTGACGAAAATTTCTAAACAAAAAATTAAATTGTGACGAAAATTTCTAAGAAAACCAAATTTTGGTGAATTTTTCTGGAAAATGCAATATTGACGCAATTTTTTTTTGAAATACCAATTTTGACAAAATTTTCCGTTAAAATTCCATTTCTTTAAAAAATATATATTTTTTATAACAATTAAATTTTGCTAAAATTTTCCATAAAAATACAATTTCGTAAAATTACTATAAATGTTTCATAATTTTGATGTAATGTGCAAACAAGTTATTAATTTATAAAAATAAATTATTCTATAACATTGCAATTTCTGCGACGTTTTCAATTAAATTTTAATATAATTTCAAGAAATTTTGCAGAGAAATTCAATTTTAAAAAATTTCAATTTCAACGAAATTTTTATTTTATTTTAAGTAAATTAAATTTTGATTAAATCGCATTTTCTGTAACACTTATAATCAAAATGCATTTTTGGAAAAAAATTAGACGAGTTTTGTAAGAAATAATCAAATTTTACATATCTCAAAAATTGCGAATTTACTAGAAAATTGTATGTATGTCGAATATTCCTGTTTATGGAAAACATCATCAAAATTGAATTTTTCTGTAAATTTGTAGTCAATATCCTAGAACATTTCGTTAAATTCTATCATTTCAGAAAATTTTATTAAATATTCATTTTTTACAGAAACTTTTTTAAAGAAATGTTGAGGAGTTTTCGTATTGCGATATGAATGCTTCTATAAAATTTCGTCAAAATTACTTTTTTTTAAAAAAATTTCGCATGCAATGCAATATGCATTGCACACAAAAGTGTGGCAACACAATTATTGATTTGTATTCTGGCAACCCTTCTCATATCAACTCTGTCTTTGAATTCCATTTTATGTTCTTTCCCTTTTTATTTCTGCATTGTCATTGAGTCTCTATCCGATCGCTTGATTGAAAACGTCTTAATAAATATTATACAAAAATACTCTGTTGTGTTCGTGTTTTTCCTTTTTATATTTCCAATACATATATTCAAAAATCTTTCATCGTGATTATATTTCTTTAGAAATTTTTGTCAGTATTGTATAATTCTTGTAAACTTCGTTAAATTTTCATTATTCCAAAAAAGTTAATAAAAATTGCTTTTCCAAATAGATCTGCCAAAATTGCTTTTTTGTACAAAATTTCATTGAATCTTCCCGGCCAGCTTACAGGTCAATGACCGGATAAAAGCAATTTCGACTAAATTTTTATTTTACTTATATAAAAGTTCAATTTTGACAAAATTTTCTATAAAAATGCAACTTCGATAACTCTTTCAATCAAAATGCATTTTTAAACATATAAATAGACGATTTTTTAGAAATATGCAATTTTGAGATACTTCCAAAATTGAGAATTTTCTAGATAATAGAAAACCTCATCGAAATTTTATTTTTCTGTGAAGTATCGTCCAAACTGCGTTATTGTAGAAAATTCCATTATTCCAGAAAATTGTCAAAATTCCATTATTCCAGAAAATTTCACCAAGTTTTCATTTTTATAGAAGTTTCATCCAATTTGCAACTTTAAAAAAATTATTTTTTTTGTTAATTATTAATTGTTGACCTTTATTATATTATCAAGCTATTGATGGTTATTAAAAAACTATGTATATTTATTGTTTTAAATAATTAAAATTTTTTTTGCTTGCATTATTTTAACAGCCATCCTCAGGGAAATTCACTTTAAAATACAAATGGAAATCAAAATGGTACAAAAATGTTTAAAAGACAAAAATAATATCACGATACTCGTAATTACATTTAGAACAGAAACTATCGACTACGATTAACTAAGACATTATTTCCTTCATCCGTATTTTCCCACAAATTTTCCATCGTTTTTTAATAATACATGACCTCAAGCCAAACCATAAAAACCTTCATTTAATTTTATTAGAAAATGTTGTCAAATTGCATTTTTTTTAGAAATTTCGTCGAACATTCTAAAACCTTTCGTAGAAATTGCATTTTTCTAGAAATCATTGAAATTTAATTATTCAAAATTTTTTTAGGAATTTTAATGTTTATTGACACCTTCATCAATATAGAATTTTTCTATAAAAAATAGTTTTCTTACAGAAAATTTTGCATATAAAATTTCGTCAGAATTATATTATTTTAGAAAACTTTGTTAAAATTCCATTATTCCAGAAAAAGTAATACAAATGTCGTATTCCAGAAAGTTCCGCCGAAATTGCTTTTTAATTTTTAGAGAAAGTTTCATCAAAGTAGCTTTTTTATAGAAATTGTTTTCAAACTGTAATTTTTTTAGAATATTCGTCAAATTTCGACAAAATGGTAGTTTTATTGGAAATTTTTTTAGAACATTCTTCAAATTTCGTCAAAATGGTAGTTTTATTGGAAAATTACTAGAAATTGTGTTTTGTTAGAAAACTTTGTCGAAATTGAATTATTCTACAAAATGTTGACGAATTTGCATGTTAATAGAAAACTTCATCGATATTAAATGTATCTATAATTTCATCAAAATCGGCTTTCGTCGAAATTACATTTCTGGAGAAAATTACGTCAATATTGTATTATTCCACTAAACTTTGTTAAAATTACATTTTTCAAGAAAAAGTTATGAAAATGGCGTTATTTTCATAGATCCACCAAAATTTCTTATTTTGTACAAAATTTCGTTGAAACTTTTCGGTATTTTATTTATAATAGTAAAAATAGTAAAAAGCAATTATTACAAAACGTTCTATAGAAATGCGACTATGATTGAATTTTCTATTAAATTGCAATTTTGGCGAAATTTTTTAGAAATGTTAAATTTTGAGAAACTATTATAAAAAGTTATGTCGAATTTGCCTGTTTATAGAAAACTTCACCGAAATGGGTTTCTTCTGCAAATTATCGTGTAAATTGCGTTTCTTTAGAAAAGTTCATCAAAATTGAATTATTCCAGAAAATTTAAAATGTTTATAGAAAGCTCGTCGATATTTATAATAAAATAAATTGCATATTATTTTATTATAACTTCTTCAAAATTTAATTAATCTACAAAATATTTACCAATTTTCCTTTTTTGAAAACGATCGATATTGAATTTTTGAAGCATATAATAGCATTTTTAAAGAACGTTTTATCAATGTCGCATTTTTATAGAACTTTTTCCAAACTGAATTTTTAAAGAATATTTCGTCTAAATGCTGATTTATAAAAAATTACGCCGATACTGCAGTTTTGTAGAAAATATTGTTCAAATTGTAATTTTCTAAAACATTTCGTCGAAATAGAGTTTTTTCTAGAACATTTCGTCAGAATTGAATTTTTCTGGAAAACTTCGCCGAAATGTAATTTTTTTAAGAATTTGAATGTTTATAGAAAACTCGTCGATATTTCGTATAAATTGCATTTTTCTAGAAAATTCCGTTAAAATTGCTTTTATCTAGAAAGCTTCGTTGAATTTTCGTTATAATTTTCTAGAACATTTCGTCAGAATTTTTTAAGAATTTGAATGTTTATAGAAAACTCGTCGATATTTCGTATAAATTGCATTTTTCTAGAAAACTCCGTTAAAATTGCATTTATCTAGAAAGCTTCGTTGAAATTAATTTTGTCTGGTAAACTTCGTTAAAATTATATTTTTCTAGAAAAATTCAAAATTTAATTATTCTACAAAATTTTTAGGAATTTTTGTGTTATTGAAAACTCATCGATATTTATTTTTCTAAAAAATTTCCTCAAAATTTTTTTCTATAGAACATTGCATTATTCTAGAAAATTTATTCAAAATTGTACTACTCTACAAATTTTTTTAAAAAATAATTATTATAGAAAATTGCGACAAATTGCATAATTCTTGAAAATTTCGAAAAAGAAAATGATTATTCCGGAAAAAGTTATCAAAATTGCTTTATTCCAGAGAGTTTCGGCACAATTACGATTTTTAGAGCATTTTCTTTAATCCTGTAGAAGACCTTTAATTCGGTCAGAGATCTCTAATTCGGCCATCGGCCTTTAATACGGATTGAGTACCATTGTCCGGAATTATGATCGGTGGATGAAATAATGCTTGATTAAAGCTCGATGACCGGATTAAAGATATATGATCGAATTAAATGTCGATAACATGATTAAAGGATGATGGATTGCATTTCGATTTCGATGAGATGATTAAAGGTCGATGACCGCATTAAAGACCGTTAACCAAATTAAAGGTCGATAAGCGGTGGATGACCAAATAAATGGCAATTTTGACTAATTTTTCTAGAATTGTGGAATTCTAGCAAAATATTCTTGAATATTCAAATTTTAAAAATTCAATTTCGACAAAAGTTTATTTAAAACCGCATTATAGGCAAAATTTTCTATAAAAAATGTTGACGAAATTTTCTCTCCATTTTTGACAAATTTTTTTTGACGATTTTTTAAATCTTTGCTGTGTTTTTATTGGTTTAAAACAGTTTACAATTTTAAATGCAACAGTCCTTCACTTATCTACAAATCTCCCAGTTTATTGAAGGTTATTAAAAATTTGTTGTTTTTAATTTTTTAAAAACAAAATGAGACTATTTCTTCAGATAATATTAAAGTATATAAGGAGCAATTCGAAAATCGCTAAAAAGTTATAACAAATTTTGTATATGTAAAATTATTAAGTGTTCAACGAATATATCCTAGAATATTTATAAGTACATTTCCATCTGGTCTTTACCGAAGAAATTTTGCAGAACCCTAATTGAATGATAGTTAAACAAATCATACAAATTTTTTTTTGATGGAACCACAGTGCTTTGTTTTCATTTGTTTTTCGTTTTTCGCAATCATAACAAAAGCTTTTTTTATAAATAGAAAAATAACAAACAATTCCGGGATGTGAGAGAATAGACGGGCGCACACATACATATATATGTATATCTAAAAAAAGGAAAGAACATTTTAAAGAATTTCCATCTATGTACAAAACCACATAGACTAAGACAAAAGAAATGCTCAATTTATATTAAATAAAGGACCAAGAAGAATAAAAACAAAGTAGAGAGAGACAATAAAATCAAAACTAAACTAAAGCAATTTGAATTTGGGTGAAACAATGACGTCACTTCCAACCACAACAATAAGAATAATAACAACAGCAACAACAGCAGGAACCTCTGTCAACCACCAGATACTAAAAGACTTGATAAGCCATTTGTCACCGAAATAAAAACAATACAACACAACAAAATTAACAGAGCCTTCCCCATAAAGGATATGCCCAAGTGTGAAAGCGCAAAGTTCCAGCCTACCACCCACAGATTTGAGACGAGAAACAACAAGAGTCGGGAGCAAGCGCAGCAAGTGTTTGTCGTCTGACTGAAAAGTGAAACATCAAAACTATTTTCCCGGCATTTATCCGGGGCTGTTGACACTAACGAACGAGGGCTATTGCAGCACACAGAAGGACACTCTTCCGCCTCTTGCTAGGAAGAACAAAAATTGTGGCAGACCCTTTTCTGGTTATTAAGTCTCCGGTGTAATCGTTATCATCAGCTTAGTTCTCGAGTCGTCGTCATCTTCTTCATCGTCTACATCCGTTTCCGTTATCCTGTTTACGGTGCAGGCAACATTTACTATTTACACACACACACTGTGGTAGCCAGCTACCTCTCGTCAGAGTCGTCGCCCTTCGTCCTCGCTGATGTGTCATCACCATAAACAACATCCAAAGTTCTCCATCAAGTTATTATTCTGTGCCACCGAGGACTTGTGAATGAATGTGACGCCTTCTCACCACGCAGTGGCAAACAATTATTGGCCTCTCCTGTCTCTTCGTCTCCGCCCGACTGACTGTGTCTGTCATTGTGTTGGGCTGACGTTACCTTTACACTTTTTTTGTGTTGTAAATAAATAAACGATACACAATGTCAGAACACTTACCTTCAACTTCAACAGGTAAGTGCGATTGTCTCTTTGCATTTGTATTCGTAAATATTAATAAGAACTATTAGACGGTGAAATTTTTGTAAACTTTTTCATTTAATTTTGTTAATTCGATTGATTGCATTATATATTAGCCGGTATAATAAATAATAACCTTAAATCTAGAGCAAGTGTACCCCTGCGATATGGTTTCGAGACTATAATTTTGAAGTTATACAAGCAGGATATAGCTCCCATTGCGGAAGGTGATTTATCCGCCGTGGTTGACACACAGCCCCCTCGTCCTGATACGGGAGCCATACGTAGTAGGAGAAAAGGTGTGTGGTATCAGGACACCCAACATAAAACGGCTTCTGGCCAACTGTGAAGCCACTACAAGAACCTGCATTTTGGACAGGATAGATCTAAGCATCTTTCTCTTGACTAACTTCAGTGGTAAAAACCAAACAGCTGCTAGTCTGTAGGTCGGTAATCGCATATATTGCGTGGTCTCCAGTTAAGGCAAGTTATATAGATGTAGTATCGACAGCTCTCTTCAGGGAATTAGTAGAAAAAGCGACTTCTGACGAGCGCGAGCTGATTATTGGCACCGATACTAAAGCTCATCATATTATCTGGGGTAGTAATAGTCACTTCTTGCCTTTGTTCTAACTAATGTTACAAATAGTTAGGCTGGTAACTAGTTGTAACATAGACAATAAACCGACATTTACAATTAAAGACAGACAAGAAGTACTCCACGTAACGTTTGCTACTGACCGGCTGTCAGATAAAATTATTGGGTGGAATGTACTGGACGACCACACATTCTCAGATCACCATTATATTGGGTTCAAACTCGCTGAAAAAGCGCCAAAGCCAGCCGTCCACAGAAATGTGAGGAAGACAAAGTGGCACCTGTGTGAGAAGAATTCCAAGAAAGTCCTCAACTCTAAACTGCTGTACGAACCGAATGACAAAGCCGGTCTGGATAATCTGGTCGAGCATATCAACACATCATTCAATAGTTCCCTTGAAGAAGCCTGTCCAAAAGCAAGGTACAAGGGTAAAACTAAACCTCAATGGTGGACTTCTGAGCTAACGGCTAGGAAAAAGACCTGCATCAAGCTATTCAACAAGGCGAAATCTACTGGGGTCGCTAATGATTGGGATGCCTATAAAGAGCAACTCAAGATCTATAAGAAGGAGCTTAGAAAGGCGCAAAGACGATCTTGGTATACCTTCTGTGGCGAATTGGAAAAGGTCTCCGACGCCGCAAGGCTGAGGAAGATTCTATCTGCTTCTCCCTGTACAGTAGGTTATCTACAGGATGAGGCAAATAACTGGACCAAAAACAGCGAGCAGTCGCTCAATGTACTGCTCGACACACATTTCCCGGGGAACTCTCCAACAGAAACCGAGGATCAGCAGGACCAACAAGAGTGGACTGCGAGCGTCGCTAGCTTGTTGATTGAGAGATTCAGAATAAGCTGGGCTATTAACAGCTTTGAGCCCTTCAAGTCACCTGGACCAGACGGCATCACTCCAGTAGAAATGCTGAAAATGTTAAAGTAGATTATCCCCTGGCTGGAGAACATTTATGTAGGCTGTATCAGGCTTTCATACATTCCGAATCGATGGAGGGATACCAAAGTTGTATTCATACCCAAAGCGGGAAATATATCGCACACTAGGCCAAAAGACTTCAGACCAATTAGCCTGTCCTCCTTCCTATTGAAAGGTCTGGAAAGACTTTTAGACTATTTCAGTAGGGAAAACCTGGATACAAAACTCCTGTCGGTGAACCAACATGCTTACAATAAGGGGAAGTCTACAGAATAAGCCCTGCACGAACTTGTGAGCACTATCGAATCGTCCCTGCATTTCAAGGAATTCACCATGGTGGCATTTCTTGGCATAGAAGGGGCTTTTAACACCATTCACTTAGTTGCGGTAATTGTGGCGCTCTCACATCTAAAAATGATTTCTAGCTTGATTAGACTAATTCAAAGCCTGCTCAACAGAAGACGCATACAGCAAGTCTGGGGTCCACAACTCTAACAAGGTATGCAAACATAGGGACCTCACAAAGAGGGGTACTGTCTGCACAAAATTGGAACCTAGCGGTGAATGAAATCTGTTAAATCTAGAACGTTATGGCTTCAAGGACGTGGCATATGCGGACGAAGTTGCATAGCAGTAATTGGCAAATTCTCCGACGTCCTCTGAGACATCCTACAGAATCTGAACAAATCTGAACAAATCTGATAGATGGGCGTTAACCCAAACAAAACAGATTTAGTTCTCTTGACTAGGAAGAATACGGTTCCACATCTGGGCCCTTCTCGTCTAAATTAAATTGAGCTCGTCTTTTCTAAAAGTGCAAAATTTGTACAATGAAAAAAGTGTTTAATAACTTTAAAGACAGTGGCAATGATTTCGAGCCAATGACAAATAATCTTTAAAGTAGGAACATTCCACACTTAATATTAAGACAATTTAATAAAAATTAAACCGAGTTTCCTAATATTAGATAAATTATCTTAAATTTAAGTGAGCGTCCCAGTAGGTGAGTTGCTAGCGGGCTAGCCTCTGAGTTTGGGGTCGTGGGTTCGATTCCCACCTAGGACATGGTCTTTGTAACCCGGCTTTCCTGGACCGTAAAATAATAATATAGATTCACTTTATATCGTAATTCATATAAATAAATAAATAAATCTTTAATTTAAGTAGGAAATATACTTACTTTAAAGTCAACTTATCATTGGCTAGAAATCAGTGCCGCCGTCTTTAACATTTTTTTTCAGTGTATGGACAATCCTCGACGTGTTTATACTTAATGTGTTGGAACGAGTAAGGGAGACCAACGTATATTCCTGCAGGAAAGCTATAGGCTAGCATTGGGGTCTCTCTCCTAAAACCGTCCATTGAATATAAAGGGTGGGCCATTTAAAATATTAAATTTGTACTACTGCTTACGTTGACTTGTGATTTGAGTCTTTTGGATTATTTTCTGTGGGGAGTCATTAAGGATAAATGTTACGCAAACATCCAGAGACAATTAAAGCGTTTAAACATGAAATCGAAGTAACCATTGAAGAGATTCGATACGAAACAATCGGAAATCTACTGAAAAATTGGGTTGATCGGATGAGGTACTGCCGAGCTAGTTGTGGTAGTTATGTGAATGTTATTGTGTTCCATTATTAAATGACAAAGTTCAACCTCCATTTCCCACCAATTATCAAAGGTTCAGAGTAACCTTCTGCGTAAGCGTAGCTTTGAGGACTACAGCGATGGAGACTCTGCAACTCCATCTACTGCCGACTGATATTGTGGCTACAGTAGTTGTAAGCAGAGCAGAATTAAGATTAAACCATCTATAAAAGCGGAGGTACAAGAACTACGGCCACACAATGTAGTGTTATGGTAACCGACCTAGTGGACTATATACCATCCTGTGTACCTCCTTCCAGATGAACTTTACCAGAGTACCAGGAAATATAAACTGTCTCCATTTTTATACAGAATGAAACTTGATGAGAAGTATGGCTTCGGATTACATTGTAAAGAATTGGTATTGCTAATAGACTACCAGATACTTGCAGTGTCTATCAAGTTGAAACAATGGCAATAAGGAAAGTAGCCAAAGACCTAAGTCGCAACATAGTGACCGACAATAACATCGTCATGAACTCGGACAGCCAGCCTGAGATTAAAACGGAGGAGTCCACATCGCTAAATTCACAAACAGCGCTACGTAGATCTTTAAGTGAGATTTCTGAGCAGTTTAATATATATCTTAAATGGGAACCTTGATATAGGGATATTCCGGGGAACTACAAAGACGATCAATTTGCTAGGAAAGGGCTGATATTAATAATTTTTAATAACATGTAAACTTTGGCATTCAGCCCGTCCAATGAGAGATTGGTTTAATAAGACTCCTGATAAATTAAAAAAAGTGTCAGTTCTGACGGAACATTGCCTTATCGTCGAATACAACAGGAGTTTTGGGATTGAGTCCAATGACTTCTGCACAAGCTGTAGAGATGTGGAAGACGTGGAGAGCATTGAGCACCTGCTTTGATACTGTTCCCCACGACATCTAGATATACTGGTATTAGCCTTAGGAAGTCTGACAGACATCGAAGCTACCGCTATTTCTATTATTAATAGGTTTGTATATCTAAGAGTTTTGTTTCTTAATTGGTCTAAGTGAGCTGGTAGCTCGGCTGTCCTTCTAACCTTAACATAAACCTATAATGACTAAAGACTGCTAAAAAATGGGCAAAATGAAGATATGTGTACTCGGTTTACTCAACTGTAATTTTCATACTTGCAATACGCACGATTTAGTGGAGGAGGATATATAAGTATATCATTTGATACGTGTCACAAGTGTAGCACATCGAAGGAGTGACCCAGGACCTAAGTATGCTCGGAAGAAATACCTTTCAGAGTGTTTTAAATAATTTGAGCAATGTCCGTCTTCCATCCGTCTGTCTGCTTTTTGGTGCGCACTTAACTCTCGAAACGAGTAACGGTTTGACTATCAATTTAACACGTGTTAATATTTGTGTCTATTTTAGTATAAGTTCGGAGATGGACTATATTTATCCACTTTTTCTAGTACCTTTCCCTCAAAGGATGGAAATTTTGTGAACTATTGATTCTAAAATAACTTAGACACGAATTTATTCGAATCTTCTGTAATTATACACATACTAATATTTCATCCATCGCTATCACATTCATATCCCTTCTCTAACAATTTTGTATAAAATTCATTTAATCAACCTAATTACTGTTAGCGTGTCACCAACATGAAGGTAGTGCTGTTCTATATACATATATATATATTTTTGGACTTTTTCCCCTACTTCAATTCTTTTAGTTATTCCAGCTGAATTGTTAAGTATAATTGAAGAATCCAATTATATCGTTTGCCTTTTAAATTTCCGGCGAGTGATAATTACACGTGTATAAATGTTTTGTTAGTGGTTCTCGTTTTCTCTTCTGGTTTTTTTTTGTTTGTTTTGACAACAAAGTTATTTTGGTCACATTATTGTCGAAATAATGAGATAATAATCTAATTGTATTACATTAAGTACTAAATGTTAACGGAGGACTACACACGTATTTCTGCTGATTTAAAAATGTAAATATGGGCAAGCAATGTTTTAGGAGAATTTTCCTAATTTTATGTCTACTGATATATAAAGACGATTTACAGAAATATTAGATGGTTACTTTTAATAACTCATTTTTGTCTTTATTAGGTAGGAACATACTTAGGGTTTTAGGGTCTTCTGATGTACTGAGTAACATATGAGGTGCGGTTGCTTAGACTACTGTATCTTCGTTAGTTTTGCTCCGATTCACCTCAAATTTTCACACAATATTGTTAAAAGGCTCTCTATTCAGAAAAAAACTACAAAAATGCGAAAAAAAGTAACCGATTGACTTCAAATTTGGTATGTGTTAATATTTTTTCTATCTCAAGGCAGTGTCGTAGGTGGACCATGTAGGTTCACTCCTTCGAGTACCTCCCCCACAAAGCGTCAAAATTTAGTGAAATATTGATTTTTGAATAACTTCTATACTACTTATCGGAATACTTATAGTATTAGTTTCATATCCGATACCACCTTGGGTAAAATAGGCGAACTTGAAACGTCCCTTTTGATACCTCCCATACAAAGGTACCATTTTGCACAAGAAGTTAACGCCCCGTTTGGTAACTCCCCAACAAAATGGCAAAAATACAAAATATGGAAAATCATTTTTTCTGTTTCCCTTTCTTGTGCAATATGGGTCATAATTTATACATTTATCCATATTTTTTGTACCCTACACCACACTGTGGTACAGGGTATTATAACTTTGTGCATTTGTTTGTAACACCCAAAAGGAGAACAAATAGACCCATCGTTTATTATACCGATCGACTTAGAATCACTTTCTGAGTTGATTTAGCTATGTCCGTCTGTCCGTCTGTCTGTGCATGTATTCTTGTAATCAAAGTACAGGTCGCAATTATGGTCCGATCTCGACGAAACTTCACACATATATTTTTTTTGGCCCAAGGACGATCCATATTGAATTTAGTTAAAATCGGTTCAGATTTTAATATAGTCCCCATATATATGTTAGCCCAGATTTGACATGTAAGCGCTGTAAAAACTTTATTTTATATCCGATCAGTCTGAAATTCGGCAGAAAGAGGTTTCTTATAATATGAGTGAACACTGTTAAATTTGGAAGAAATCGGTTCAGATTTAGATATAGCCCCCATATATACGTTACCCTCGATTTGACGTGTAAGCGCTGTAAAAATGTTATTTTATATCCGATCAGTGCGAACATCGGCAAAGAGAGGTTTCCTTCTACATGAAGAAATACTGGCAAATTCGGAGAAAATCGGTTCAGATTTAGATATAGCTCCCACATATATGTAACCCCCGATTTGACACGTAAGCGCTGTAGAGACTGTATTTTATATCCGATCAGTACGAAATTCTACAGAAAGAGGTCTTTTTACATGAATGAGTATTCAGGGAAAATCGGTTCAGATTTATATATAACATCCGTATATATGTTCCTCCTGATTTGGTATCAAAGCGCTATAGAAGTTGTACTTTACTTCCGATCATTAAAATTTTCCAGAAATATCTTTCTCAATTTAGGAACGAATATTGCTTAATTTAGCGATTATCGGTTCAGAATTATATATATCCACAAATTATTATCGCAATGACCCTTATCGCATTGTTAGGGAGGTGTAGGGTATTATATAGTCGGCCCCACCCGACTTTCTGCCTTTCCTTACTGGTTTTAAAATAGGCATGTTTTTTCCCTTATGATGCTCACTTTCAAAAAAACTAATAAACAAATTTTCGCTATTTTGTTCTTTGTTTTATGGTTTTTTCTTGCAAGCAAAAAACGATTTTTTTTGAAAAAAAAATAAAATGTTTTAATTCTTTTAACGACAGTTTCTAATCTTCCGTTTCAAGGCGAAAGTGATGTTTTCAGCTTTTCTAGCCCTCATAATTTCCTTTAGTTTATATCGAGCTTATGTTGCAAAAAATGTGGTCCAAATACTAAAGACATCTTCCAAGCAAATCGGAATTTAAAAATAAATTAACTTACATTTTTATAACCTCACTTTAGTGATACGAGGGTATATATCATTTGCTACGGTCCTAAAGTGTAACACATCGAAAGAGTGACCTAAGACACCAAGTATGTTCGGCGGATATCCGTTTTGGGTCATTTAAAGTCGAATGAACAATGTCCGTCCGTCTGTCTGCTGGCTGGTGTGCACGATAACTCTCGAAAGGAGTCACCGATTGACGATTTGGTATGTGGTAATATTTTCTTAAATTTCCGGCTAAGTTAGGAGATGGGCCATATTGGTCCACTCCTTCTAGTACCTCTCCCACAAAGGGTTAACATTTAGTGAAATATTGATTATTTAATAACTTCTAAACTACTTATTTGAATCCTCTGAAATTCTACACATAGTATTAGTTTATTAGTCACTATTACCTCGAGAAAATGGGCGAAGTTGCCACGCCCCTTTTGGTACCTACCACACAAATGGACTATTTTGAACCAAAAGTTAAAAGCATATAACTTTATTACCAGTGCATTCAAAGTCTTGAAATTTTGTACAGTGTAATGCTTTTATAGTACCTAGAGTCTAGAGAAAAATGGGCTTTTGGTACCTCCCACACAAATGGACATTTTTGTACCAAAAGTTAACAGCTTTTTCTTTAATTCCAGTGCATACAAATACTTGAAATTTCGTACAGTGCGATGCTTTTATAGTACCTAGAGTCTAGAGAAATGTGACCGTAATTGGCACTCCCGTTTTGGTACCTCTCACACAAATGGACCATTTTACACCAAAAGTTAACAGCTTATAACTTTAACACCAGTTCATATAAATACTTGAAATTGTGTACAGTGTACTGCTTTTATAGTATCAAGAGTCTAGAGAAAAATGGGATTTTGGTACCTCCCACACAAATGGACATTTTTGTACCAAAAGTTAACAGCTTTTTCTTTAATTCCAGTGCATACAAATACTTGAAATTTCGTACAGTGCAATGCTTTTATGGTACCTAGAGTCTAGAGAAAAGTGGCCGTTATTGGCACGCCCCTTTTGGTACCTCCCACACAAATGGACCATTTTGTACCAAATGTAAACTAATAATATTTTTCAATTTTTCAACCGACTTATGAGGGGATTCGTAAGTCGATTTACCCTTCCCGACTGAACTTTCTTACTTGTGACACCATTTTACACCAGAAAATTTTATGCAAAGCCATTCGGCAAAAATTTTGTTGCATGGTGATATTAAGCTTTAATTTAAATGATGTCCCGGCTTAATCGAGCATATACTTCTAAAAATATGGTCCAAATACAAAATCAATTTTTTTTTAAAAAAAAGTTGACCGCAAAAAAAAATTTTTTTGATTTCATAGTATGTGTAAATCTACACAAAAAAAGTTTATATTTAGTGCAATACTGAATCTTTTATAACTTTAGCTGGATCATCTGTAATTTCATGCACGGTAAAAAATCGATGTTGTAGAAATATTCGAATTACAAACAAAAGCTTTACAAATAAACACTATTTTAAAATCAGTAATTTGTTGTATTTTGGATGAAATCCGAAATCTGTATACCAAAAATGTAAAAAAAAAATGCCAGGTATGTAATGAAATCTATATTTTGCGGTACATTCTAATGATCTCACCATTGAAATGATACGTTCTGAGGGTTCTATAAAATATTTATTATAACATTGTGTAAAAAATTAATCTGAAAACCTACTTCGATTTTTTGTAATGTCCGCAACGGAACTTTCGCCGCGAATATCACATTAATCAAAAGTATTTAGGTAAATATTTAAATGTAATTTCAAAGAGCTCTGAAATAATTGTTGTAGCTGAATGTTGTCTTAAAATGTACGCCAACGGGATGTACATTAATTAAACAAAATGCGTTCGAATGTAACGACCGCAATCCAGGATTTGCTTATATGTTAATTCCATGTGGGGTTGAGGGGTGCAGAACAAGAATCCGGATTTTTCTTAAAAAAAGTAAAAAACATTAGTCATGGCAGTATGAAAATTTTGGATTTTTTTTTAAAAAATTCTCAAAAATTTTAATGAGAAGAAAATTTTATTTTTTTGTTTTTATATTTTGGTTTGAGACCATATGTTTCATTTACTTTTTGTCTATTGCAAAAAAGTAATAGAAACAAATACAAAAATTGGTAGAGAGTTTTAATTGCTTGGTAGAATTGACTGCAGTTTCGATAGACATCACGCTATCATTTTCAGAATTCAGTAGCAATAGTGTATGTCTTTAACTTAAATCAGCTGAAATACTTATGAAAGCAGTAAATTGAATTTAACAAGAACTGCTAACCAAACCCGTATATTGCCGAACTAAGTCAACATACTAAAACTCTCATATCAATACATTTTTGTTTTCTGCTTTTAAGAAAATATACACCTTTAATTTTATTTTTGATTTTTTTTCTTGTAGATTATATTGTCAATAATACTCTTAGAAAGTTTCATGATGGGGACTCTTCATCTTCTTGAGAAAAGAAGAAGATGAATGAGACATTTGTAATTATTTGTCCTTTTCTGGGAAATTCCATGTGAAGTAATCACACAAGTTTTCGTTTTTTCTGCGATTTTAATAAAATTTCCAACATATGTACTTTGAAGTGGAAAACACATGAATTTTATTCCTCAAAGGAATAAAATAAATTAAAAAAAAAAAGTTATTACCGCATGTAAATTTTGGTAATTTTTTTACAAAAATCCTCTAACTTCGGACTGAGATGAAAATGTTTGTTTTATTTTTCTAAGGCAAACTAATAGATCATGTTGTTAAAAAATTTATTATTTTTTTTTCATAGAAATTTAAAATAAAAGTCATACTAAATTTTAAAAAATACAATTTTATTTTATTTTTTGCATAGTAGATTATATTGTCATTAATACCTCCATTAAGATGCATGAAGGTGTCACTTTTTGATGGATTTCGATACACTGCATCATTTGTCAGGTAGTACAAATTTTTAGCGACTTACTATAAAATATGTTGAATTTAATAACGAAATTCAATAGGGTCAAACAAAAAATTATTTCTTTTTTCATAATACAAAAAACTATTTCACCCAATTTTCACGAACAAGTTATAAATCATGTTTGTGGGAATTCATACATCCATCATTAGTTTAGGTATTACCCAGAAAACCCTGTTTTTCTAACGACCACATTTTTCATTTTATTTAGTTTTTTGCTTAGTCCGTAAACTTTCCAAATTGCCGTTTCTAATGACGATATATGCAGCTTCATTTAAACTGTTATACGTATCCGACCATTTTTGGGTTTATTAAATCTGTAATTTAATTCCCATATTCGTAGTTAATTATAAATACCCAAAAAAAGTGAATTATGAAATTCAAATTACCCGAAAAGCACGCTTCTAACCTTTTTTTCTTTTTACCCCTCACTGTATGCAACATTTGTGATGAATTATTAAAGTGATATTCGCGCTTTCATTTGTAATGCAAAGAGCAATTTCGTAGAAACAAATTCTGTTTTTGGGTAAACATTCGAAAATGTTGAACCCATTTTCGCGTAATATGCATCCATCCTTCCTGCCGTCCGTTCTGCTGTCCTCTTTCTGTGCCACTTCAGTGTGCCCTTGCTTTGAGATGACTTTTAAAGTAATTATTCACGCTTTGTGCATGAACAATTAGTGATTTTTTTAAAAATTCATGGAAAAATTGTTATCTCACTCTCATGACGATCCCTGGAGTCATATTAACGTTGGCGCTTTCGCTTTCTGGTTTTTTGACACCCATACTTACGAGAGGAATTTGTGTCTAATAGATTTGTCACAATGTTTGATACGTATTGGAAAATTTTATAAAAATAATGAAACATCTAACCAATTTGTTTACCTTTTATACGTGTTATGATCTCCTTAAAACAAAGAAAAAGTTATTTGATTTAAAGAAATGTTTAACTTGTAGAGACAATTTTCTATATTACATAGAAACTTTCATTTATTTTTAAGAAGAATTTTCTTTAAGATAAAAAAGAATTTGCAATGATTTTGAAGTACCTATAGTAACTGCTACACTTTAAAAAATTGTCCAATTTATAAGAAAACCAATACCCCAAAACTTTTACTCATTGTCCTCAAACACTGTTTTATTATCGCGAGTTTGTTTGTGGAAAAAATAGTTACTCCGTCAACGTGAAATACTAGATTTTTTTTTAAATTTAAAAATTTTCTTTTAAGTCGAAATGATGTCCCGCTAATATAACTTAACTCCAATTTCGAAAAATGTGGTAGAAAAGAGCATTTTTTGGGAAAAGTGCAAAGAAAATGCTGCACTTTTTCCAGAAACGACATCGATATTCGATTACTTTGCAATGACTACAAAAAATATATATGTTTGCATATTATGTATTCCAAAAACCTTAAAAAATATATTTTTACGATCTCCATAGTTTCAATTATTTAAATCAACATTTTATAATTAATCGTGGAGGGTACAACACATTCGGTGGGGCCTCAATTTAAATACTCTTGTCTCTTTTGTTCCCCTTAAAATTGGGAAAACTTGCAACATATGATGTCATGTATATACATGTATCTGTGTAAGGATACATAAATAATAAAGCCATATACATGTGTACTTAGTCTTGTATCTACTTGTGTATTAGGGATGTTCTTATTTTAGTGAAGTGGTATTGCTTACAAATGCTTGCATGCGCCCAGTAAACAAATTACTGGTCATATTTGTAACGAAACTTCTAGTTTCGTTTGCCAAGATTTAATTAAACATTGCTCTCTGCATTCTATTGAAGTATCTGTAGAACTGGACATTAATTCTTCATTGTATTTATATTTTCCGTCCGGAATATAATGTGCTATATTTTTCCTGGATTCTCTAATGGAGAACTTAATTCCATGAATCCGCAAATATATTTTGTTGAGTCTAAAAGTAGAACAGTCAGCTTAATTCAAAAAATCCTAAAAAGGAAGCGAGGCTATAGAAAATATCTTGTACCCTGAAATACTTAGTAAAATTTAGCGTTGATGAGAGCGAGACCATTGGTGATGCAGAAAGCTAGCATGCACTGTATTGAAGCAAGTAACCCGGGTTCAAATCCTCGTCGGATCGGAATAAAAAATAAACAAGTAAGAAAGTTCAGTCGGGTAAACCGACTAAAGAATCCCCTCACATTGAGTCTCAAAAAAATATTAGTAAATTTATGTTTTTTTTGTTTTATTTAAATAATTATCAATTTAAATTGCATTTAATAACTTTAAAGTATGTACTGGTATTAAAGATAAAAGCTGTTAACTTTTGCTACAAAAAGGTCCATTTGTGTGGGAGGTACCAAAAGAGGCGGGCCAATAATGCCCATTTTTCTCTGGACTCTAGGTACTATAAAATCATTACACTGTAGAAAATTTCAAGTATTTGTTTGCACTGGCATTAATGTTATAAGCTGGTAACTTTTGGTACAAAATGATCCATTTGTGTGAGAGATACCTAAAGGGGCGTGCCAATAACGCCCACTTTTCTCTGTACTCTGGGTACTATAAAAGTATTACACTGTACAAAATTTCAAGTATTCTTAAAGCCATAAGTAGTTAACTTTTGGTACAAAATGGTCCATTTGTGTGGGAGGTACCAAAAAGAGCGTGGCAATAAATCCCATTTTACACTATATTATAGGTACTATTAAATCATTAAACTGTACAAAATTTCAAATCTTTGTATACACTGGTAATAAAGTTATAAGCTATTAACTTTTGGTTCAAAATTGTCCATTTGTGTGGGAGGTACCAAAAAGGGCGTTGCAACTTCATCCATTTTTCTCGAGGTAATAGTGACTAATAAACTAATACTATGTGTAGAATGTCAGAGGATTTAAATAAGTAGTATAGAAGTAATTAAATAATCAATATTTCACTAAATGTTAACCCTTTGTGGGGGAGGTACTAGAAGGAGTGGACCAATATGGCCCATCTTCGAACTTAGCCGGAGATAGAAGAAAATATTACCACATACCAAATTTGAGGTCAATCGGTTACTCCTTTCGAGAGTAATCTTGCGCAACAAGCCAGCAGACAGACAGACAGACGGACGGACGACCTAAAATGACCCAAAAAGTTTTTTCGGAAAATTTTTTACACGCTGAAAAAAAATCGCTTCTGTAGTATATTGTCCCAAACATATTCGGCATATGTTTAGGGTAAGTTCCAAATATATAATATTTGACACCCACAAATATTATATGTTTTGGAGGATATTGTGAATATGTTCAAATTCTAATATTTTTTATTTGGAACTAGTTTTTCTGAAACAAAATTCAAAATTTATAAGATTTCAATTATTATTATTTATTATTTCTATTTCATTACAAATTTCTAAAAAAATTAACTTTCCATACGCCATTTTTGTGTTTTTTGAGTTAGGAGTTGATAATATGGGTTCCAAGCATGCTCTTTTAGAATCTGCAATCATTTTTTTCCTATCTCGCCTAGTTTTCGAGATATTGGTAGGGTAAATTTGTTTTACTATAATAATAATAATTTCGAGATTTTTGTTCTATGTCTCAATTTTTCTATCGCCCTATATTTTTCACTCAGTATTTTACGTTCTTTCGATCACAATATGTAAATTAGTGTCCTTCCATACCGACCCTTTTTGTGGTCCATGTAATACAAATACGAAAAAATATTAAAATAAAAGTGGATATGGACCAAAATGCCAAGTACAAAAATTGTTATAACTTGCTTATTTTTGGATGTAATGACATAGAAATGCATGAGAATCATACAAACACTGTTGGGAACCCTATGAAATAAAAAGTTTGTAACTCTTCAGTCCCGTTTTTACTCAAACAATAAATTGCGTTTTTCTCCGATCATACAAAATGGCGTATGAAACAAAATAGTATTGAGCCGACGATAAGTAACATATTTTCTGAATACTAATAATAATTTGTTTCGGAATAGTCCCAAATAAAAACATATTGGGATGGAGACAAAGATTTGTTTAGAACAACATGTTCCCAAATATATATAATTTTTGTGTGTATCAAATATTATATGTTTAGTGTATACCCTAAACATATATATGTTTCAAGCCGAATATGTTTGGGACAATATAATACAGAAGGGTTTTTTTTTCAGCGTGTACGAATTAATCTGTCAATTTGTGTGGGAGGTACCAGAAGGGGTTAAACCGACTAAGGTATACCCTCACTTTGTTTAACTAATGTTTTATTAAATATTACACGAATTATTCTGTCAATTTGTGTGGGAGGTTCCAAAAGGGCGTGGCAATAACGCCCATTTTTCACTGGACTGTAGGTACCATAAAAGCATTACACTGTACGAAATTTCAAGTATTTAAGCTGTTAACTTTTGTTGAAAAATGGTGCATTTGTGTGGGGGTACCAAAAGGGGTGTGGCTACTTCGCTCATTTTTCTCGAGTTGATAGCGACTAGTAAACTAATACTATGTGCGGAATTTCAGACGATTCGAATAAGTAGTATAGCAGTTAATAAAGAATCAATATTTCAAATTTTAACCCTTTGTGAGGGAGTTACTACAAGGAGTAGACCATAACGACTCATCTTCTAACTTAGCCGGAGATAGAAAAAACATTACCACATGCCACATTTGAAGTCAATCGTTACACTTTTTTCCGTAGCAAATGATATATACCCTCGTCACACTAAATTGAGGGTATAATAATAATTGTGAATTAATTTATCAATGTTTTTATGTGGCTTTTATTTACAAATTCGTAAAATGTCCTAAAAAATACGATTTTTTTGCAATGTTTTGTAAGATACCTTATCGTATTTCAAGAAGTTGAAGGTTACTTAATTTTGAATTCTTAAAAACTTTCATGAACCAATTCGGATAAATGGTTCAGTTTTAAAGAATTCAAAATTAAGTAGCCTTCTACTTCTACAATACCATTTTCCATCCATTTAGCGGTTTCTACGATATCTTACAATATATTGCAAAAAATGTATACTTGTCTACGACTTTAGATATATCATTATTTTTGGGGGAGAAGTTTAGTGGTAAGGGGATGACGGGGGTGGCGGATGTTTTGGGAAAACTAGTTCTTGAAGTGTTCTCTTTTATATTGTTCCTGACATCGAACATCTATTTCGAAGCCTTATATATAAAAATTGTGTCTGAATTTAATAACCTCTTTGTTTACCCAGCAAACTTTGCAGTTAAATATCTGCAGAGCCCGATCTCACAGGAAAAAACGGTTAATATCATTCGTTTTCATCGAGGATACATTTTTAAAGTGCATTTTGCACACACAGTTATTTTATCCGGACCTACTGAATGTTTTATTGTTAATTTAAAGACATAAAAATAAATTGTTTTGGGGATGATGCATTTCATAGAATCAAGTATATTGCGTAATAAAACTAATTATGTTTGGTCTTAAAAAAGCACGTTTTGGCGTAAATTTAAGTACGAAGCGCGGTTATTTGCAGTAAAATGTCATAAACTTTAAAACATTATCGTAATAAAATTTAAAATATCTGACCTTGATATAAGCATATCGTTCATTCCATGTCAAACCGAACACCTTTTTTGGGTTACCATTTCCGATTTCAAAATAAATTCGCATATCGATTCTCTGCTCAAAATAAAACATCTTATAGTTGGCGAAAAAAATAAACAAATTTTTTCTAGATGTTATTAGCATCTGATATCTGAGAAAATAGGAACATTTTCTCCAAGGGCGTACGTTTCGAGTTATGTAGTATCAGAATGCGTGGACGCATTTTTACAAATGAAGTCTCATTTTAAAGGTCGTAAGTTGTTCTTTAATTTTTGTTCTTTAACGGTTTTAAATCCATCCGATGCATCTGCAAATTTAATTTGCATTTTACACATCAATGACATCAACTTAAAATTCTATGAAAAATATAGTAGGCCCAAATATTCTAAACGAACGTTGAACATTTTTAAGATGGTGTTCAGCCCCGATATTTTTTAAAAAAATGTTTATTAAGAAAATCCTGAGATGTGAACATTGCATTTGTTAACTTTAAAAACGCGTTTGTATATTTTTACCAATTAGAGCTTTTCTTAAATTCGATTCGATTTGTATTTGGGCCACATTGGTGAACGTTTTATTGTAGCTTCCAAATCGATTTAAATCTTTATGCTCGCAAAACATTATAGGTCTAGGTGAATATATAAGCTCAATTTATTAGTATGTAACATTCACAGGAAATATACGCATCGCAGTACAGGGGTAAGATATCATATAGAAGGCTCTGCACGACTTTAAACTCTTCTTACTAGATTTTTATTGATTTCGATCGATGGAGCAGCAATAAACTGCTATCGGATAATTAATACAATATCAGAACTTCCCACAAAACAAGATTAACCCCAATGTACATGTCTGTATGGCAGTGTTTGCACACAAACACTTGGCATTTGTGGATGTCGCTAAATGAGAGCACAAGCAACGATTTCATTAAAGTATATGTGTTCGTTTTCTCATTGTGGAGGCCAAATCTTATCCCTTTTAAATGTTTAAGCGGTTACAATGCGTAATGTGTTCCAGAAAAAGGGGAGGGGGTTGCTGCGTGCAACATCCGTGTCGTCCGCTGCGTGTGAGGCAGTGCGTGCCACTGGCAGGATTTTCCTGTACCCACTGCTCATTGTTGTGGTGGACAGTTTTAAATGTTTTGAGTAGTGTAAATGTTGGACCGAATATAATTAAAATCTGCGAAATGTGTCCTAAGAAGCTTAGTTATGCATTTAAATAGCCTTCTCCAGCTTTATGGTGGCCATATGCATGAAATGGAATAGCACACCTTAAATGTACTGCTATCAACAGAAAATTAAAAATGTTAGTAATTAATTAAAATAAATTTTATGGTTTGTGGTCCGCAGGTTTGGCTTCCCATTTAAGAAGGGCTTTAGTTGTTACTGTTCATGTACGAGTATATCTAAAATGTTGTGTGAATTGTGCGTTAAAAATAAATGTCGGCCTGCATTTCTAAGGACCACAACAGAATGTCCTATATACAATACTTATATGTGTTCCAAAAAAAGGGGAGTGGGCTATGAATGTATGTTATTGCCTTAGTCATTCCAAACTGGCGGGTAAGAGTGATTGGCAATTAGGCCAATTTGAATGTTTTATGAACATGGAAGGTAATGACGGTGTGCACTTGGTGGACGTAAACATGAATTGTCATCCATTCATCCCACCATCACTCACGAAAAGGTGTGTTAATTGGCAAATATGACTCTTAGAAATTCACAGTAATGTCACTTATTTTGATGGTAATGTTTGAGGGAAGGATAAAATCTCAATTAAAAGGTTTTGCACTGGAAGGAGATGTATAATATGTCATGTTTAGAGGTCAACATTATAATAAGATGCACAGTGGGTGAGTGGAAATAAATTTGGCGTTTGTTGATCGGCTGTAGAGTAGATGACATATCAAGTCGTCTACTGCAGAGTTGATGACTCCTCGAGGCATCTACTGTAGAGTGGATTGCTCCTCGAGTCGAGTTGCAGAGTCGGATAGTCTACTGTAGAGTAGATGACCCCTCAAGTCGTCTACTGTTGAGTAGATGACTACTCGAGTCGTCTATCGGTTCGTCTACTGTAGAGTAGATGACTCCTCGAGGTGTCTACTGTAGAGTAGATGACCACTCAAATTGTCTATTGTTGAGTAGATGATTACTAGAGTCGTTTACTATAGATTAGATGGCCCCACGAGTCGTCTACCGTGGAGTAGATGACTTGTCTAGTCGTCTACTGTAGAGTAGATGATTCCACTAGTCGTCTACTGAAGAGTAGATGACTCCTCTAGCCTTCTATTGTAGAGTAAATTACTCCTCGAGTCGTCTACGGTAGAGTAGATGAATCCTCGAATCATATGCTGTAGAGTAGGTGACTCCTCGAGATGTCTACTGCAGAGTAGATGACTCCTCGAATCGTCTAATGTAGAGTAGGTGACTGCTAGAGTCGTTCAATGCAAAGTAGATGACCCCTCCGAGTCTTCTACTGTACAGTAGTTGACCCCTCGAGCCGTCTACTGTTGAGCTTATGACCACTCGATTCGTCCACGGTTGAGTAAATTACTACTACAGCAGTTTACTGCAGACTAGATGTCTCTATCTATTGTAAAGAACTCGTCTACTCAAGTGTAGATGACTCCTCGAGTCGTCTTCTGTAGAGTCGATGACCCCTCTAGTCGTCTACTGTAGAGTATAATACTTCTGACGTTGTCTACTGTAGAGTAGATGACTCCTCGAGTCTTCTACTGTTGGGTAGATGACTACTAGAGTCGTTTACGGTATATTATATGTTTCCTTACTTACTGTAGAGAAAGGTACTACTTAAGTTGTCTATTGTTGAGTAGATAACTAATGGAATTTTCTACTGTAGAGTAGATTACTCTCCAAGCAGTCTACTGTAGAGTACATGTATCTTTCAGTCGTCTACTGTAGTGCAGATGACACGTCTAGTCGTCTACTGTAAAGTGTATGATTCCTCGAGTCGTACACTTTTGAGAAAAATTACTATTAGAGCTGTTTGCTGTATATTAGATGTCTCCTAGAGGTGTCTACTGTAAAGTAAATGATACCTGTATAGTCTACTGTAGACCAGATGAATCCTCGAGTCGTCTACTGTAGATTAGATGTCATAGCATAGAGTAGACTCCACGAGACGTGCTTTTACGAAAACTATATTTTCGCCTCCGTATGAGAAGGCTAACATTTCGAAAAAAATTCTCTGAATGTTGAAGATTCATTAGAATAGATTGATGGTTTAAGATTTAGTTTAGCTTCCATGGATCACATTTCAAACATAAATTCGAAAATACCTTCTTATATAATTGTGTATGTTTTTATTAACTTATTAAGAAAAGACAGATCTATTTTCATTTTTTTGAAATTATCCCACTGTACGACGGTTATATTTTATAGAGAGAAATGTTGCACTGAGTAACACTTTAATTTAAAATATGTTAATTTTCTTGTTGAATAATTATATGATGACTCAAAGAAGATAACACCCCCGCATGAGTTCTTAAATCTGAGTCACAAACTGTGAATGTGACAAATTTATGTACTATAAGAATTCCTCGTCCTTTTGACTTCAACGAATTAGACTTAAATATGTTAGAAACATACAGCTCATATCGATACCTCTATTCTAAAACATACTAAGTCGACTTAGCATAGTTTTAGGGAGATTGCATTTTTAATTTCTAAATATTCCAAATTATATTCAGTCAAAATGTGGTGTTTATCCGTGAACCAAATCAAAAGTTATTCCCAAAACAGTACAGGTCATTAGATTTGCATTATAAAGGAATTCCACACAAATTTAAAAAAATCATCAAACTTTGATCGCCTCTCCTGAAAAACTACCTTTTTGCACTTAGCATAGTTTAGAATGGAGGTATCGATATGCTACACATATTCAAGGAAACCTCTCTACTCATTTATAACTTTCGACATTTTCCTTTGCGAAATTTCAACACATACCAAAAACTTAGTTTCCTTGAGTTTGACTGAATGACAAAATTGCATTGCAGGTAGTGAGTGAAGCACAATTTGGCAAAAGTATGCAGTTAGGCAATGCTTTAAATTAAAGTAGTAGGATTTAAATTTAGACCTAAGAAATATGGTTTAGGCGAAACGTATTAAAATTATCACAGAAATATTCTTATACTCAAAGGGGGTCCTCAAACAATTTTTTGTGTGTTCTGTACCCACCAAACCGATTTTTTACCACAAAACTTTCACTTTGAATAATCATAAATAAAATTTTTTCAAAGGACTGTACATAACTTGTTCTTGTGTAAAATGGTGTCCTAAACACGAAAAAAAACTAAAAAAATTTGATGGCTTTTTGTATTAAAGGAAATTATAAGAGCTACAACTGTTGAATCTATTACTTTCACGTAGAAACAGAAGTTTAGTAACTGTCTTTAGAACAATTAGAAAAAACAATATTTCTTGTTTAAAAAAATTGTTGTTTGCAAAAAAAAATCATAGGTTAAGTTAGGTTTAAGAGAGGAGACGTTTTAACGTATACTGTCCAAGGACATACACTTAAGTCAGTGGTTCGGCCTGCTGTGCACTCCTCATTTTTGATATTTTTATACCTCACGAGTTACAGAAAATCGGTACTACACACTAATTTTCTCAGTGCCTTCCAGTCATCTCCTCTGAGATGAGTCAAGTCTGGCAATATGTCGGAACCGAAATACAGGTAACTTGGGTTTGGAAATCAGTCCATTTTTTGATATAGCCTCCATACATAGCATCTGCCCGATAAGTTTCCAACTTTCTAAGGTCATTACTTGAAGTTCTCTGCCCTTTGAAGCTAAGCTGTTTGCCCGTTCATTGCCAATCAAGCATGATACCAGAAAATACGCAGTTGACTATGGGCTGAGTAATAATTTATAGTTCTTTTACTGTCTAACACTGTTCTGGATTTGAAACTTACCGATTTTATTGCTTTGATCGCCATTTGGCTATATATGAAGATGTTGTCATATTTAGGCTTTGCGGTATTACTGAGCCAGTTCACACACTCCGTGCTTGCTCGAATTTCTGCTTGAAATACAGTGTTATGGTCTGGGAGGCGGAAGTAAAGTTCTGGTTCATCAATAAAATGTCCCACACCCGTCCTTCCTCCTAGCTTAGACCCATCAGTGTAGCATAAAAAGTTAACAGCTTACATCATTAATAACAGTGTATAAAAATACTTGAAATTTTGTACAGTGTTATGCTTCGGTACATAGTCCAATCTGTCGGTTACCATTATATGGTACAATTTTATATCTTTATATGACCGCAGTATTGTACCTCCACATTTATCTTAACACCGCACCGACTGTAACTTCTCTAGCCACAATATAAACCGGCAGTAGATGGAGGACTTGTACACAGAAAGAAAAAATTGAGTAATCCGTACTTGAATCAAGCCGCAGCGGTGTCACAAGTACGTTATGTACGGATTTTCTTAAACCAAGTACAAAATACTTGAATCAAGTACGGATTTGTAAGCCCTGAATTCTTAATCTTAGCGCTTATTAAGACTGATTAGGCTTGATTTTAAGCCGAAAATTTCTTATTTCAAGCATAAAGCGATTGATTTAAGAATTTTATCGGATTAATTTGAATGCGAAATGGGCTTCAATGAAGAAATTTTTGATTGATGATACTTGATTTAAGCCTGATAATACTTGATTTAAGCCTGATCATACTTGTTTTAAGCCTGATCAGTCCTAGATTTAAGCCTTATCAGTACTTGATTTAAGCCTGAGCATACTTGATTTATTGTTCTCTCGTTCGTTTTATACCTATATACCATTTATATTAATTATAAAATTTTTGCCTCTTCATTGCAAAGAAAGCAATTTTTTTAAATGGTATGTCAAAACACAATTGCTTGACAGCAAAAGTAAAAGTTTAGCTGTAATAATTCCATTTAAATATGAAACATATAAGGGATAGCATCAATATAACGAACCAGAATTATTACCAACTTCAAAAAACTTAAATAAAAAAAATCACGCCAAGTAATATATTTCCAAACACTGCTTGAATGAGAAACGAATTGGATATGGTTGCGCAAAAATGTTTATACATATATGTACATCGTGTCGATTTATATGCGTGTGTGTTTGATGTTGCGTCAGCCAAAATCAACCACTTAAATGAGAGTGGTTGAGAGGGTAATTTTATTGTGCTCTATAATATTTCTGTCTCTCATAGATTAAAATAAGCTGTTTCTTCTTACTTTAAGCCATATTATTAGGCTTAATTTTCCATTTCAAGACATGTTTACTTACTTTCAAGCATTTTATCTGACGGGACACTGCTTGATCGGCGAACACGCCAAAAGATTGGGTATTGACTCCAATGACTTCTGCCGAAGCTGTGGAGATGAGGAAGAAGTGGAGAGCATTGAGCACTTGCTTTGCGACTGTCCCGCTTTGAGTAAACGACGACTGGAAATACTGGGGTCAGTCTTTTTAGCCAGCCTAACAGATCTTTCCAGTACTGATATTCGTACTATCGATAAATTTATATATCAAACAGGTTGGTTTCGATGAGGGGAATTTCAGCCCGTGGTAACACTAGGGACCTAAACTGGTCTATGTGAGCTTGTAAAAAAATACGGCTGCCACCCTAACCTAAACCTTTCAAGCATATTAAACTTATTGCAAGACTTTCAGCGCTTGATTTTTTAAATTTAAGCCGATTTATACTTGTTTAAAGAAAAACTTAGTACGTACGTACAGACATTTTTAAGTACGATTTCGGCTTAAATTAAAAATTTTTTACTTGAATTTAGTATGACATTTTACTTTCTGTGTAGAGACTCAGCCAGACAATAAATATCGACCTATGTAGTTTATTTTTGGCTCAAATTTTTATAATCAGTTGTAAATAGGTGAAATAAGATCTCGCTATCATTTTTTTTAAATGTTGTGGGCACTATAATTTTTGAAAAAAAATAAAAAAATTAGTTTTGTGTTTTACGAAATTTGTAATTGCTCTCGAACGGCTGAACCGATTTTTGCAAAGTTTACTTTGTTTTAAAGAGGACACAATGCGCTATTTTTTGTAAAAAAATTTCTTTGAAAATAATTTAAAAAATTTTTTTACGAATTTTTTTTTTTGGAAAACCCTTTGCAGACGAATATTTCGTCGCTCTCTCACAAATCCAGAACAAAAAATTTTGTGAGACTCAATATTTGTAAAAAGTTATGGACGAAATACAAAGACTAGTCTGACAATTTTCGTCTGTTTTTGCAAAACACTGCACAGTGGTACGAATTCAAAAAAGGAAAATAATAATTCGAGCGTTTCTTAACCAAACAACCGATTTCGACCAAAATATTTGGGCCCCCTATGTCAGACAGTGGCGGAGCTAGAGGCCCTCAAAGTTAGCCGTATCGGGTGAAGAAAATGTTCAAGCGCGTGTAACTCGTGTTTCTCTTCCGATTTATAAAATTTCTTTTTGTGTGTTTTCTATTGTATGGGGTCTACAAATAAGCTGTTTACACCTAATTTCTCGTATAGTTACCGAGATATCTGCAATTAAAAATTTGATTTTTAATTTTTTCCCTTACGTGTGCTAGTATTTTGTAAATATCGGAGCACCCTATGCACCGATTTTATCCCTATCAACATATCTGGATGGGCATTAAAATTTCCTATATGACGAAATTGGTTCAATACACCAAATAGTACAAAAGTTATGACCACTTGCATTGGAAGAAAATCGAGGGGGGTGTGCAACTTTTTCAACAAATGTTTTTTCCAGAAAATTTTTTAAAAAATTTTCCAAAAAAAAATTTTTACAGAAATGGTGCGCTGTATCCTCTTTAAAACAAAGTAAACTTTGCCAAAATCGTTTCAGCTGTTCGAGAGCAATTAAAAATTTCGTAAGACACAAAGACTATTTTTTTTTAATTTTTTCAAAAATTCACATGTAGAAACTCTTCCTACTAAATAGAACAAATTCTGAGTTGTTTCGATTAACGTCGAAACCACTGGTTCTGGCTCAAATTGGCTATTTAGATTGGTAAATTTGCCCGCTTCTGCTATTGTTAATGCAGTACTCCTCCTTGTGGATTTCCTTTCCTTAGAAACCCTATAACAGTTCTCGCCACAAATCTGTTTAGCCTCTCCTATTGAGCAAACTCTGTCTTAGTCTTATTAGGTAATAGTTCATCCTTAGATGCGACAACGCCGCAATTACCGCATCTGAGTGAATGTTGTTATAAACCGCTTCTATATCTATATCTATAGTGAATTCCTTGAAATATAAGGATGATTTAATAGTGTCCATCAGTTCAAACAAGGAAGATCCTAAGTTTATCACATCTGATCAAATTTAAATTTATTTTTACTGAAAAAAATAGCATAAAAAGGCCATGAATAAAATTTGTCTTCAACATGCCTATATTGTCTTTTATACTAATCTTTTCTGAAAAAACTTTTTGCTATTCACAAAGTTTTATTTTTCTTTTTCGTTTAAATTGCCTGTGCTATAGATATATTTTTAGATCACTTACAACTGCTGCATTATGGGAAAGTCGTTGATAAAATCCTCTTCCGCATTAGCTGAGTTTAGGCAGCAGAAAAAACTTAGTTTTGGGTGCGACTGCGTCTAGCTTGCTTCATATACATATATTCCTTTTGATTTATTTGTTATATTTTTTGTTGAATATATTTAGCGATGCGACAATGTGCATTTTATCGGTATTTTACAGCTTTTTGCGCTTTTGGTGTCTTTTATACCAATTTTATTGACGCATTTTAATTCTGGTTGGCTAAACTAAAGAAATTGTTCATGCAAAGTAAAGAAGGAAACAACGATTTTCATTTCATTTTGAATTTGTAGATTTAAATTCTGATGTCAACGTAAAATATTTTGTTATAAATACTTTAAGCAATTTGAGAAGAATTAAACTTCATACAAATCATTTGAAAATTTCGAAGCCATTATGGAACAGTGATCAAAATTTAACCTTTCATAGGCTTATTTATTACAAAATATTTCAAACAATTTGAGAAGAATTTAAATTCATACAAACCATTTGAAACTTCGAAGCCAATATGGAACACTAATCATAAATTAATCTTTCTTAGGCTCCGTAGAAATTTATTTTCATATAGTTGAGGCTACAAAACGATTTGTTTGGATTTGGCAAATTCTTCTATGGCGGTTTTTAAATTCTTGCTACTTGATTTACACGTTATGTGCTGTGTTGCAGGTAAGCCTACTACAATGCGGTTGAATCATTGTTGCGATTGTGGTGATGTACTAAAAACTATAAAGGGTGGTCCAACCAAATTGTAATTGTAAATAAAACCAAATTTTTTCAGAAAATTACCCTAAAATTTTTTATTATGCCACATATATATATCGTCCAAATACTAGCCACCGCTTTGGTGGCAGAACTCTATCCGATGGTCGATATTTTCAATGACTTGGAGACATAATTGAGGTTCAATGTCGTTATATATCAATATCTCACCCTTTAACTCATGAATTGTTCTTGGCTTATTAACGTACACTTTTTCTTTTTAATATTCCCAAAGAATGAAGTCTAACTAATTGTAAATAAAACCAACATTTTTCAGAGAATTGCCTTAATATATTTTATTATGCCAAATATATATATCGTCCAAATACTCGCCACCCTTTAACTCATGAATTGTTCTTGGCTTATTAACGTACACTTTTTCTTTTTAATATTCCCAAAGAAAGAAGTCTAACTAATTGTAAATAAAACCAACATTTTTCAGAGAATTGCCTTAATATATTTTATTATTCCAAATATATATATCGTCCAAATACTCGCCACCGCTTCGGTGGCAGAACTCTATCCGATGGTCGATATTTTCAATGACTCGGAGACATAATTGAGGTTCAATGTCGTTAATGTGCCGAATTATCCCATCCTTTGACTCTTGAATTTTTCTCGGCGTATTAACGTACACTTTTTCTTTTTATTATCCACAAAAAAAGAAGTCCAACGGTGTCTAATGACATGATCGTTGCGGCAAAATTACGGTCATTGAATTTCTCGCTCAAAAGAGCCATTGTGTCGTTGGCTGTGTGGTTCCATCCTGTTGGAACCACATATCGTCCAGGTCCATATCCTCAATTTCTGGCCACAAGATGTCTGTTATTATCTCGCGATAGCGAACATCGTTCACAGTAACTGCTTGGCCGACTTCATTTTCGAAAAAGTGCGGCCCGATGACGCCGCCAGCCCATAAACCGCTCTAAACAGTCACTCTTTGTGGCTGTGGTCATCGGCTTTTCAACAATCACTCGGATGTTCTGCTTGCTAACGAGTCCACTGAGGTAAAAGTGTGCCTCGCCGCTGAAGATGATTTTCTTTGTAAAGTTTTCCGCAAAACTTGCGAGCATGCGCAGGCAGGTGTTTTCAAATCTCCTACAGACCAGGTTTGCTGAAAGTTCTTCTCCTGATTTTGGACACATTTGGTCGCATTTTGATTTCAACGCCCGTTTTCGTAAAAGGTTTGTAACGAAGTGCTTACACTTTTAACCGGGGCAAATCTCAGGTTCAGTTACAATTATTTATTTTGGGACGATACGAGAGAGAAAGGAAATAATATTATTTTGATCACTAAAGTTAAAATGGATTTTTTTTATAAAACAATATGCTAACAAGTAAGAAAGTTTCAGTCGGGTAAACCGACTAAGGTATACCCTCACTTTGTGAGTAATGTAATATTGATTATTACACGAATTATTCTGTCAATTTGTGTGGAAGCTACCAGAAGGGGTTTAACAAATACACCTATTTTTCGCTGAACAGTAGATACTTTAAATTCATTGCACTGCGCCGAATTTTAAGCCTTTATGTGCACTGGTATAAACGTTATGAGATAGTAAATTTTGGTATGATTTGGCCATTTTGTGTGGGAGGTACAAAAAGGGGCGTGGCGACAACGCCCATTTTTCACAGGGCTATAGGCACTATAAAAACATTACACTGTACAAAATTTCAAGTATTATTATATACTTGTATTAATGTTATAAGCTGTTAACTTTTGGTGCAAAATGGTACCTTTGTGTGGGAGGTACCAAAAGGGAAGTGACAACAACGATCATTTTTCTTTGGACTGTAGGCAATATAAAAGCAAAACACTGTCCAAAATGTCAAGTATTTTTATACACCGTTATTAATGTTATAAGCTGTTAATTTTTGGTGCAAAACGGTGCATTTGTGTGGGAGGTACCTAAAAGGACGTGGTAACTTCGCCCATTTTTCTCGAGTTTATAGCGACTAATAAACTAATACTATGTGTGGAATTTCAGAAGATTCGAATAAGTAATATAATAGTTATTAAAGAATCAATATTTCACAACATGTTAACCCTGTGTGTGGGAGGTACTAGAAGGAGTGGACCAATATGGCCCATCTTCGAACGTAGCCGGAGACAGAAAAAAATATTACCACATACCAAATTTGATGTCAATCGGTTAATCCTTTCGAGAGTTATCGTGCGCACCAGCCAGCAGACAGACTGACAGACAGACGGACGGACATTGCTCATTCGACTTAAAATGACCCAAAACGGATTTCCTCCGAACATTCTTAGGGTCTTAGATCACTCCTTCAATGTGTTACACTTTTTCCGTAGCAAATGATATATACCCTCGTCACACTAAAGTGAGGGTATAAAAATTTACAAATTCTTTAAGTTTAATACTCTGGATAGAATATATGATGGACAAACGATTTCAAATCACAGTGGCAGAAATGAAGGAAGGATACGACGGTGAGGATTCAAACTCACGATTATGACGGCAATGATTACAGGCTTCGACGGAGCAGAGGATTCAATCTCACGCATATGACGAATGGGCAGAGGATTTAACCTCACGCTGACAACCACAGCATTCGACGGAGCAGCGGATTAAACCTCACGCTGATGATGGAGCAGAGGATTCAACCTCACACTGATGACGGCAATGAAGTCAGGATTCGACGGGCAGAGGATTCAACCTCACGCTGATGACGGCAACGAAGACAGCATTCGACGGAGCAGAGGATTCAATTTCACGCTAATGACGGCAAAGAAGACAGCATTCGACGGAGCAGCGGATTCAACTCACGCTGATGATGGAGCAGAGGATTCAACGAAGACGGCAACGAAGATAGGATTCGATGGCAGAGGATTAACCTCACGCTCTTGACGGCAACGAAGACAGAATTCGACGAAGCAGAGGATTCAACCTCACGCTAGGACGGTGGTAGAAGTTGTTGGAGCAGAAGATTCAACCTCACGCTTAATCACCGAATTTAAATTAAAAAATCATACTCACACTGATATCCGCACTGGTTCAACAACTTTCTCCTACTCGGTCAGGCTCCTTCTTTTTACCATAATTTGGGACCGTAATAGGTAGTACCTATTACGCCAAGATTTTATTACTGTAGATTTTTTCTGACATATGCCCGTATATGTAGTACTATTACGCTTGATTAAATACTTTACATTTCTTGCCGAATAAGGTGATACACGCCCGTATTAGGTAGCACCTATTATGGATACCCAAGTAATTCACATTTCATCCAAAAAATTTGTAGTCGAATAGTATTAAAGGATACAATATTTAATATATTAAATATATTTAATAATAAGATATGACTGGCTTACTTCAGATATTATTATTATTATTAAATCCATACACCATGTTTAGGAGCTTAAGGTTTCTACAAAAGATTTCCGGTTATTTCTGTTACGTGCTAGTAATCTTAGTTCGTTAAACGATTTGCTGGTGTCGCTAAGAAAAGTTCGCCACCATGTTGTTTTGGGGTCTTCCACGACGATCATAAGGTTTTCGCAATGTGTGCCCAATCCATCTATATTTTCTCTTCCTTATTTCGGTGTTGATGTTCTGTTGATGTGTAGCTCTCCATAGGTCTTCATTAGATATGGTTCTGGACCACCATATTTGGAGAATATTTCCGAGGCAACGGTTTATAAAGCTTTGCAATTTTGCTTTCATTTCTTCGGTAACTAACCATGTCTCTGAGCCGTAGAGAAGAACAGACTTCACACAGGCATTAAAAATACGGCATTTAGTTGCAGTGCTTATGTTGCTTGCACGCCATACGTTTCGCAACTTGGCAAACGCCGTACGTGCCTTCTGTATGCGACTCAGGATGTCCTGCTTAGCTCCTCCGTTGGTCGACTTCAGATATATTTGTATGTATTTAATTCAATTTTATTCTAAAATTAGGTGTGTGAGTAAAAGCGATCGTCGACTTTTACGTTACAGGCTTCAACAATCTTAACGCGCTGCTCAATTGTGTACCTCTCCATGGTTGAATTTGTTAAACACTGAAACAAAGAAATGTCAAATTAAGTTGGGCACAACACGTAACGTCCAGGTGTGACTCAGAATTAACATGGTGCATTACGGTTTGACCACCCTTTATATGGAAATTACGAGTTATACGATTTTCTGCAGCATATGTTTTTCTATGAGTTAACGTGTCGGATGAAAAGTTAATAAATACGAAATTTACTAGGCGACTATAATTTCATGTCACTCAAGTAAAAAAATCGTTTGCCAACATATTACTAGTATTTAGAGGGCTACCTGTACCCTAAGGATGACCTTAATAATATGCCTCTAGTTATCTTGTTGAGTTTAGCATATTTTTTGGCGCCCGGAACGAAATGAATGTTAATGAAGATACGGAACACAAGTTGCCTAGAAATATGCAATTATTTAAAGTTTATTAACATTCCGCTTATTATGCGCTTTTTAAAACGTATACATAAATTTAAAGAGAGCATATATTAAGTCCTTCATTGCTACTTTACCAATTTTGTTGGGGATACTTCATAATATAGACAATAAAAAAAATATTATATTTGAAATCTGATTATTTTTATAACTGAAATGGGCTGACATTTACTTGAAAAGCATAATCTTGAGCTTTTGACGTAGTTGTGTGCTAATATTGTGGGATTAATAATTTCAGAGATAGATTTGTGACTGACAACTACAAAATATATTTTACACATCTATATATTCAAAGCGAACTAAAGAAGAAAATTGGAAAATTATTATTCTTCCTATACCTAACAACCCTAGTCACATGTCAAACAAATGAAGATTCAAGATTCAAGATTCGATTTATTGAGACTTATATAAGAATTTAAAGGTTGGAATGAATATTGACAAAGAAAACTTAAAACTATTATGTATTATTTTAATTTAATATATATGTTTATAAGCAACGAGCTCTCTGAATTGGTATTGACTATATTATATCGTAATAAAGTTTCAACAGCGCTTGCTCCAGGCGCTTTGACAAATATCATGGAGGTCAAACTCCGGGAAGTAATTAAAAACTATTACATAAAAAAGAAATAAAGTACTAAGACTAAAATCATCTTAAAAAATAATCTAAAACTAATTTAACACTAACTTACTAATAATAAACTAAATAAAGTAACTAACCCCTATGTGTGTTAGGTAGTGTTGATGAGTAAAATTCCGTCAAAATAGAAGGTATTGGATCTGACTCCAGCGTGGTGTTCTCCCTTAAAATTCCGATTGGTGATAGATAATAGACATCCGACCAGCCAAATTCTTTTTGGAAATTAAAAATTTCCAAGATCAAATTGTTCTCATGATGAGCCAGACTTTCCGCAAACTTCCGAAGAAAATTTAGAGAATATTTCCCAATGGGAGTAATGGAGGATTCCCCATAAATGTGCACATTCGAGTATCTCCTCGTTGGGGTTTCAAAATTCTTATTCACACACTGCCGTATGACCTTCCTTTCACATATCTCCAGCTCCCTAGCAACAGTTGGAGAAATGCTAAACCATATAGGAAATGCGTATAATAAGATCGGCCTTATACACACCTTGTATATCAAAAGTTTAGTTGAAATTGGTAATGATCTATTACATAGTACTCCAGAAAGTGATCCCTTCACCCTACTAACCTTCCTCAACATTATACGCGCATGCTCATTAAACTTCATCAACTTGTTGAAGTGAACTCCAAGGTATTTAAAACTATTCCTAAATGGAATCTCGGTTCCATTTAAGAACAGTCTTAAAACCTTACTCTCGGGTACTACAAACCTAGCACATTTCCCTGACGCATTCCTCAGACATAAAGCCTCACATTTTCCAACATTTATCTTTATACCCCAGGAAGTATAATAATCGTTAACAATAGACAGATGTCGTTGAACCAAGGAAAGAGCAACAATCGGCGACTCAGCATGCGCGTATAATAAAGAATCATCAGCGTATAATATGCTCTTCGACCCACCAGATATGTGAGGGAAATCATGGATAAATACATTGTACAAAAACGGAGCCATTATTGAGCCTTGTGGGACACCACAACCAATATCACCGAGCGAACTGGAGGAACCATCCACCTCAACAAAAAATTTCCGATCGTGGAAGAAGCTATGAAGAAGTTTTATCGCAAACCTATCAAATCCAATATTAATCAGCTTATACAGAATCCCGTCATGATACGCATGGTCAAAAGCCTTCTCAATATCAAGGGATACCGCAACAGTACACTTAGATTGTCTCAGGTTCCTGACGACGTCATCTTGAAATTTCAGCAATGCGTGGGTCGTCGAATGACCCTTTTTAAATCCAAACTGGTACTCAGGAATATACAGATCCTCGACAGCCACTCGCATCTTCCCCAAAACAATTTTCTCAAGAAGCTTCCCTAAGTTCGACAGCATAGAAATTGGTCTCAGATTGTTGACATCGGAGTTCCCAGGTTTCTTCGCAATTGGAATAATCCTCGCAATCTTCCATGAATCAGGAAAGTAGCAATTGCTGATACAGTTGTTGAAAATAATTGTCAAAAACTCAAAAGCCCTAGTTGGCATTTTCCTAATCAAATAATTCGAAATGTTATCCGGACCGGAAGATCTCTTATTGTTCAACAATGCTACCTGTTCCACAACACTATCAAGCGAAACCATAGCGGAGTCCGACGTATTCAAAGCCCCAGAATGCCCATCAAAGACACACCTGGGTTCAGAGACTTGGGTAATGTTCCCCGTGATAACCGAAACTATTCCAGCAACATCTCTGTCGGGAGTAAATGGTTGATAAACGGAAGCAAAATGGTCCTTCAGTGCACTCAGTCCACGTGGTCCTTCCATCAAAACTCCACCAACGGAAACCTGTCCTAAACCAGATTGACGCCTAGAACCAATTACGCCATAAATCTCCCTAAAGGCCCTAGGGCCTGGCCCGTCAAACAAATGAATAATATATTCAATCACTTAATCTAAGGAATTTTTATATCAAATTGTAAAATTCAGACAAATTAAGGAAATATTCGGATGAAAAGAACATCTACACTCATAGAAAATCGGCAGGGGAAGACAAAAGTCAGTCGATGTTGACTGTATGATACCCTACACCACCTTGATATACATATCAATATCTGGATCTGAAACGATATCCTCAAAACGCGGTATCCATTCATGGATCAAGAAACTACGGATGCAAAAAAGTAACTTCTCCCATTTTTCGGGTCGTTAGTATAAACTTAAATAGAGATCATTATATCTATAAATGTTAGCCGTCTGTTGTGGAGATACTAGAAGGAGTTCAACTTAGCCGGAGATAAATGAAAATATTAAAAGAATCAAGCTTTAAAGCCACAGCAAACTTTGATGCCGCTGCTTTCGAGAGTTATCTTGCGCTTCCACCAGAAAATTGGACAGACATTGCTGAAATCCTAAAACGCATTTCCTTCAGACATACTTACACTTTTGGTCCATAGCCAATGTTACAAACAATTTTTAATAAAACAAAATTTGATTGACAACAATTTCTGTGTTTTATAATGTATCCCCATTTCGGTAGCAGCAACATTTAGTTATTCCCCTCCTGACATGCTATTCCCTAATTTTCTTTGCAAATCCTTTTTCCCAAATCACTGAATAGAACCTTTAGAAATGATTTTAATTTTTTTGCACTATGAACACAATTGAAACAGACGCGAATTTTCTCGCTCGTTTAGTTTTCATTTTCTCGATTTCCCCGCCCCTACCAAAGATGATCAGAAAAATAACTTAGAAACTACTTAAGTCAGCTACCTTCAATTGTTGTTAAAGAAAGAAGTGTCAGCCAGACGGACGCAGAGATAGTCGTACAGACTCAAGCTGTTATGGTGTTAAATAGAGCATATCTTTGGGAAGTTTTTGTGCATGCGATACATAGAAGAGTAGAGTAGTGAAATACCCTTGGGAAACAATTGCAAAGAACATTTGAAAATAATACAAAAATAACACTCGAAGATTTAATTTTTCGTACTAAAGTTGGAAACATGAAATAATGATTTTTCCAGTGTGCATTACACGAATGTAGCCAATTATTCTAGTTTTAATTAAACAAATTTGCGGGAGGGAACAAAGCTAAGGTCAAGAGGGAAAGGAAAGGTGGCGAACATATGGAAATGTCAGAAACGTGCAATGACTATGCTTATGTTGAAGAAGTTAATTGGAGTGTAGCCTACTTTGCAGGTTTTCCTTTATATACCTGAAACCACAGCACACACTCAGGCGCTGCTCTTTATTTTTTGTTTTAAACCACATCATACTCGTACATACACGAGCAGCTTTTTAAAAGTTTTATTTTAAAAATAGTATAAAAACAAAACTTAAAGGTTTTTTTTTAGAAAAAAAACAAGATTATATGCTATCGTCTTCTCCTGATATGTTCTCTATGCTATTCAACGTTTTTAACATCAGAAGAGTATTTTTAAATAGATTTGCATCCATTTGCTTAATTTTACGAGTAGCAAATAAACGAAGTACTATCTTTTAGGATTCACATATATTTTTTTTAGAAAACATGCCATTACACACATTCCCGGAAATATCATGCTCTCTGACATGACACAAAAAATATGCTTTCAGACAAACTGCTATAATAAATAACTGCTATATAAAAAATAAATGCTATAATAAAAATTTGGCGAAAGAAAAAATCTAGACAAATTTATAAAAGCATCGTAGTAATTTCCTGAATTGGAAAAAATATCAACAACAAAATATTTTGTTTTATATTAGGCACGTTTTATATAACTTCATAAAACACTGTCCGTTATAGCCAAATTTTAGGAGTAAAACCGAAACATTGGAAAAAATTATGAAAAATATACATATTTAATCATATACATTATTGTCATAAACAATTACAATATTAAAGGTAATAAATTAAATATTAATATTTAACTTTATGACCTTTTATAGAAATGTATAATTCTACAAAATATTCGACCGTTATGTTCATAGCAGATTTTTATACATCCGTTTTATTATTTACGAAATCAAACCGGATTTACGAACACCTGTTTGACATTTTTGTCGTGATTGAATGTTTGAATTGAAAAAAAATATTATTTATTTATTTATTTATATGAATTACAATACAAAGTAAATTTATATTCTAATTTTTAAGGTGCATGGAAAGGCCGGGTGGTGGGAATCGAACCCACGACCCCCAAACTCATAGGCGAGTACGCTACCAACTCGCCTACTGGGGCGTTCGTGAAAAAAAAAAATATATATATATTTGGAAGCGATTTTTTAAATACTAAATATTTGTTAACAAATAAATTTTATTTGCAAATCAAGTAATTTTGTTTGGAACGCATACATATATTAATATATTAGAATATAATATATTTGCAAACTGACTTTCACAAATAAATAATGTGTGTACACACAAACAAAGTTATTGTTTAAAACGTTTTCCAAATATATTTTATTTAAAAAAGATTTTTAAAACTTTACTGACATTTTCGAATTTTTAGTTAGTTTTTCCTAGTTTTCGTGTTAAATTTTATAGCTAAAATTGTCTTTTAATTTATAAATATTCCAATTCATCACTTTTTGTCAATTCATCAGTGCAAGTTATATTCACGAAAGATTATACGATTTAAGTTTTAATAAAATTTTAAAATTTTTTAAGTTTTAATTAAATTTATAACATATAAAATTTATAAAAAAAATTGATCTTTGGACATCTGAAAAACAGAAATTTTGTCTTTAATTAAGGCATTGGTACATTGCCAAAATACTTAAATAAAAATTAATCTTTGTTTCGGAAATACTAGTTCCAAATAAAAAACCAGTAAGGAAAGGCTAAAGTCGGGCGGGGCCGACTATATAATACCCTACACCACTCTCGTAATATTGAATAACTCCGATATATAAATTGTGTGAACATATATATGGATGAAACGTATATATGGGAGCTATATCTAAATCTTTTCCGATTTGCTTCAAATTCGGCAATGTTGGTTCATGAATCAAGAAACTCTACCAATCTAAATTTCAAAACGATTGGATGTAAAATATAGCTTCTATAGAACTAAAGGGCCAAATCGGGCGAAACATATATATGGGAGCTATAGCTAAATCTTAACCGATTTTCTTCAAATTCGGCAGTGTTGGTTCATGGATCAAGAAACTCTACCATTCTAAATTTCAAAATGATTGGATGTAAAATACAGTTTCTACAGGACTAAAGGGCCAAATCGGACGAAACATGTATATGGGAGCTATAGCTAAATCTTAACCGATTTTCTTCAAATTCGGTAGTGTTGGTTCATGGAACAATAAACTCTACCCTTCTAAATTTCAAAACGATTGGATGTAAAATACAGCTTCTATAGAACTAAAGGGCCAAATCGGACGAAACATATATATGGGAGCTATAGCTAAATCTTAACCGATTTTCTTCAAATTCAGTAGTGTTGGTTCATGGATCAAGAAACTCTACCATTCTAAATTTCAAAATGATTGGATGTAAAATACAGCTTCTTCAGGACTAAAGAGCAAAATCGGACGAAACATATATATGGGAGCTATAGCTTAATCTTAACCGATTTTCTTCAAATTCGGTAGTGTTGGTTCATGGATCAAGAAACTGTACCATTCTAAATTTCAAAACGATTGGATGTAAAATACAGCTTTTATAGGACTAAATGGCCAAATCGGACGAAACATATATATGTGAGCTATAGCTAAATCTTAACCGATTTTTTTCAAATTCGGTAGTGTTGGTTCATGGATCAAGAAACTCTACCATTCTAAATTTCAAAACTATTGGATGTAAAATACAGCTTCTATAGGACTAAAGGGACAAATCGGACGAAAGATATATATGGGAGCTATATCTAAACCTGAACCGATTTCAACCAAATTCAATAGCGATCTTAACAGCCGTGAAATACTCTAAACTGCAAAATTTCAGAACGATCGGAGTGAAATTGCGACCTGTAGTCGACGAACAACTTTACATGGACAGACGGACGGACGGACGGACTGCGTTAAATCGACTCAGCTAGTGATTCTGAGTCGATCGGTACACTTTAAGGTAGGTCTAGCTGTGTTATTTTCAGGTGTTACAAACATCTGCCGTGAAACAAACTTATAATACCCTGTACCACAGTGTGGTGTAGGGTATAAAAATCTATGATTAAATGTAGAAATTATAGCCCCTTTTGGTAGAAGTAAGACCATTTCAACAAAATCATATGTTTATACTCGACTATTGTAAACGAAGTTATATACAGGGTTTTTCAATAAGAGTGATATGATTTCTTTGAAAACAAGCACACTTATTGTTAAGGAAATTTAAAGGTTTTTTATTAATGTGAAGTACAATCGATACAATTAAGTTCTAAATAAAACGTCATTCAAATGGCCTAAACGACTTCTTCTACAGGAACGAATTCAATGAACCCAATTTTCGAGCACTTTTTCCAAATCTAAATCAATTTGTACGTAATGAATAGTACGTTCAATATTGACTTGTAATGCTTGAAGAGAGTCTGGTTTATTTCGAAAGACCACAATGACTTCAAATAACCCCACAAGATATAGTCTAATGGTGTTAAATCACAACTTCTTGGAGGACATGCAACTTACATTCAGTATCACAATTTCTTGAAATAATCTAATGTCCAAACTTTTCTCGCAACAATTCAATTGTTTCATTTGCTGTGTGGCACGCAGCCCCGTCTTGCTGGAATCAAATGTTGCTAAGATCAACTTCTTCCAATTTCGGCCATAAAAAGTTGGTTATCATCAATCTATACCGCTCTCCATTGACAGTAACGGTGTTACCAGCTTCATTTCGAAAGAAGTACGGACCGATGATTCCAGCTGACCAAAAACCACACCAGACTGTCAATTTATGTGAATGAAATGGTTTTTCATAAATAATTTGTGGATTTTCTTCGCACCAGAATCGACAGTTTTGTTTATTTGCCGCACCACTCAGATGAAAGTGAGCCTCATCGGAGAAGAAGATTTTCTTAAAACAATCGTTATCGTTTTTAAGTTGTTCCAAGCAAATTCACAACGTTTTCGGTGGTCCAATGGCTTCAGTTCTTGAGTGAGAATAATTTTATACGGATGCAAACCCAAATCCTCTCTCAAAATCCGCCAGGTTGTGGTTTGAGACAGTCCCAATTGCTGAGAACGTCTTGGAATCGACAAATTGTGGTTTTCAACAACACTTGCCTGAACGGCAGCAATATTTGCATTACTTCGAGCGGTTCTTTGTCTTATTGGCACTTGAGCACTATGTAAAGAAAATGTAAGCTCAACATTTTCAACAATTCGACGAATAGGTAGCACACTTGGACGATTATTACGACCATAAAATGGCAAAAATAAAACTGAATAACTTGTAAACGTTGTTCTTGCGTATATCTCTCCATATAACGTTTATGTGGTGTAAACACCCACGCAAATTATTTTGAAAAAATATGAATACGGGTCTTAACATTTTCAAAATTTTGAGAAGTACTGAGTTTAATAAACAAATATATCTTATTATTGGTAAAAGTTATCAACATGGGATTTTTGCAAAATGTTAGTAAATATTTGCACTCTTAAGGAAAAATAGAATACAGATTTAACGAGAAATGTTTTCTATTTTCTTTGTAAATATGTTACACGAGGGTTGCTATATATATTTCTGGCCTAGGCAACACTAAGTGTTGCCTGGCGCCATCTGACATTTCCATTGGAAAGTTTGACATTTTTTAGCATAACTTCACTCAGACCGTTTTATCATTTGATCGCGAATTGTTTTGGTTACAGTGTGTTGAAAATTCACCTCCAAAGCATGGTTTTTGAACGCTTCAACAGCAGCTTCAGGCGTCGAAAAACGTTGACCAACAGTTTTTTCTTGATGTGAGTGAATAAGAAGAAGTCATTGGGTGCCAAATCAAGGCTGTACGGAGGATGGCCCATCAATTCGACGTTTTGGCCGGTCAAAAAGGCGCTGGTTTGAGCCGATGTGTGAGAGCCGGCATTGTCATGGTACACAATGACTCGTCTTCTCTTGTTCGTTTTTCGAATTTCTCCGAATACTTCAGGCAATCAAATTGTGGTGTACCACTCAAAATTGACCGCCCTATGTTGCTCAAGCGGAACAGTCGCCACATGACCAGTTTTGCAGAAGAAACAGGCGACCATTTGCTTCGAAGTGGTACTTCCATGAAGAACTTTCGTTGGATTTGGCTCGTCTTCGAAGACCCACACGGTCGATTATTGTTTTGGTTCGGTCTTATACGCATAGATACAAGATTCGTCACCTGTGACGATCTTATAAACGTCTTTTGAATCACCGCCCATGCCCATGGATGTCTCTATCTCACGGTATGTCACATGACGATCTTGCATTAACAGTTCTCGCACGGCATCAATGATCTCTGGCACAACGGCCGTTTTTGGACGACCTTCACGACCTTCGTCTTTGAGCGAGCGTCGGCAACGATTGAATTCATTAAACAAGTTTTTCACAGTACTATAGGATGGTGCTTCATCGCCATACAAAGATTTAAGTTCAAATTTCCTATGGAAATGTCAGATGGCGCCAGGCAACACTTTATGTTGCTTAGGCCACAAACATATATAGCAACCCTCGTAATTAATTAAATTATACAAACAGTTCTCGTTTAATGTTACTTGAGCTGAGCGTATATATTCTAACGATCGACTGAAGTAATCGTTGTAATAAGGATATTGACAATGGGAGTTTGGTGGCTTCCGAAACCATTACAACCACCCCCAATAGATGTCACTTACTTCTTCTTTAATTTTTAACAAAGTTGTTTTCATATACTGAAAATAACAAAAACGATCTTGAGCCTAACTAAGTACAAAAACAAAATATGTATAATTAATTAAAAAACAAGTAAGAAAGTTTCAGTCGGGTAAACCGACTAAGGTATACCCTCACTTTGTGAGTAATGTAATATTGAATAGCCGGAGATAGAAAAAAATATTACCACATACGAAATTTGAAGTCAATCGGTTACTTCTTTCGAGAGTTATCGTGCGCACCAGCCAGCAGACACACAGACAGACAGACAGGCAGACAGACAGACAGACAGACGGACGGACGGACATTGCTCATTCGACTTAAAATGACCCAAAACGGATTTCCGCCGAACATACTTGGGGTCTTAGGTCACTCCTTCGATGTGTTACACTTTTTTCCGTAGCAAATGATATATACCCTCGTCACACTAAAGTGAGGGTATAAATATCGGCTTCTTATACCCTACATCACAATATATACTATAAGTTTGTTTTCTAACAGATGTTTGTA